>NNCF01127301.1:11201-24585 GCA_002313205.1 Laupala kohalensis
TATATATATATATATATATATAATAGATATTTGTGGCATAAATGTTTTAGGTGAGTCAATAATTCAATAGGTTAATCACCGTAATCAAACCTTCGGTGAAGATGTAGTAGAACAGGACTTTCACCCCAACGTAGTGATGAGTGCTTAGTCGAAATAATATTGCTCACTTATTCGAGATCAACATTGGTTCTATACCTTTTATCACCCGGGAACTCTATTCTTTCCAAGTCGATAATTAGATTGTGAAATTAGGTAACTGGTCTCATGTCGTGAACTTCACATTAAAACAAAGAAATTCAATAACAATAAATATTTACATTTTATATGAAGTACATTATTTGCCTCCTTTGATACTTTGAATTAGTAGGTGTTAAACTAAGTTCATAAGTTCATTTTTTTTCAAGAAGAATGTTTGGTTCAAATTGTAGTATTATTCCCAACTTGTTTCCAAAATATTAACCTTGAGTATTAACCTATACATTAACTTACGATGAGCATCGTACTACTCCTTGTCTGTTCCAATACCTATTCTTCGGCATTGAGCCTTAGCTCGTTTTCCACACCGTCTTTAGCTCTTGAGATTCTCGAATCTGAAATTCCTACACAGCTCCTCACCTGGGCCTCTTTTCAAGAAGAACTTTAATTAGTTCGTGTTTAGAGCTGATTGTGTCTTTTAAAGCGGTCTCTTGAACCTCTCCTCCATTTTCGTATCCCCTCCTTAACAATCCATCCCTCCTCTTCTCTCGAGGACGCCTGCAAACTGCTAGCATGCATTAATAGACCCTGTTAATCGCAGGCTGAAACAACGCTCTCACGAAATTATAAGACGAGAGGCAGCGACGGAGCAAGTACGAGACTTCTTACACTACTTGAAGTTCCTCCTGTGCGTGGATTAAGGTCAAGTTTGCCGAGCGAGTTTCTTCCGCTTCCTATTTCTCTGTCAGACTCAGTGTTCTTAGGGCGGGGCACTCGGTTCCTTGGAAGAGAAATGTGTGGGTACGAGAAGAATACGTACAATCCCCTTAATATGATTGTATGCGAGAATTACTTCCTGTTTTTCTCACAGGGCTTCCGCTTTTCTACATTGTTACCATTTTCCTGTGTTCTCTTCTTCGATATTCGATAGCCGAATTTATCTCAAGCTATTCTCCGTGGTTTTATTTTAAAAGAAAAAAAAATTGAATTCTGCCCTCGATTATTGAAACTCGCCATAGTTCAATTTTTCCCCTTGTTTACTATAGAATTGTGAAAGTTCATCTATATTTAGTTATTTGTATTCTATTGGAAAATACTCTTCTCTGGCGTATATCTTATTCCAATTTATATGTTCGGGGGTCACGTATAGACCACGGGAGCGGAAGGGTGTGTGAACAACGTTTCCGTACTTCATTACTCATGGAAGTTTGTAAAGTTGAAAAGACTAAGATAAATATTCTTTTATAAACCTATTTTTTTCATCCGAGTGTTACAATGCAACAAATTTAAAACTAATACAGCCTTAACTAATCATTCTGCATTTGAAATTATAAGAGGACTCACGAACCATCAGTACTGATTCAATTCTATACAAAATGATCCCACACTTTTATATTGATACCAGAGTCCTGGTAAAGACATTGAGCGATGACATTAGTGGTTCCACATTCGATTTTTCACAGCGTAAGAAGAATTATTAATAAATTGGATGTCCATTTTCCATATCATGTAAATCGAGATTTTGTACACGTGATTAGTGATCAGTGAATTCTTTCAATCTATCACTTTTCTTTCAGTCGGAGACAAATTATACTAATATTCCATCCTCATAGTTTTGCCAAAACAATCCTTATATTGCAACACAAAATAATTTTAAAATTTTCGTGTACTATTTCAAATCAGAAAAATTAAAGGGGTAGACGTTTCGCGTTAAAAAGGTATAGCATCAACATTTACATTATTCTTTAGTTTATTTTTAGAATAAAATTATAATACCAATTATAAATAGTTTAAGACTTATTTTATTTATTAACTCCAACCTCACAAACATAATGCGTGTAATCCGAATTCTCCTTCAGAAATGCTCCGCAAACTTAGTAATTTTACCATGGCAACCCTATTAAGAGGAGATTTGGTGCGGATCTCCAAACCAATAATTGTCTGAACCCACACGGAGAGAAATCGCGAGAAATGGCGAAAGTGTTCCGTTGCGAGAGGAATCCCACACGCATCGGTTGCTGAAGGGTTCTTCGCTTTGTGTTCCAATCCTTGCGAAATGCTCTCGTTCGCAATGAACTTCGACGAAGGGAACATCGACTTTCGAGGGAGATAAGACAGAGAATGGTTCTACGAGGAAGAGACTTACTTATTAAGTGACGTAACTACATCACATGAATAAGAAATATACCAAATTAAGATCAATTATATTTGATAACGATCGGCGAGGGGAATTGGCTAGGCATCAAATACATTTATATTTTTTATTTACATCTTTCCCAACTTTACTAATTGTTAATCCTCGTAAAATAATTCCCATGAATATTAATCTGCTTTGAATACATAAATATTTTTGTTTGACATTAATTACAAAAGTAACGTTTTGTAACTAACAGTGAAAGGGATATATGTTCGGATTGGAAGACATACAATTTCTAAAATTGATACTTAGTAAATATACATAGTTAATTTAATAACGAATAAGAATGTGTATAAATATATTAATGTATATAATATTCTATAGAATGTATTAGAATTATAAATGGTGAGTTTAATGAAAATTCGATCGATTTAACTGAGTATCCGGACAAAGGTAAGAACTGAATGTGTGATCGCGTAATAACGTAATTATTATTTTTGATTATATTTTTTCATATTTATTCATGTCATGTAATATGTTCCTAATACATCTTTTCGATAAAGTTATTAAACTCTACGTGTTTACAAATGAAGAAAATATTCAAAACGGAGAAAGGTAATGGAAGTTATTTTGTCATTTCGACAAAGGGATATTATCGATACGTCATGTCATTTACGTGTGTAGCTCTATTGTTAAGCCACCGAAAAAGACCTGAAAGTTAAGTTAATAAATTTGTTAAAATATTAAAAGGCTTTTGAAGTTTTTATGATGTTAAGATGAGGTTTTTGTGAATGTGTAACAGATAAAAGAAAATATTTTATTCGAACCATTTAAAAATTATACTGTGAAATTAGCTTTCTGCTTAATTAAATAGTGAAA
The DNA here is from genome assembly GCA_002313205.1 of Laupala kohalensis. Taxonomy (NCBI): domain Eukaryota; kingdom Metazoa; phylum Arthropoda; class Insecta; order Orthoptera; family Trigonidiidae; genus Laupala; species Laupala kohalensis. The sequence goes on from NNCF01127301.1 coordinate 14,413, forward strand.
TCTAGTGGCTGTCATCCGTCGACACATCATAACTCGCAATCGCCGGCAATAACGCTAAACAGCACGGGTCACTGGAAGCTCATCCATATTCTGTTCTTCAGCAAAATGCACTCGTATCTCCCCTTCCACAGACCACCTCACACTCTATCTTCCCTAATCCCATTCCATTTCAAATTTCTCTTACAAAACATCTCCCCGCATTACATCCTTCCTTATCAGATCTCCTTTCTCAAATAATGTTGCATTAGGTTCACCTCCCTCTTAATATCTTCAACATGGACTCACAGAACCAACCTCTCAAATTCGCTTCCATCATTTGTCGTCTCAACTCTAATACCAATACAATGTTTCCCTTCCTATTTTCAAATTTAGCTGTTCTTGTGAAGTCATACACATCACTTTCAGATTTGCACTTTGCAGTACTTTTTTTGCAATGGCCACATTGCAAGGGGTACTTTTTGTAAATGGTTTGTTGTTAAATTTTTGTGTTAATGTTGTGTGGACCTTTGATCGCCTTGTGCTTTGCAAGCAACGCTGCGGTACATGTTGCAATATGTGTCTGGTTCAAATCACCATCTAATTTCCGTCGCTCTTTGGATGGTTCTATCGGTGATCCGAAACCGACCACTAATGTTCGGGTTTAGTCGGGTCATATTGTAAAGTTGGTTAATCCGAAAACTAGTTGATTGAGCTTTCAGTTCATTGAAACTGTCGTTTCAGTTCACATCTACAACGGCGTCGTTTCAACTGATTGGTTTCCAGATTAATTGACTTTATAACCCAACCCAAACCAATCTTACGCGACCAGACAATACTAAAAAACTCGCGATCGCCTTCGGTCAGTTGACCTCTCATACCATGCGTCAAATGTGAAGTCAACGTGGTTCCATTAATTCCTTAATTCCCATGTCCTTAATTCAACTTGAATTTAAATGTATTAACATCCACTTCACAACATCAACACTTATTTACTCCTATTTTCAAACACATATTTCCTCGTATTCAACACTGACTCTTCCGATGGTTTATATCTTTACGAACTTTTCAAAATAGTATATGTTTCTTTGAGTCATTATTATAGTTCCCTTATCTCTACGTTCTTCCCTTTCACCTTTACTTCCTCGTTCATGTTTTCTATCCTTCTCTTGTGGTTATGCTTGACCATACGTCCAGGAATATGCTTCAGTGTGCACGAACATGGGCTTAATACCCACTTCCCTCCCGTTTGCAACGCCACCACCGTTGCGGTGGCGTTGGCATCCACAATGGCGGAGTACTCATCATACCAGCTTCCGCTTTTGTACTCATCCCATCGCATACTCTGGTCGACGTCAGATCTGCACGAAGAGTATAAGCTGCTAAGAGGCACCGCGGAGGATGCCACGGGTTCTCCTGACTGACTTCCCCTCTGCATTTACGATCAAGCTGAAATCCCTCCCTGCAGCGACTCTCAAGGGGAGAAACGCAAGCGATGTGTGAACCTGCAGCTGGCTGTTGGTTGCTGTTTGGATCGAGTCTAGCATAAACTGTACTGGAGACGAAAGAGGATGGGGAATTCCGTGGAAGGATATCCCCATTATGTGAAGCCCTAAGGAGAAGGAAGGGACTGCCCTTCCACAACTGCGACCGCCTTAGGAGAGTTCTCTTCAATGGGATGATTCATTTGTTTGATTCTTTCTTTTTCGATTGAATTATGATTGCCTTCTTAAAATTGGTAGATTTCTGATTAGGAGTATTTTCAATCAAGTGAACAAATATACATAACAATAATAAAGGTTTCAATGTAAATAAAACTATTACGTTTAGTATGAGGATATGTTTTATTTAGAGTGATGTTTCGTATTTTGTTCGGTTTTGTTGTGGTAATAGATACGAGGGAAATATAATCAATGAGAGATTATGTATTTTAATTAGGCCACTATTCTGACGCGCATACATGCTAGAAATCGTTATCACATGGAATCATGAATTCAAAATTTCAATTTCCAAAACTGTAATTATTTAATGCTTCCAAACCATAGAACTCATGGAAGATATAATATTGTTCATAAGCATTACTTACGGAAGTTATAATGTTTGTTCGACAGCTGTTAAATGCAATTTTTTTTACTCAAATTGTTGGTATTTTACTTTTTTAAAAAGCTTACCTCTTACTTTTCCTTTAGACATGATGAAGAATAAATGATTCTTTCTCATTTCTTTGATAAGAGAATATCTTTACTATCTAATGCAAAACACTCGACAGTTCTGGCATTTGCGTGTGCTACCTCATGCGATTCTCTTAATTTTATGGGTATGCATCACTTGCTACAAGAGAGTATAAAAGGTAATGTTAATGGAGTTTGAGTTACGAGAAAATAACATTTCTCTCTGGCAGAAGTCATCCACTCATTAAACTATACAAGTGCATAGAGCTGTTATGAAGTGTCTCTCTTTTTAATACAAAAGCGCACTATTCAAACGTTTGATTTATACTGCAGAGCAAGTAACTTTGATGACACATTAATTAATTAATTACGTACTCTCTTGAACATAGCTTCACGCACACTTACACTCGGTGTGCTTCCATGAAGTCTGTCCGTCCGGTGAGCTGGTGACGGAGGTGTAGCGTTTCACGTACAGAAGCAACTCCTCCCATTTCCATTTCTCTCCCCCTCCCCTCCTACCCGCTCTACGTCCAGGACCCCGCCTCGCAAAGGCAGCCATGTTCGCAAGAGAACGTGCATGCGTGGCCCGGGCTACGGCGGGGCCGGGGATGCAGAATGACACGGCCCAACTGCCGTACCATAAAGTTAAGCACAGAACAACCCGAGAGGAGTTGTCACGGACGAGAAGGAAGAAGGGGGTGTTGAGGATGGTGTTGGTCGAGAGCCCCACGCCGTGACACTTCCCCAGTGACATTACTGCCGTACAAATTAAGTATCGACCTCGCGACAGCCAGAGGCAAGCGCGGGGGCGACGGGGGCAGTAGCAATGATGCGAATGGATGAGAAACTGTTACTAACAACAGAAAATCGCCGCCAAAGGTGAAGAGAACCAAGATGTGGAGGCGGGAACGATTGGGACCAGCGAGGAACTACGGGGAAAATGACGACGTGCTCACTGGATGGTTGTAAACTGTCTTCGAAAACGGTCAGGTCGAACGCTGATGTAGCCGTTGTAAACGCAGAAAATGACCGTCATAATATAATGGATACTTGTGCAAGTGTAGTTTACGTGGGTCTTCGAGACAGTATCCGGTGACTGGAATGAACTCTTGTGTCAGCGCAGGTGATTGGAATGTTTCCTACAAATATATTACATGAAAATAAAATTTTCTGTTGATGCTTTCAAATTGAATAGTCTTTTTCTGAATTATTTTCATTGCTCCGGTAGTACATTTAATGACAAGTTCTTAGGTTTGCTAAAATTATGTTTATCTTTATTTTTACGTTTTAAAAAATATTGGTAATAATAATAATAATAAATTTATTGTCAAAAAACAGTACAAACTGCGTATGACCACGTGGAGGAAAAAAAACTAATTTACTCTCCGGAAGCAAGCAAGGGACCATCCCATCAATTCCGATCAAGGGCCCTAAGGCAGAGGCGGATTCAAAAATTTCAGCAAAAGTTCCTAGATAAGATAAACAGTTAGCTTCGAGTAATAATACATATATTATGTCAATATAATCACAAAATAGAAAAATTGAAATTATCTGTGTTTTGTTGAAAAAAATATTTTAATTATTTTTTTGTGTTAATTTTTTTAGTACGATGTTCACGGTGCCTCTTCTGATTCTAACCTCCGCTACTTTCACTACAAGTATCCTCAATATCGCCCGTGTCTACATTGTCCAATTATCCATCACTGTCGTTCAAGGTCTATATCACCTACTCGGCAACTCACTAGATCCAACAAGCATTTCATTCCGTAAACGCCTTGACTTCACTATGTGACTCTACGATGGTCACACTCTTCAACAATTCATGACATCCACTATACGCAAACATCATAATAAAATGTCGGCAGAGAACGATCGATATTTAACAATGAACTTCTGAAAGATTCCGAGAACTAGTAGAAATAAAAACATGAATGTTATCTACTAACAATAAATCGAAATCCAACCTCAACGTACAGGACGTGCACTGCCCCTCTTTAGTTAGGAAGTCCCCCAAATATAGAGGACGGGCAGTGCCCATCTTTCGTCACGAATGGGTTGAGAAATAATGTTTTCAGAAACCAAGTAAAATTTGAGTTCTGATTCGAACCGGCTTTTAATCATGTCAATACAACAAATTATTAATACGAGAAAAATGCAAAAATCAATACTATTATTATTTTTTCTATTTTCTCTTGGAAGTACCAAATAATGCCCTACGTCTTAACTTCGTCACGCTCGTTTTGGTACTGTTACATTCGCCCACGTGTTTTTAACGGTATAAAATCGTTCACGCACAAAACACGCCAAATATAATTACTTTGCACTATGTTCTTCTGGATATAGTTTACCAATATCTGAAGGAGTTCGTGGACCAAATCGAATGTGGCTTAACAAAATTCGTAGTAAATACTGTAGTAGTCCATAATTACATGTTGCTTAATTGAGCATTATCATATACTATTCATAATTGTCCTAATTGTTAATGCTAAATACGAAACAGAGTGTAACTTGCAACAACAACTACTACTACAGATGGGGAAATTATGGCAGATTCTACCATATCATCGAGGCAAATTAAATAATCTTGCTAAATATAAGTAAACGTTAATATTATCGTACAAACTGTTCCATTTAATTTCCCATGCGATTAAATCATACGGGTTTAGCTAGTATAGATATAATTAAATATTTTTAAGTTGATTCATGCAATATCATTAAGGAGTGTCTTGCTGAAATAAAAGACCGAATGTATTACAGAAGTGAAGACACAATTTTATACGACCACAACGTATTAATTGGGTTACTCGGGAAATATGTTAAGAAACGTTTATTTAATAAACAAATTAATACCATTTTGTTAGCCACACTACTGATTACAATTGTATTTAGTAATATCTCTTATTATTTCCACGATTGCAATTGTACTAAATCATTTTATTAGCATACAAGTTTATATTCTGTCAGAAGATACAATTGATAAATACGCAAACGTTATGAAACTAATAATGCAGTATCACGTTAACATTTAATTTAGTTCTTTCTGCATGAAACTCGATATATTTTTGAATATTCTGTCGCTTATTTCATTAGCCTTGATCCGGATTATTCGTTTGAGCAAAAAGTAATTCGTGTTTGCATATATTCTCATTTGGAAGCTTATCTGAATTGCCGTGATTTCATTTAAAACAGGTCTCGTTAGTCACTGGTCTTTGATATATAGCTAATTGGAGTTTTTCAGCAATTTCTTTTTTATTTTGTTGAGTTTAGAAGTTGCATGGTCCCAATTTCACTTAATGGAATAATTTCTGAGACTTAAATAATAGTCAAAGGGGATTACGTTACAAAATTATTCCGAAACGAGATATTATATTTTATTTATAGTTTTCAGTTTATTAACTCATATTTCTCGGTGCTGACTAAAATGTCTGTTTCATTATCGAAATATCAAAGTGTATTTTCGATATCGCTACCGATTTTTTAGCAAGCAAGGGATGGTCCCTTGCTTGCTTCCGGAGAGTAAAATTAGTTTGTTGTCCTTCACGTGGTCATACGCAGTTTGTACTGGTTTTTGACAATAAATTTATTATTATTATAGTTATTATTATTTTTATAGTTATTGTTTTATAGTTATTATTTTTATAGTTATTATTATTGTCGCTAAGTCCAAGTTATGAGAAATCAAATATAGTTTGGTGTTACCTCTTAAATTGGATAAGTTATTTTATGTGGACTAAACCAAACTTCGACTAGAAAACGTATGTTGAAATCGGTTCGTTGAATATTAGGTATATGTTGAACACTCATAGGTGACTTTCGTCATTCAAGGACGGATCGAAGTTAATAATTGGGTTTCGCTTATTTTTAATTTATATGTTTATTGAAGAATTAATGCTCCCACTATGTATAAATTTTAAGAATTAAAATGTTTATGCACTTTAAAGAAAAAACAAATCAAAATTTTTTTGAATCCGCCTCTGCCTTAGGGCCCTTGATCGGAATTGATGGAATGGTCCCTTTCTTGCTTCCGGAGAGTAAATTAGTTTTTTTCCTCCACGTGGTCATACGCAGTCTGTACTGTTTTTGACAATAAATTTATTATTTATAAAGTAACATTGCTTTATAGTATCTCGACTTATTAAGCGAGTATGAGCAAACTGATTTTTTTGATCATTTTAAATCATTAAATATTAATTTGATGAATCATGTTGCAAATTATTTAAATAATTACGGACTGGTAACTTGGTTTTTATTAATGAAGGTTATATTCAAAAATTTGTATCATGAAAACAGATTTCCGATCTCTTCGTTTCTTGCATCATTTATGATCAAATAAAATTTTTTGGTGTTCGTTGTTCCAGTCCCGGACCATTCTCATTTACACCTTACCATAGGTGATGCAACTTTTCCTCCACGAACAGATGCTCAGAAGTTGAGCTGAAACTTTGTTTCTCATCATACATTTTATATTATCTAGTTAATACTTCTAACTAGATATAAAATGTTTCTTCTTGTTGAAACATTTCAGTTTAGTAGATGTAATAAAGGAAGAAATGACGTTGTATATCCTCGTCGTGCAATGTTTATCTAAAGATATAGAAACTTGTGGAAAGGCATCCCTTATCCTCGGTAACTTCCCCAGCCTTGCTCTTGCTCTTCCTCGTCCTAAGAGATCTGGGGCAGAGCAATCATTGTCGCGTACGGAAACCGTGTTAAGACTGAATTTTCAAGCTGGGTGGAGAGATGCCGCAGAAGAAAGGAGCTGCTAGGGTGGTTCTGATGGAGATATTGCACCGGTTTACATGAGCTGGAATGATAAAGAGTACTGATACAGATGTGGTGGAAATGTTTGACGATGTGGCAGTGGTTGAACCGCAAGTGCATAAAGTCGCCGCCGCGTGACGTCAGTGGTCGTAGTAGTGGAGACCACCAACAGCGTTAGAGCGCGTCAGAGTGGTGGCCTGCTTCTGACAGAGGTGGAAATGAGCCAGCAGCCGCACTCTCCCTCGCCACACGCACCGCCACCATCGCCAGCGTCTCCACCGACGTCGCCTTCGTTGCCGCGACTTGCGAACTTAGGTAATTGCGCCGCTGCTGCGGACGTGCTCCGCAGCCCTCATATTCGCCCCCGCGTTCGCGCTTCCGCGTCCCTTGCGCCTCCGCGCGACCACCCCAACTTCTGCACCCTCCCTCTAGCCTCCCTTCCCCCTCAAACCCATTCATCCGCCGCCCCCGACAGCAGACTTCGCACGCTTGAATGCTATCCCAACCCCCTCGCACTATTCGCGAACACGTCTCCCGTTCCTCTTCACCGCTGGCGTTGTAGCCGACGAGGCACCAGCTGTCGCGCGTGATCTGTGCCATCGGTGCGCTCCACTGACAGTCGGATGTTGTCATCGCCTTCGCAGATTCGCGTTGGCTCAGATTCCTCCACTACAATCTCCATATTATTTCATCATAGAAATTGTCAACATTGAAATTCATCTTTATATAATTAATATTGTCTTCATTCGTACCTTCCTTTCAAAGAAAATGACTAAAGAAAAAACAATTTAAATGTAGGCAAATGTAATATATCTTCGTATTTCTTGTTGTAATAGCTCTCCATCTCTGTAATATTTTTTTTATTTGCATGATAAAAAGAACTAAAGAATAAAAGAGAAACTAATTCCGACAAACTGAAAAATGTTTCTTCAAAAGTAGTCTTTTATTATTTTCTTCTTTTTACAGCATTTACATAATTTACTTTACACATAAACATTACAGAATTAATCTCATATTTTTGCTTTTATGGTTCTATTTTATTTTATATTTTGTCGATTCATATAATGCTTACAGTTCGTGTTGTCTACTCGTAGGTTCACATTTTAATCTACTCATCACATCTAATTCCTCTGAAAACATATTTTAGCATAAACCATTAATTATGGGTTTTTTTTAGAGCTGGGAAAAAGAAAGGTTCCTTTCAAAATAATGTCATCCTTCGTAAGTCCCAATAAATTCAATCTAATTTCCATGCTCAATAAATTTATTCTGAGCGTCAGTGTATTGATCTTGTAATTACAATGTATCTTTCCACAAAGTTCAAACTCTTGAGTAAAATTAATTTGAAATGGCATCACTTACGCTTGAAACGATCTAAAAATTTGTTCCGGGAACAAACGAATTAAAAGACTATCAAACGCTTCACGAAAGTGCCTCAGTGTTTCGTCCCGTAGTTCCGTACGTATTTTCTGTTTTGTCAATTCAACGTTTTCAACAAGCGCCAAATTTACGGTGTCGCTGAGAGTTAGCGGGAGACAGATATTGAAAGTACTTTCTCTTCTTTAAAAGCACACAATACTTTTCATACCGATACAATAGAGTCTTATACTAACAAGAATTTCTACTTGAAAGGCATAGTTTTAAATATGGATATGAAGATATAGCTGGAAATGTCGTACGGTCATGTTCATTAGTAGGTAAATGCTGGTTCGTCTAATAAAAATTATTTCTAAACCATTGTTAATTCACTTGTTCTTCCATTTTTTGTCTCTTATATCAAAGAATATTCATGAAAAGGACTCATCTACAATTAAAATGGCATAATGCTCAAGTGTGTATGTAACACATTAAGAAAATGAGAATAATTTATTATTTGACATCTAAAATAGATACATAAAATACCCATATTATTTACCCAGTAAAATGCTATACAGCTTTGTATACATATTAGAAGACCTTTCAATGAAATGAAACTCTTTCGAAATCCCAATTTAAAAGAATGAGGTAGTTATGATTCAGAGATATAAAATTCAGTACTAGTTATAAAATACAGTCTGATATTTTATAGTCTTTTTTTAGATACAGTCTGATATACAATTACATTTACAAACACACACATTACACATTTACACAGAATCGTTTCGTCCATACAAAAAAAGTACGAATATAAGATTTGTAGAGTGGTAAGGAATTTCTGTTACCAATGCAAAATATAAAAGCTCTCAACATGGCTTCGTTCTCAAAACGTATTCTTTTCGAAAACATAAAAATGTATCTAATACATTTATGAGAAAGAAAATATCTGATGATTTCATCTATTGTAATAAATATTTAAAAATATTAAACCTTTCATTAAATATATGATGTTTTATGATCAATTGTTGTTGTTTGTGCTCCAAGTGGGATGAATATAAAAATCTTTTAGACCACTATGGAATGTCCTGTTATTCGAATGTTATAATTAATGATAATTTGACCATCGTAAAAACGGCAATTACTTAACTAGTATTTGTTCTGTCGTTTCTTTCTGAATTAAACAAAACGATTTTCTTTTGGCGGAATTTCTCTCTATAGATTCGAATACAAAGTTTAGAATCAATCAACATGCTTCCAATTTTACATTAATTTGTGTCAGTAGGCAGATTTTTTAATCATTAATATTTCCTTGTAAAAATGATGTAAAGGTTGAAGTGGTTATTCCTAAATTTAAATTCAATTGCTCGAATAAATAATTTATAAGATTCTTTCATATCATATTTTCCCAATATCATTATTGACCATTTAATCAAGCACTTTGATTTTGCAATCAAACCAACTGAAGTGCACAGTTCGTTCATTTATAATAATTTTTAGATAATTTGGATGTTTTTGAATAAATTTCCTTTAAATATTACATGTTTCATAAAAAATATTTTAAAATTTTGACGATGTAAGAACTATTATGGGAAAAAAAAGGCAAATATTTCTCCGCCAATATATGCCCAAAAGTAAATTAAAAGAATATGTAGAACGCAAAATTGCAAATTGCAATCGCGCCAATCGTGATATGCAAGATATCACCTGTTATTTTTTATTTCCCGATATAATTAGACTGTAAGATGCTTTGGTGTGCGTATGATCTGTTTTACTCTTATCTTTTATGAATTTTATTTGCTTACGTATTATAATGTAACAATATGTATTGTTTGTGTTTTAGGTGAGTGATACAGCGATAAGAAAATAGTTCCTCTATAGTGGTGCTTTGATGATTGCTACCATTGCATAA
>NNCF01127301.1:24629-200855 GCA_002313205.1 Laupala kohalensis
TATTATTATTATTTTAATTACAATGTAGTACATTGCCTTTCTTAATCCACTATAATATAGTAGGCAGTACATATTATATATTTTTGAGCAATTATTCATCACTTTGAACAGAAATCAAATCTTTTTTAAAGGTTTTTGAGTCCAGGTGTTACATCAATTCATTCAATTTGTTATATTTTTTAAATATTGTTGGAACACACTTTTTATCTCGAGTTCCAAAGATATGTTTCTTCAAATAGAGGATGTATTTTAATTTAAATGGTCGGTTAAAAATATATCCACCAAAAGTACCTTCTTTGCTGTGTTTAATTTTGTTTACTGGGATTGGAATTTTTTTCTAATGCTACAAATTCAATTATTACTTTGGCGAAGCGCCAACTGTTAATTACAAGAATTTACTAGAGTTAATTAATAAATATAATAACTCAAGTTGATTTAATTAAAACTTAATAAAAATGGGGATGAAATACTAATTTGGAACAAAAAACAAACAAAAACAATGCACATGTTTCACCTCCCATTAGTAAATAGCCATGATAAATGGAAATCCATCTCGTAAACATGAGATGATTTTGTGATAAAAGCAGAGTAATATAGTCTCCGCTTTAAGAGTGTGAGGTGGTAGCGAAGTGTCGCCCATACATACTCCCCGTCTCTTCCACCCCGGCTGCATCGATCTCCTCGCCTCATTACTGACGCGGCCTTAATTATTACGTAATGACAGCCTTTGCGAGTCTGCAGCTAAACGTCTGTCATCCCTATTCGCAGCCACCAGAGCTCTAGAACCGGTAATATCAAGACCCCTTACTTCTAGCTACAACAATGACAATTTTTTACCACTTGGCGTCTGTTAAATTATTATGTAGAGGTCGTCGCTCTGGAAGCGGAGGGATGGGAATCCCTTTTTACAGGGCCCTCATTCCGATGACCCTTCTCCGTGCCCCAGATGCTCTTCAGGTTGCTTAACGAGGAGAACGTTAGGGTGGCTCTTACGATGAGTTACAGTCTCCTCCCCCCTCCCTGCAATGATGTTGTACCCCTACAGTCGAGTGATGACCCCAGCATCCTGCCCGGAACAAGACGGTGCATCCCTTTCTGCATGGTAACATGTGTGGTTCATATTTTTAGTTTTGTTTGGAATCCTTGGACGAATTCAAATATATGTGTTACTTTTGATGGAACGATTTTAATGATCTGTAGCAGTACTCTGGTGTAAAATCAACTTGATGATACCAAGTGCTTCATTTATTAAAATCATACTAAAATATTAGATGTCGTATTTAGAATATTGAGCTTTTTATTTATTTATTTCCTGACATGAATATTCGTATTTATTTTAGGATAGATCATCTTGTAACAAATTGTATATTCCATGAGACGTATGTTGCTTTAATAAATAACTAATTTTTAGTAAATTATCATTATGGCAATAATCAGAATGGCAAATCCATAATTGTTTTAATTTTGCGAAGCACATGCTTCTTTATGTGAAATGGCATTTTTCGAAACGTAATTCATTTAAATGTTTGTTATAATGGTGATAGCACAATGTTCCCAAAAATAACTAAAGTAAATTGAGAGTGCCAATACCTCATTCCCCTACTTTCCGTACAAAGTAATCCCATTATCATTGTAAACATATAGCTCCCACCACTTCTGCTACGAAAGAAATGCCGCAAATTCTATGATGTTATTTTCTTAATGTCTTACGTACCGTCTGCGATTTAGTACATGTCACCACTATCGTGTTAAATCATTTCTTTAAATCATGATTCTTGGATAGAAAAAATTCAGTATAAACTAAGTTGGAAGAGGACCAACTGACAGTTTAAATTTTGCTAAAAAGTTATCCACAAGTAAGATAAGTCTGATATGTTGCCTCGCGTTATTTTATGATGGGAACCACGAAACTCCTGTGTGACTGTTTCAAAATTGTAAACAATTCTTCGTAAACGTCGTAAAAAAAGAGATCTTGGATACAAGCGATATCGAGCGTTTCCAGTCCCTTTCCTTTCTTGTACTTGTTCTCCATTCCGGAAATTGTGACCTGTGAATCCACACTTTTTTGCATTTTTATTTACTAATTAGGGATAAATTTTAATCATTGAGGTTTCCTGTTATAAAATTTCATCATTCATAGTAATTCACCTGTTTGTGAGCCGCTACTTGGACACACAGAGTATTACGCTTCACTATAAGGATATAAGTAATCTGAGTAAGAACAATCATGTCGTCTCAACGCATAACAGTAAGTTAAATAAACAATTTGAGTGGTTTTAAAAATACTAAGATGTCTTCGATGTAATAGACATCCTCTGTTTTGTTCATGACTGACCCCAAAGATCCTAGTTATTTCCAACATACAACAAACTCGGGTCCACCCTATCCTTTCTGCAACTCCTAAACCACCCCACATTAACGTAACATGCGGAGGGAAGGTCGAGTCCCTAGGGTGGCATAATCTACACGTGAGCGCTAATAATGCGAGGACAAGTGTGTCCGTACACCTTCCCATCCCACTCACCCAGCCACAAATATTACGAGCAACGTGGTCCCTTACCTTTCCATCCACCCCTCTCTCCCAGAAACTTTAATCAGAGCGATTTCAATCTGAGCGGACGATAAAACCTGGAGCTACTTCTCAAGCCTCACAGCGATGCGGCCACCAGAACAAAAACTGAATAAAATTTAATTTAATCTAAATTAAACCAGACCCAACAACAGCGTAGTCTGAGTGGGAATGGCATGGGGGTGTTAGGGTTATGTGAGAAGGAGGGGAGAGAGAATCTCATTTTGGAGTATTGTGTGCGAAACTAAGTGGAGTTACTTTTGTGAACTGGAATCAACTTCCTGAAATGGCTGAGTTTACCATCTAGTTACCATTATAGTGTTTCTAGAGAAGAAGTTTCCTCAAATATGATATCGCGAGGCATATAAACATAATTTAATTTGCTTTATTTTGTCATAATGGTAATTTAAACTTCCAGAATTACTTACACGTAAATCTTCAGGGTGGTAAGAAAGGTTTATTGCAATGTACAATGATTGCGGTGCACTGACATTAAAAAAGGCTGTAAGACTTAAATATTTTTTGGAAAGCAAAGACTGTTTGTTACTCATAAAATTATGTAAATAAGCAATAAAATAAGAAGCTAACAAGCAAAATAAAATATATATTATTGAATAGTATTTAATTATCTTGCTCTGCGTGCGTTTATTTTGTGTAAATGAGCGACCAGTCTTAAGGGAGCAGGCCAAATGCCGGGCAATCTTAGCCAAATCATTCACGAGTAATATATTTTTTCATTTGTATTTTTACTTTGTAAAAATTAATTAATTTATAAATAAAGCTGCATGAACTTCATATTCACTTGACATTTCTGTGCATAGCCTATCATTATTGATCCTTTGTCAACTTTTTAAAATTTCAGTGCACTGACTCGTGGTTTCACCAAGCATTATTTTTATCTAAGAACACCAAAAGTATATTGTCTTGAGCATACAAGCCATATTGGTGCCAAATTTTGTGACTTCCGAGGGAACGATTTGATGGTTATAATATTTCTAGAACGAAGTTGCAGAATTGTTAGCTTTGACGATTCCATACCAAAATTTCAATTCATGCCAAAAAAATTCCTGCATAGCTGTGTTTTCTCTCCTCAAAATCAAAAGTTGGTAAGTTCTCCAGGGATATTTTCTAGATTTGGTTCGGTTTCATCCTTACAGTTATTTCCTGATTTTTTAAATTAATTTATATCATTGTTCATAAATTGTAATACAATTTCTTGTAAAATTCCAAGTAATTTTACAACATTTAACTAAAATATTCAACTATTTATTGATATTTTGGTACCACCAAGAAGAAAAGACTTCAAATTAAACAATAAAAAGTATAAAAAATATTCTTCAATGGTTAAATTAAAAATGTTAAGCGCAGAAAAGGAGGATATACTTAATGTGAAAACAAATACTGATTACTTTTTTCTGGTGCTGTAGAAATTACGTCATGCCATTGTCACGTTCACAAAATGTTACAAAACAAATCACACCATAAAAATTCATTGACATTTTTATGTATTTAAATAAGATATAAAGATTCTAAAATAATTATCACATAGCATAACAACGCCATGGTATAACACCAACTTTATAGGATTCAGTTTGGATTCATGGTTAAAATAGGTTTAGGTGGGGTAATTGTAAACAATATGAATGTTTATGAACTTGTTTGTCCGGGACAAACCGCGTCTTAGTAGTTAGAACTGGGTCTATACGACTCTGACATTTCCCGGAAGAGGGCCACTGCAAGATGACCAAAACGTTGGTAGTTCTATCTACTAAGACGCTGTTTGTCCCGTATAAACAAATTCATACTGACTTCGGCCGCGAAAGCCTTAGTTTAAATTCCAATGTTTCTTTTTAAACCTGACTTTCAATATCTTAATTCGAAAAAAGTATACTTTAATCAAATTAATATAAAGGGTTACTCGCATACTTCACAAAAGTCTTGTAACAAAGATTTCTAGTGTGAAATTCCCCACGTATATTCGATTGGATGCAATTACCCCGGGTTTTTACAATTGCTTCTGAGAGAACGGAAATGTAAACAACGAGCTCTCTCCTGCAGTAAAGTATAGAATGAGTGTCAGCATGACCATGTTTCAATGAAGTTGTTGGAACAGTGAATTGTATTTTAACGTTTATAACAACGTGTTTACATTTATTGCGATTTAATGTTCACATTTAAACATCATCGCGATTTGACTTGTGTATTTGCTTCAAATGTCGTATATTATTGACAGATAGTTTTATTGATCATTAGGACGCCCTAAAACCCGGAAATATATGATCAAATTTAATTACACACATTTTATTTGTTATTTTGTTAAACCATTTGCATCAACCCTGCATCAAGACTTGTTGTAATCATATTTAACTTCATAAACAAAAATATCAAATCGAAACGTATAAAACAAGGAGAGTAAAAAGCAATACGTTCCTGGAGTGTTCACTTTTCCAGCGATTGTAATAAAATTTTCCCTACCTGCTTTTACACTTACTGGAGGAGGTGAGATTGTTTTCAGATTGGTTTCTTTCAAAAAAAAATTGTCGTCAGTTAAAACGAGTATAGTTTTTGCGTTGTCAACTCATTTGTCTCTTCTAATTCATCTCCCATTCCCACTTATTGAGTGTCCATGAGTAATAATATACCCGGCGCAATTTCTCTTGTGGTTTGCTATGAGCATGTTAGTTCCTCTAGAAAACTGTGTTCCATATTTTTGAAATATTTATCGGAATATTCTAACCCCTCCGTATAGGGCGGGTAATTGTTACAATTATTTTTCATTTTTACTTTCTTATGCTTCCTTCTCCTTTTGCTTCTTTCTTATTATCTGATTTGCTTTAGTTCTTTGTGGCAGAAAGTTGATTCAGAAACACACATCGATTGTACGAGAAAACTACGCGAAAATACTATCAAATAACTATGTTTTCTATTACTCTGGTCCTTGTAAAATGCGGGGTAAATGTAAACATGTAACTGTGGGTCTTACAAGATTCCTAGAAACTAATTCCAATGATTCTCTGTTACCTGAATGAGTTACTAACAACAAAATACAACAAATGTAACATGCGTTTCAGTAATTTACCTACTGCAGAGCAATAAACGATGTGTAATAACTTCGAATTTCAATCCTCTGTATAACTCACGTTTCATCAGACTGTATTGCATGAACGGCGTCGTTCAAAAGCGCGGAATTATTATATTGCATCCGCAGAGTCACCGACTTCAGGTTTTTACCATACTTTAAATTCCAATTAAACAAAATATATGTATTTCAAAAAACGTTTTTATATTTTTGGAATATTTTTCAAGAATAAACTTTTTCTCTTATAATATATTATGTATTTGACCCAAATTATAAATCTTGCTTAAACGTACGGTAAGATATATTTTCCAAGCTAAAGTCGATATCAGTATATAGTATAACATGTATTTCCATAAAATTTAGACGTGTAAAAGATATAATTTCCTGTCATCTTAAGTATCTCAAAGTAATTTCGATATTTTGAACTAAACGTGGTCAATCCTATTTTAAGAATATTTCCGATTTAGCATAGATATTTCTCTTGTCACCCTATGTTCTTCATCTGAAATTGATGGTCGTTTCTGAATTAAGGAATCTAGCCTTAATACCTCTCGGAAGAAAGACTCTTTCGCCAGCGTTTTATTCGTTTGAGATAACTCGTCTAGTGCGGACCCGCCGTGGTTGTTCGCGGTGACTGCCACGAAAATATATCGCACTTTGTAATTCCCATCAGGTTCTGCAGAATTGTCCTAATGGTAATTGCTTCATAAATCTGGTAGCTGCACCTTGAGATTTTCGCGATACGTGCCTCGCGGTCAGACGGAGACCGGAAAACACTTAACGGTAATGGAGGAATCGCAGCGGAAGTAGTAATTCTCTTCGTAGAAGCAGCGTCTTAATATTACGAAGGCGTTGGCCGCAGCTCTTGGGTGTATGGGCGGTGGAAGGGGTAGTCGCTAGCGGGTGGCACACGCGGGCATGTGGGTCCCAGCAATTTGCATAAGCGTCCTTCGCTAACACACACACCACCCCTTACTAGATCTTCTTCCCCCTTTCACACCCCTCCCCATCCTCCTCGTTGAGTTTCTCCCCCGTACGGGTGTTCGGGAAGAAACACTTAGGCAAGTAGCTTTTGCGTTGTTTGTAGTTCCGCGGGGTCCCACCAGAGCGGCGATCCTGCGCTCTGCAAGCCTTAGAATTAATGATTTACTTTATGGTAATTTGGGGGAGAGCACTTAAGTAGGAGAGCTCGTGCAGAAGGGAGTCGGAAGCAGAGTCCTCTCTCTTGTCTTACTCCTCTCCCTTCTTTCATGTTTCCCCCTCCCCTTGTCTCATGTTGATATCACCCGGCCCTGCAGCTTAGGAAGCATGTCCCTGTAATCCAATTTGGTGTCAATCGATACGACCGTATCATATGTCATGTCACGTAAAATGATATACAATGTATTACACTTCACTCTTTTCCTAGTACGCGCCATGCGCCAGACCAAGTATTATATTAGTAAATCTTTTAAATGGCCTTCATATGTTTAACCTCCGGAGACTTACCTTTGCTTTATGATAATTGATGTTCTCTATATTTACTGTCCCAAGTAATAGCAGAAATGTACCGAAAACTTTGAGCGAAGGAGGAAAGTAAGACTTTTATTTCTAGCGTGACTAGTTGTAATTATGACTTCTTTATCTCTTCCAACCTTGTTATCCTCATATTTTACATTAATATTTCATGCCTCCTTCTTTGGAGTTTCTTCTGTGATAACGCACTCTTTTCTTTCCATCTTTAACTCAACATTTAATAAACAATATTCAATTTATCCTCGTATTGATAAATACATGATCAAATACCAATAAAATATATCGGTAATTAGCTAGTATTTTCTTTCAATTCATTTTAAGTTTCTATTTCCAAGTTGTATACGATACTGTATTATTTTGGTTAACATCAAGATAACGGTAAATTCAAATGTAACAAAACACGATTTTACAAAATAGTGTTTTTATTTAGTACACTACTAATTTAATACAGTACTTAAATTACTACAGTTAATATATGTTGTGATATATTTGATTCATTTTTACAGTCATGAATGTAAAAGGTGTACAAATATCGATTTCACAATAATATTTATGAAAAAGTTCAATATACAAAATAACATTGATCTACTAGCTTACATTTCTGTAATATGTTGACAAAAACTGATAAACTCCCAATGATATATTTTAATGTATTTTGATCGTCTTTAATTGACATTTTCTCTGACTTTTGCACATTTTTGAAATAAACAAATTTGTTTTCTTTAGTTTTTCAACAAATTTTCAAGTTATATAGAAAATTGAATGTAACAGTTTTGAAAATATTGAAGAATTGGCCACGTAAACCGTGATATGAAAATCAATGAACTGTGTCAGGTTATTGTAAAATGAAAGCACAATAAATTTGTCTTGACAAGTTTTATCAAATTGAAACCATTGAATTTATTATTATACTTTTTAAATTTTATTTTAATTAAAGAGTATTTAAAGGGAATACGAGAGCAATGCAATTTTTTATTAAAAATTAAGCTTCAAGATTAAAATACAATTTTTGTGTAGTAAAATTACAGGAAAATTATGTTGAATTTAAAGTTTCATTACTTTTTCTGATCGATTCTTTTACATACATTTGCTAAAGAAAATCGTGCACAGCATACTCTGGCTTAATTTATGCCGACAAATTGACTAATGTTTTACCTTCAGAAAATGCAGCCACAAGTAATGAAATTTTCGAAGCATATAGTTATTAGTTAATACCTCATAAACTTTCCTCTTGGAGGGAAGAGTATCAAGAATTTTCTGATTTTTAGTTTAATAACTACTGAAGGCATAATGTAACACACGTTACAATTTTTTAACATTTTCTAATGCACGTGTGAAAAGATGTAAAATATATGTTCATTTTTAAATTATTATATTTCTGTATTGTTCTCACTTTTCGTATTAGCTTTCTAATTCCTTTATTCGTTAGAAAAAATGAATTTCGTTTCTTTGTTTTTGATGAGAACATTTTCCTGGAATATTGCGAATTCTGCTGTAAGTTGATAACATTTTTTCTCGAATGGAACTGTGTGGTGGGCGTCGCGAGACAGTTGCTAAGCGCAGGAACTCAAACACACCGAGGTCGACTGAATGCGCCTTAATCTCGAGCGCTCGTCGACCTTTTCGCCGTCGCCGCCGTCGCCACCGTCGCCTCCGCCGCCACGAACTTTTCAAGGAGCGACGCACGAAAGGTATCGCTGCCACCAGGTGTGCGCCCGCGGCGCGAGGGTGAAGACGTCGGTGTCGTCTTAGTGAAAGGCGACAAAAGAAGGGATACCCTTTCCAAACGGACGGCAAAAAAACATTTCAAATTGCACTAACATCCCTGCGATTTGATACATTTATACTCTCTTGATATTTTTTTAAAATTAAATGTAGGAGTAAATTATTCACACAGGTACCAAGAATAAATTTTTTTAGATTCATTACGTCAAGTAAGACTAAACTCTCATCGAAGTTGATTTAAGATTAACCGTTTTTATTTGTGTTAAGATATGCAAAGGAATACAAAAGTTACATATCATTCAATAAATCTCAAATTTCTCATAAATAAAGATTTAATGTATTACTGAAGACATATGGATGCTTTAATATTTTAATTTTTGGTTTAGTGTTTTTTTAAACTCTTTTCCATCAATTAGATTTTTTACATGTCCACAATAATATACTTGTGAGATAACAAAATTGTGTAATAATAAAACTCTTTTAGGAATGGATAAAATTCGTGATAAAATTGAAAATTTTGAAGTCGAGTTCGTCACTGTTGAGTTCTTGTTAGAATAGTGTTACACATCGTTTATGTGACAAATAACCATAGATAAAATTTTAGTGCTATTTATTCTTAAACATTTATTGTTCTCTACTTTCTGAAAAATATATTTCAATCATTTTTTTTAATATAGAAAGAAAATAAATCATTTAGAAAAAGAAAATTATCCCCAATACGTGATCGTAAGTTTGATGATGTGAATGATAAAGTGTTTATTTATGATATTATCGGTAATAATGGCGTAAGTTATTGTCTCTGTCATGGTGAAGATAGAGAGCGACTGTTGAGAGGGGTTATAGTGGTTGCGTTAGGAGCGACAAAACACGAACTTCCTCAACAGGCTTAATGACGCGGGCAATCAGTGGTGGAAGCCGGCACAGGCATCGCGGAAAAGTTCTTGGGAGACTCTGTGTGTATCGTGGCCACCTTCGTTCTGCCTCAAGCTGCGGGAGTACGGTTTTTAAGTTCTTTCTACGTCCCTCTGCTTCTTCACATAAATATTTCTTTATTGCTTACTTTTCCCAAATCTATATCATTGTTTAAATTCTTTTGTCAATTCATTGGTCTTCCATTCAATCCAAATCTTCTAACGAAACATAAAAAAGATAATATAAATGTTGGTAAAAATTGTTAAATGTTCTACAAACAATAAGCAAGCGACTACGTATGAGGTTACGAAATCAAAGGAAATATAATTGAAGCAAGAAGTCTAGTAAATGAATCCAATTGCAAGTTATATTCTGTCACACTGACATTAATATACCAACCGTAGCATGTGTAGGATTTAGATCAAATAATAAACAGAATAATTTACTGATAAGTGGGAAAATATTATTTGTTTGCTGAACATTCAATGGAAAATGGTGGAATATTCTGTAGGAAATAAACTGTGTTTAATTGACTCGCAATTGTTCTTTTCCCAGTATTATTGCAGAAATGAATGCAACCGAAAAGTTCATGCTACACAGGACTTAAAGGAAATTCCAAAATCTTTTATTGCCAGAGTTAATATATATCTGTTACACAATTTTGTCTTTTCCTCGCGTTACTGACATTTCTTAAAATTAATCTTCATCAAATGATTGATTTCACAAAACTATAAGTGTGCACATTACGTGTCAAGAGTTCTTTTGTAAACGCTGTGTTCATGCTGTCACCCTTACTACTTCAGTTTCTATCATAATTCTGTTTGTACCAGTCTCTCACAAGCTCCAGTTATCATTTATTCTCTTTGAGAAGCGAAATGAATCTACTGGACGTTAGCATCGTTTAGCTTCTCAGAGTGACGTTGGATAACTGTAGCTGTACTAAAAACTTCTCATGTAGTATCAACTCATAAAAGAATATTTATATGGTCTCGTTTTGTGGCTTATTTTTAATATCAGATTGGATGATTGTAATTAATACTGTAATATATTTAGTTGCCTATAGTAAATAGAATCCTTTGCTAAAATACATAATGTAATAATTAATGTGATTATATTAACTCATTAATATAATTTAATAATAAATCAGGTTTTATGTATTTGGATTAATATTCGTGCAATGTACATCACTGAAAAAAGTGTTTATTTTCACTCCACTGACCAGTTTTTTAATCTGTAGCTGAATCAAAACACATTCCTTCTTCCTTTCCTGAGATGGTGTTTAGCAAATGCCGCATTACAAATAAGTCTACCCATTGTGTAATTAAGTCAATTCATTGAAAGTAGCGAGTCCTTTTAAAAATTTCTTATTCATATCAAGAGAAATTTTCATTGTATTTGAATCCAATCTACTCTTCACAATTCACACCTTCCTTCGGTGCGACTAGCTTTGTAACTATACTATCTAAGGCATTGATGCATATACGTTGTTCCGAGAAACACTTTTTTACACCTAATTTTAAGCCTATTTTTAATAAAACTATGGATAAATTTTACTCAGTATCAAATATTTTCACAATAATTAGCCTCGAAAAGAACGTCATACATGATACCTAGTCGTAAGCCGACAATTAGTTAAGTATAAAGTATAAAAAAATTGGTTTGCACGTCAACAATTCCTCATTAACTTTATTTATAGGGGTTGGGTTTCCATCACAAGGACATCGACCATTTTTAGTGCCACATAGCTGGTAAGAAATTTGGTACTGCTGATCTAAGACAATATTCTGACTCGATCCTGCACCAAAATTATATCATTGTGTACCACAATTACTTGAAACTGACAATAATCCTGTAATTTAATATCGCAAAGAACATATTGACATTCTATTAGTATTATAACTCGTCACTAACTTTTCATCTTATCTAGGAATTTTTGCTGAAATTTTTGAATCCGTCTCTGCCTTAGGGCCCTTGATTGGAATTGATGGGATGGTCCCTTGCTTGCTTCCGGAGAGTAAATTAGTTTATTGTCCACCTCGTGGTCATACGCAGTTTGTACTGTTTTTTGACAATAAATTTATTATTATTATTATTATCATCAAATGATTGAGAAAGAAAAATAAGGGCATAAAGATACCACACATCCACATAAAATTATTTTTATATTTAAAACAATACACAGTTTATTCACAACTTAGATATTGCATTTATAATAGCTTATGGAGAACGAAACAAAGTACAATTTTTCACGCTCCAACACATTATTTTGCTTGAAAACTATAATTTTAATGCATGTAATGCAGTCCTATCAATTACTCATAAACTACTTAATTGTAATTTGTCTTCTTCATCACAAACAAGTTTTGATATTTGAACTTTGGATTGGCACTAGCTCTTTATTTCCTGTTTCGTCTAGTTGATTCCTAATATCCATCCCTGTTGCCAACAATAGCACCTTATGCCAATCGTAGTAATAATGACAATTCATTTTAGTAAGTAATGACAATTTTGGGTCAGTAAACACCGTATGTCTTTTGGCCATCTCACCCGTAACTTTATTGAAGTTTAGAATTCGGTGAAATGTTGTTTGCAATTAGGAAGATAGTTATTCTCGCGCAGAGAAATGTGGGGAATTACACATTCCACTGCTTTGATCAAATATTAACCCAAGTGAGTTGTTATATATTTTGTTAGAGACAAGAAAAACACACTTATGCATCATATCCTGCCACTAATTGTACGTAAACGGTGGTCGCTGGCAGTGTGAGACGAAACTGTCCTTCGTGCAGTCTCCATGAGTTCTTCAGACCTACGCTAATCCTCCGTAATGCGGGAATTTGCAGAAGGTGCTTGGCCGCTGACAGTGACGCAGTGCTAATGGCGACGTGTTTACTGCGCATGTTCGTCGTCAACTGAGGGAAACAAGCGAGTAGCGGAGAAAATGTTGGCAACGTCTCGCGACGTGCAGTGCGTGGTTGCATAATCTTAAGGTTCTGTGTATGAAGACTTGTACGATTACGTACAAGTATTTACCGCAAATTATGTTTCATAAACTGAAGTAGACGGTAAACTTATGGATCAGAACAAGTTAATCATAATCTTATATAAGAGATATTGTGTTATACTTTACATAAATAATTTACTTTTGGACGATCATAATATTAGATAAAAGATAAATTTGAATTTTCGAAATAAGATAAGCTTAAAACCTTCACCCGAAAAAAAAACAATCCATACTTATTTATTTATTTATTTTATATATTTTGGTGAAGTTCAATCAATGATGCCTGTTCTTCCAACTAACCATTGGTCTTGGGAGAGGGAATCGGAAAGGAGAGATATTGGGTTGTCGGAGAATATAATGGTACGGAACCGATATTTGAACATATGGTTGGAGGAAACGTTAAGGAAGGATTCTTTTGATCTAAATATATAAAAAGAAGGTGTATTTAAAAAATATTAAAATAGCATTAAATTAGCATTGTGTAGATACTTATTGCACGTACTGGAAAAAAAGTCATTCTTCACTTCCTTGATTGTCATGAGAACACATTATGATTTACTTTTGGAAAGTTTTATATGATAGCGTTGTTTATTTATCATGCGCCTTTCACTTCACAATTTTAAATATAAACAGAAAATCTTACTAATAACAATTGGAAATGGAAAATTATTAAATACACATTGAATACGCATACGTATGTCATACGCATACGCAGTTTGTACTGTTTTTTGACAATAAATTTATACTACTGAATATGAAAAATACTTTCAATAAGTATCTCAGATAGTAAAAATATTTAATGATTCAGAAATTAATACATTTTCATGAATTACTCTGACACTGCAAATGTACGTAATTGATGTATCTCTGAGACCTAAACATTTATATTTTACGTGAAAAATACTGAGTTTGAAATTATTTTATATTACTTAAAGTTAATTGGATGACGTATCGACTCACCGTGAAATAATAAAAATCTACCATTTAAAAAAGAATAACAGAATAATCTCTTAAACGTGAAGATTTTTATTTGTATTTTTATATATTTGTACATCTACCTGGAAGATAAAGTAGAATTTTATTCAATAAGTATTATTGGTGATACACTGTACGATATAATCACTTGCGCGAATAATAATATTTACAAAATGATTAAGTGAGATTATTCTGTGGAATTATCGTGGGAATAAACCGAAACTTAGTGAGTGTTTTGATAGCATTTGCCTGCACATTATACAGAGCAGTGTTGGAACCTATTAGAATATTCATGTTTTGGCAGAATCCAATTCCTGTTAGATTAGTAGAGCTGAATGATTTGTTGAACGTTTTACCGTATACTACGTATGCACGATTAATATTATTATTATTAATAATAATAATATATTTCTTTACAATTAACCATTTTTATTTGTTGGAAGCTACGTTATGGGATTCTCCTAGCATAAATGTGGCAAATGGTGAACTATTTCGGTAAAAATGTGTGCTACACAATATAATGTAGCGCAGGTGATGTGGACCAGAAAACATCACCACTTTTAAAAGAACGACATGATGACATGATTCCCAATGAAATAGTAAATAAATATTAAAATGATCTTTACCCATATATTGTTATTGAGTCGTCATAATTAATTATGCTTTAAATATGTGAATAATGACTAAATATGTGTAATTTAGATACGAATAATATTTCATAATATTCATTCACATACAAAACTTCTTTGTTTATAAATTTATATATCAACAAATTTAAATAAATTGTATACTTTTAGTGAATGATTAGAGAAATTTGATAGCTTTTACTTTTTAGAACTATTAAGAAAAGTTGTTATTACATTCAGCGATATATCATACTTATAACATTCAGCGTCTCATGTGATAAACCACAATTTGTATTCACTCTATGTGCTAATAAATGTTATTGTTGGACACATTCACAAAATCGGAATATTGTAATAAAGTTTAAAAGGTTTTATACCGTTAACTTCAATCATAGTGTCGTGTAAAATTATTTTAAAATTATTAATGAGAGAATTTCTTTCTGTCTTTACTAATTGTTTTTTAATAAAATAGAAAATCGCAAATATTTTAAATTATTTTTCTTGGGAAATACTTTATTGCTAAATGAATTTGCCGTCTTTACTTTTGTCTTGTTAATTTTTTATTTGAAATGCTACCATGAAGAGGAATAAAAATGTCTCACCAGTACCAAAATTTAACCGGTTAAAACAAAAAGATCCATTTATCTTGGAACGTTTAACATATCCGGATAAGAACATTTAATTTCGTATATCGTATTACTAGTTTCTACCAGGGTGATTTCGTTCCAGAAATAATTTTTCATCTAACTTACTGACCTCGTTTTATCGGTCCCGCAAATTTTTGCAGTGTATTTTTAGTAGACATAACATGTACATCCTGTTTCTCTCCCCTTCAAGACTTTCTAAGAAAACGTCACAATCGAAAAACAAGAGAGAACGAGGGAGTAGAGCAAAGGGAGGATTCTCTAGGGCCGCAAATTGTTTACGGTGTGTGCAGCGGAACACGGCTGGGTTCCTAACAACGCAAGGGGTGAGCTAGCGAGAAGGGTTGGGTACAGAACGGGTCCGCACACACACAGTGCGAGGCAAAATGAGGGGTTACTAGGTGTCCGAGTCGAGGGAAGGGATACACGCGTGCCCGCATTGAGAGGACAAGGGTTGGTTCGGTCAGCGTCGCAAAGAAGGGGTGGGGTGGGGGTAAGGAATGGCGCAAGAATCAATACTGCGTAGAGGGCGCTCCAGAAGAACTGGAGCAATGGAAAAAAATAAAGAAGAATCCAGAGAATTTGTGTGATAAACAGATTTCAAACCTTCCGTCTCAGTGGTAACCCAAAATATCGAGATTTTATTAAAGTAATGTCATTTTCTGTATTGTCGCTTTTTTTGTAAGAATACTAATTACATGCGACTGCCTGTCCTGTGTTTCTGAGGAAGGAGCTGGACCTCACTACCTTCTGTCCCCAGGGATTGAGCAACTCTACAAAACCCTTGAGGAGAGCAACCCTTCGTTGACTCGCTGAGGGTTGTGTGGTTTGGAGCAAAGTGTAATCATCTAAGAATGTCGTACGAATTGAAATAGAATTTTCGTTCACTAGTAATGAAGTCCAAGATTTCCTTCTTATCTCATTTGAAACTAATGATCAGTTATTTGGATGGCTTAAATTGAATATAAATATGTTTATATTTTGTTTTCATTATCATATGGTTTTCTTTCACTATATATGTTTTTATAAAAAATTCTTCTTCCACTTCATTCTTGCCTCTTCCTACACGGGATATCTTGCTATAATAAAGTTATCGAGAGTTTGTGCACTAAAAAGATAAAGATGGCGGACTCGAGTGGTGTTTCAAGGCAGCCACCACCAATAGTTTAGAACAAAAACCCCACACTCTTTTAAGACTTGGACTGCCTGTGATTGTCATTTGAAATTAAAATCGTTTGGGAGCACTTACACTTACCTTAAGTGTGTGCCAACGCTTTGGAAACAACAAAGAGTATACCGTAAAATGAATTTTGTTGAATGTAGATTAATTAATTAAGACGTTTTGGATAATTTACGCAATGGATTTTATAAATGCTAATGCTAATGTTAATTTTGTGTTACACTACAAAGGGTGAAAAAGAGTATTTTAAGGACAGACTCTCCTAGAGTTATTTTGTCAAGTTTGGTGGTAGTGAATACAACGCATAAGATGAAAATATCACCAAGTCGAATGGTATACGACTAATGGGGAATCAATTGAGTGGGTTAGCAGTTCTCCCAAATTTCGTAACTTTTCAGATGGCAGCTAGACTTTATACGGGATCTGTGTTCTTGATCACGTGTCACCACTTTTACTGCCGGTTATCATTGCCATCAGAGCGTCCCAGTTGTTTCATAAATATTTATAAAATTAAAATACAAAAAAAAAAAACAAATTCACAAAAAATTTAAATATTTTTATTTTTTATTTTTACGCAAAATGAGTTTTATTTTCATCGAAAAAAAATATAGTACGGTAAGTATAAGTTACAATATGAAAAGAATCTATTTCGTAAAAATAATTAAATCCTGTTATTGTCTGAAACTGGCATAAATAGTCAAAATTACATGTATTTATTAAAATCATTATTCACCAGCCATTTAAATGAAATAAATGAATTAATAATGATGCAATACATACATCTTAAGAAGAAAATAATTATTTTAATAAAAACATTAATTATTTAAATCAATATATTTTTTATAGAAATGTTATGTCACCTTTATCTATACTTTTTCAAGTTATTTTCCGAGGTGTGACACATTTAGGATCAGTTACCGTACTTTTCCTTAACATACTTCTTTCTGTAGACTAAAATGAAAACTATTAATATTGTATTATTAACGAATACATTAAAAATAATATTTTATTCCATAATGGTTAATGATGTTGTGTTATAAAGTAAAGGACCAAAAACAACATTATAATAAAACATTTAAATGAATTCACTTATTTTTGTCTTTTGGCAAAAGGAGGTTCAGACCACGAGGTCTGCTCTTCCACCTAATCGTCGGACTTGGGAGAGGGAATTGGGAAGGAGAGATGTTGGGTTGATGGGAAACTTACGGTAGCAATTCGACATTTGTCTGGAGGTGAGGAAAACCTCGCCTAGTTCGTCCGAACAGGGTTCGAACTCACGCTCTTCCGCACAGCGGGATCGTGGAAGCGAAGACGTTACCATTACACCATCTCTGTTAGTGTTTACTTAGTTTGATATTTAATCTAGTTAACTTTTAATTCTTTTTCTCCCAAACGATCAATAAATATTACTGAGAAGTGATTTTTTTAACTATATAAAAACGGTTAATTCCATTTTCCTTCATCTCATGACATTGATAGGGGTATGTGAAACATCGTAAATGCGCGTAGCAGGACTGTTCATAAATCAAAGCAAACCCGCGGATTCTATTGCGTGGAAATTCTGAGACATAAGCTGAACTCCCTCCCAGCAGAGACGTATCATCTTGAGAGAATCCCCTCACCACCCCACTCAAACATGACAGAATCGACCTTCCAGTCGTTCTATTTTTCAAGGTTTCATCTCCATGCGAAGGTTGTCTCCCTCTCTAGAGACTACCACAGCACTTTTATACTCAGAAGGAGATGTGTCCTATCCACCGTCATCTTCGACTCCCACCTGAGTAGCGTCACATAGCGCAGGTGTGGTCGTACTCGACAAACGTTCCCCACGTCTCCTGAAACTTCACCAAATCTCCCTCACACCATTTACTCCGTAGCACCATCCTCACGCCTACGATAAAAAATTTAAAACTAAATTTAGTATTATTGCCCCCATGATTTACCGCGTGGCAGGTCGTAACGCGTGTGTAATATCCGGTACAATGTATCTCATCCGGTAGTAGAGGAACCCAGCCCAACGGAATAAGACCAAGACATTCACGAACCCACATGTAGGATGCGTTCACATATTCTCATTCGCAAATACACGTCGTACACACTCACGAGAAATTCACGGGGGTGCGCAAGACGAGTTTTTCTTTTTTTGTCTACTGAGATATTTTCCACTCGCATACGAGTACAGTAGCAAGCGAGCGAGCAACGGGAAGGCAGCGCGCGCGGAGGTGAAAGACGGTAGCTTTGTAGGAGGCGTCAAGTCACGTTCCTGACTTATTGCGCAGAGTAAACATATTTAATACGCATGTTTGTCTTTGCAAAGCAATATCTTGGAAGCAGACCCAATAAAGAATCCGCTTTTCTAGAGCTAGTTCTAGTGTAGACGTCACCAGGCAGTTTCTCCTGGTGTTTATGATTTCCAATTCGAAATGGAAAGATATTTCCTGCCATGAAGAAAGTTTCAGTTTATTTAACTCAAATTAAAGAATGATTTTTTCTAGCGTATGTCAATTGTTTAATTGAACTAAAATGATGAAAAAAACGTTATTTTTACGCCGTAATATTCTTGATATCATATTTTGCTTACGTGCATTGTGATACCATACTTTTAACCATGAACTCGCTAAACTTGATATTATTGCAAATCAAATTAGCACTTTTATTATCATTTGTAGTGATTGCAAGCAAGAGTTAATACGTAAATTATCGATTCAAGATGGGAAACACTGTCGTATATCAGTAAATTCCAGTTTTTTAGAACATAAAATGACGTTTAATGTTTTTAATGCAAATATGTATGTAAAGAGATAAAACTTGATACTACGGGCGAGTTTATTTACATATAGTTTGCAATATTTCTTGTATGTCACATGTTCATATTGTTTCCATTTAACGTGTTTTTTTTCATAATTTTATCAGGGCGTTGTTTGGCAATATTTTGTTTTCAACTTCGAAACGCAGAATTTATTCTTAGTAAAACAAGATTCAAGAAATTACCGAATAATCTGTTGTGTGATTACCGAATTATTTGCTGTTCAGTGATTCTTTGTTATTTTGTTTGCTATTGACTGGAAGTATTGCTCAAAAATCAATAGCAAAAAATGAAATTTTTACACCATTCAAAATTATCGTTCTTGTTTCGTATTATGAAATATAATTATATTGTGATATATTTTTTGTCGGACAAGTCGTAAACTATGCATATATGTTGTAATAGTTTTTGAGACGATAAATTGAAGTACGTAAACGACTACTATTTTATTTCTTGAACAACTAAGTTTCTTATACCTCCTAAAATGTTTTATACTCATAATATAAAATAGTTTTTATCAAAAAAAGATGTGATTAAGTCATTGTAAGATTTTTATTTACGGGATGTATATTATGCGGTTCTAATATGCCAGAATTGAATTTAAATATATGAACCTACATATGGGTAGTGTTACCTCAGTTCTTCCTTACTTGATCTCTCAATTATCCTCCCGAGAGCTCGCGCAAAGTTCCGATCCTCTGAGGACGGCGTTGTTTGCAGAGAGCTCCATACCTCGTAAAAACTCTTTTGACTTCGCCACCGAGCTATTTCAGCTCCACCCCTCATAACGGAGCCTCTCTCTATCTACCTGCGCCACCTGATCATTAGGAACCTTAGGAACACGCGTACTAACAAAACGAGGGAAGTACAAATGCAGGGGAGTCGATTGCGGGAAGTTTCTGCCGAATTCCCCGAGTTGCAGCCGGTGTCACCGCCACCAAAACCCCCTGAGTGTTCCGCCTCCAACTCTGACTACTTCACCTCTGCTATCTCTATCTACATCACAATCACCACTGTCACTTTTATAATTACTGATTTTTTTCATTTATTTTGTCTCAGTCTTAACCACCTTGTCTGTTTGCTATGTTATAGCTAGTCTCTTTTCAACAATGGTTAGTCTTTAACGTCTTATCTTCAACTCTTATTGATATATTCAACTTATCCCCATACTTAATCTTGTGTCTTTACTCTTATCTTCTTTCTTGCTCTATTTCTCTCTTCATAATATCTCGTATTTGTACAATTTCACTAACAAATTCCAGAAATTACTCATAATAGTCTGTGGTGTCTCATAATATTCTATAGTATCAATGTTCTCTCCTCTGTGTTCTATTTTGAATTCTCCATTCTCTTTATGTACCATGCTCGTTCTTCACCATAAAGTGAGCAATTGTATGAGTAGATGTTCTGCATTTTCCCGCCTCTTTACCATACAGACACGTTACTTCATCCCTCAGTCCTCTTTACTAATAATGTGTATATTTCTTCCGTGGACCTACATGTGAAGAAGTGAGCACTTTCAGCCAAATGTAGGTACACTGATGCAACATATACATAATCAACCTTAAATGTAGGTGCGTGTGAAAACGATACTTAAATGCACTCAGCATATTGGGTCCATGAATGGGGATGCCTCAGGAAATGGTATACAGTTACCTGGGTAGAAATGGTGTACAGGTGTTGAGGGCAAACGGGTAGTGTAGTGATTAACATTACTGCGATCAAAGAAGGAGTTCGGGTTTAATTCCAGTTCATCACCATTCTCCCTTGGCTGAAAGTTACCACGTTGTAATTACTGTCAAACTAATCTTACTTACTCATATTATTTATTTCGCAAAATAATATATACATTTATAACATTATGTCATATTTTTTTCTTTGCTTCAAACTAACCATCTAAACCATTACCGTTTCACAACCCATCTTAAAAACTTTCACTTAACAGTCATCATCACTGTCATAACCTTCATCACCATCTTGCCATAATTAATCACCACACTTTGACCCCATCATCCCCATCGTTTACCATCACCATAAACCCTTCGTCGCGTTTGCCACATCTATGAAACCACCTCCTATTCAGAGTAAGTTCCCGAGCAGATGCGATTTCCGTTAAGACCCTGGTGCGGGTTGCCTCTCGCAGCAATCGAGTGAACGGAAGTGGAAAAGACAAGAATGGAGATAGCGTGGGCAAGACAGCATCGAGTAGTAGCTGAGCGCCGAACAAGTGGTCCTCAAGTCTTATGCCTTAACGGTTGTCATCGCTACGAGTTACAGAGGTGGTGAGGAAAGCAAGACAGCAGAGATACAAAACAAGAATTTCAGTATTGGACGGGTTTCTGCGAACTACTGGGTGAATTTCTTGGAACGTTACTGAATTGTTGGTAGTTGTGTTTGTCAGTAATTTGTGAGTTTTTTTACTTTAACATTTGTCCTCTTTGAGCACCGATAGTAAGTCAACTTGATTTTCATTTTCCGAATATCAAAGCAATACATTTTTATTTGCCTGTAAGTCGTATTACAATAATCAAAATTTGAACTGAATTTCATGAAATCTATGAAATTGCTTTTTATGATCGTTTAGAGAATATACTATTTTTGAAAAATATGTATTACAGGTACTGTATTGAACTGCAGGACATTATTTTTACATCATAATTCATATAACAGTCCTATCACATTTCTTCTAAGGTTTAATCCAATCCGTAACTAAGATTTTACGTAAAAAGACCAAGATATTCCGTTCCGTTTTTCAACCCTTACAAGCTATTTATTTTATTTTAAGTATGTCACCTCTAAATCAAATAAATTATATAAATCCATGAATTCGAGAACTTCTTAGAGGGTTCCCACGATTTATTTCAGGAATCTATCATTCATCAAGTCTAAGATTCATCAAAGTTCGAAAGAAACTTCAGAGTGTACCTAGTAATTCTTTTTTGTCTACAACATTCATTCCGGTAATCTTCGTCAATTTTAAGAAGTAACACCGTCTATGATATTCAGTATTTAATGGTTTTATTATCTAAGGTATTGCCGAAACATGTCGCATGGAAGAAATCCTTTTCGTAAACGCGATTCCCTGGAAGTTTGCTTCCTTTCAGTGCGTAACATTTTGTAAAACGCTTTTTCCTTGAAAGACGTCGACTCAGTTCTTACAGCGGGACGATGAAGAAGGCTGAAGAGCATGAATTGACTCACGCAAAAGTCGCCGAGTTGGATCCGAATGAGAGTAGATGGCTGGGTGGAGAGAGGAACCATCACCATAAGATGGGAATCCAACTCCCATTTCATTCTCAAATTTTATATTCACATCTCCTTCCTGTGCTGTATCCACCATAATTTTCATTTATTTCGTACCAGTATAGAAGTTGAGTGAAATTCTTTAAAAACACAAGTTCACACCATTGTCTTTTCCTGCTTCAGTTATGAGTAATTGAAACATTAAAACAAAAATACCTCGTTATTTGTCTTTTTGGAGGCGGTTCCACCTCCAAATCTATTTCATTTTTGAATCCTGTTTGGTGACATTTGACAGCATTCATCCTCTTTTATTTTTAATTTACGAATCTTGATTTTTAAATGAAAACTAATCATACTAAACGTACTCTTAGGCCTAATACCTAATGTCATACGCTCCTATCACTCTAATCTATGTTCTCGTCCCAAATTATAGAATTTTTTCTCACTATCTGATACTCTGCGTACTTGTCGTTTAAAATCCTCTTTTACTTAACTTCATTCAATTAGATTTTTGCATAACAAAAAAAAAATTACAAACGTATGAATATATATTTTGTCAGTTAACGTTTTCTTTCTCTTACCGAATCGTAAAACTTGTCTGTCATGAGTCAAATTTATTTAATATTTAGTTACGTTACGTAAAGAACGGATATCTGTTGATGTGACAAAATATTCATACTAATATATAAATGCGTATCAGGCATGTTTGTCCGTTTGTTCGCTACTTAATCACGACTAAAGCACTGAATCGATCGTGATGACATTAGGCAAAAATATTCGCTTACGCCGCCTAAACGGTTAGGAATAGATGACAACTATGCAATATTGTTTGCCTCAACGAGCTCTACAAAAATTCGCGACAGCATATGTCTATCTACAAAGTTTTACCAACATTATCGAAAAAACGTTATCTAAAATATGAGTGTTAAATCCTTCAATTTAAGAGAATAATTTAACAATCATCATCAAATTTAATAGTTTATTTTGTTTTGTGCATTTGATGAAGATTAAAAACGTCTTTAAATCGTAAAATTTGGTTGAATAGTTTAGATTTTAATAGCATCTTAATGAAATTGTGCAGCGGCGCTGCCGCCGTTGTGTCTTGTCTTGGAAGCAAAAATTCAACCTTCGCGGCTCCCGGCGAATGGATTCGTTGGTCTGACAAGTAAAAGAAATTCCGCGGAACTCCGGATAATCAGCTAGTATTATCATATTTTCTAACTTCCGTAAGAATTCTAATGTCTAACGCACTTGAGTGTGATCTCCTAAATTTCGTTTCTCATTTCAGTTGCACTTTGTGGTTACCAGAGTTTCCTCTTTCCCTATCCAAAAATACCATTGATCTTGTTTCGACCTACTAACACTTATACTACAAATGTAATCTTAAGTTTTCATCTCCATTTGTGACACAGAAGCGTGTTTCCTTTGTCCTCTACTTATCGATTTTTCCTGCAATCCACTTTCATAATCATTTTGCGCAAGAATATCAATTTCTTTGTTACAAAAATCGATCTGAGGAAGGAGCACATCTAATTCGAACCAATTTTTATAAATTTTTTATTGTGAACAATCTCTTACATGGTTTTGACGCTTCATCCGTTGAGAATGACGAAGAAGTTCTGCAATCAAAAGGATCTGTTTTGGTGTACAGATGTTTCCGTAAAACAACAGTAATATCTATAAAATCAGAAATTCCTGCTTTACTTGCTGAGTGTTATAATGTTGTTTTAAAAATTTCAGTATTTAGAACAATTGTTCTGAATTCGTTTGGAAAATTCTCTTCTATACCCAGTTCCGCCATCCCCATATATTTCTTAAGCAAACCTTGCATGAGATTTTATCTCCATTACCTTCCCCTCCGTCTCTTTCAATCGCACTTTCACCACATTTCAGAGGCACCTGCAAAACGTCGCGATGATGGAATAAAAAAGCGAGAGCGACAAAGTGTCAGATAAAGATGCAAAGTGCAGCTATATACTAAATAAATAAAGTGCAGAGCTGTAAAAGCGAGAAAGGCTTCCCGCCAGCATCACAAGAGTGTCTCTGCGAAGAAAAGCTGCAGAGTCGGAGACGTGGAGGCGAAATAGCAAGGCGAGGCGGAAGACGCTCGCATTGAAGATGGTTCTAATGGTTGAGAGAACAGATGGAATGTCCAACGGTTGATGAATAAAAAGATAGAAAAACATAAGGATGATTTACGAAAGTCGGGAAGTTTCGTGTTGTGGTGATAGGGGCGCATACACTCGGAAAACGTGTCGGATAGAAATGATAGGGAGGGGGAGGACACACACGCGGGATGAATTCCCCTCTTCCTCCTTTCAACTGGCCGCTTGCGAGGCGCACGTCGCGCACAGGAAATGAAGTTCTACTTCGTAGAAATGTGAACGTTGAAAAGCGATGTTTTCAGATGCTAGCTCTCTCTCTCTCACTCTTTAACGAGTGGATTGTGACAGCTCTTGTTTCCGACATGTAGGGGAAAGTTTGATTCTCGTTTTCTTTTATTTTCTCTATATTTAGAACATTCGTTTCCAGTAGAAAAATAAAACAACATATAAGCAAAGGTAAAACTGCACATAAATATTTAAGGAAAATGAAAAGCTTTAGAAATAAAGGAAATATTGTGCCATATAGAATCATAATTTATTAGCATGGTGTTTATCTGACGAATATATGTTATATATACGACATTAACCATACTGTACACAATGTTATTAAAATTTGAGTTCCAACACAGATTTATAACAAAATTATAATCAATTATCTCAAACGTAAACAGATATTTAATTCTCTCTTTTGTTATTTTTATGGTGAGTTTGAATATTGAAGGATAAATACTTCATATGAAGATCAAAGTTTATAATATAGACTAATTAAAATGCTACTCTATCCTGTGAGACTAGTGTTTCAAGGGTCTCGAAATCAATTTATCATTACATAAACAATGCAGTTTTGGAAACTCGAAACCGAACATATGAATACGGGAAAATGAATGCGAAATTATGTTGATTCACCTTTTAAGCTATATATTTTTCTTCTTATTTACTTCTGTATTTTTAATGTACATGTAGATGTAGTGGATGAAGTAAGTGTTGCCAATATGCTAAGACAAAAATATATATCTTTGAAGTCCGACGCTTATTCCCCGTTGTGGAATCAGAACGGTGATAGAAAGTCCGTCATTAGTCGTGACCCTTGGAGTTTCTTCTGTCACCATTCTTGGCATTTTAAACGACTGACACTGCAACACCATGGATGATGTCTCAATTGCGTCATTAGTTTGGATATATTTTAATGTGTTTATACTATTTATTTAGGGTGTGAGGATGTTTGGTCATTTTCTGTAATACATATGGAAGTGAATCAAAGTTCTTGTTATACAATTTGTTTCATTTTAATTCGATATTAGCATATAAGATGATATTGTACGGAATTGTCTTTGTGATACATTTTATTTTACATGTTTCATGAGTATACGAAACTTCATGTCGAGTGTAAGAAACTTGTAACAGCATTTACGTGCAATGGTTCAACCCAAACTAGTTTTTAGTTTTATGCATATCCAGTAGTATCATTTTCGTTTCAAATCTCTTTACGTTTCGTTTATTTACGATTATAGTTTTATTTAAGGAATTAATTTATTGTAAGGATTACTTTAAGTGTCGCATCCTTTGTATTTTTTTAAATTTTGAATATACAAAATTCTTATTTGCGCAATTTATAAAGTGATTTGCAATTCATAAAGAAATAAAATGATTTGCAGCTTCTGTTAGTATACATGTAGCAGAAAAAGTTGTTCTTTATAATGTTTGATGGATTGGGTACAGTAATTGACTCCGATTGTCCTTAGTCTATTTTTACACGTTTATTAATGAGATCAATGAGTGGTCTAATCACGGGCACAATTATTAATGCAATATTTGAAAAAAAAATTTAAAATTATGTTTTAGTGTATTTTTTTCCACGATAAAATTAATTTTAAAGAAAATATGCACGCATCATAAAAGTAGTTTGCGCTTTAGTTCTTGCTAAGAGAATCCATTGATTTGTGTTTCTTTCATTAAGTGTGTATTGAAAGGATACATTGTTTTCAACTGAAAGCGTAACATCGATCTAGTGATTCGACATGTACACACGTAATCCAACGATCGGCGATTAGCCTTGTTGTAAAGTGATTACCCGTTCGTGCACCTGGGTGAACTATGGCACCTAGTTGTCCGACAGAAAATCGCCTACAAGTGTCTCAATTAGTTTACACAATTGGGATGCTATGTCAATTGTTAGGAATGTTTGTGATTTAAATAACAAACGGTTTCTTTCATCTGATCTCACCAAATCAGTCGTCTGATTAAAGGCAAGTGTCTTTTGTTTCAATGAAAAACGATTTTCTTTGTAATTAACACGTATTTCAATCGTTATGTGAAATTGACGATGATTAAGTAATTGTAGGAAATGAAGTACCCGTTTCATCATAAGTGTCTAACTAAAAAAAAAGAACAATAAAATTGCCAAGAAATATTAAACCTTTGAAACTGTAATTTAAACAATCTCTTGGCATGAAAATACGTTTAAGAATCTTTAATAGAGATACTAGGGTAAAAAAGCCACTTGAATTTAGAGCTGGATGCAATGAACGTTGTAAGAACTAATGTAACAGTCTTAAAATACGGGACTTGGAGATTTTACGTTTGAAATATTCTTGTAAATGTATGCTTATTCTCGCTCACTGCTATAAAAACCTACAACATTGCCTCCGAGGCTTAGCGCTTCTTTTCTGTGTAATAAAGTCCCGACTTACATTTATGAAGCCTCGTAATTGAAGGTGTACAGAGCTGGAGAGCAAAGAGGATGGTGAGAGGAATCCTTGTGGTCGTTTCGTTTCCTTCCAAACCAGAGAAGCAACGGATGCGAAACTGATTTCTCTCCCATGTCTCCCTCTCCCTTACTTTAAGCAAATGTTTCAGACCGCCTGCCTCCTTTTCCTGATTAACCCCGCTACATAAATAGCCCGGGTTTTAGGAGCACATTCTTAACTTTTACTGTGGCTTCGCAAAGCCCTCAGTTTTACCATCCCTGATTCAGAGGGATAAAAAAGAGAAGCAACAAAGAGAAAAGCGGGTGGTGGATACTGCCTCACCACCGCCTCTTTCCGACACAGACACCCCCGCCGCCAACAATGCCTCGACATCACCCTCACCATCACCCACCTCGCCATCACTGACGTCATCCTCGCTTCCACCTCTTCTGTGCGACTGCGAACAGCGAAGATAGTCGAGATAGAGAACACGTCACAGGGCGGGGAACGAACAGCTGAAATTGCACTCCGAAAGAGACGAGAAGAGAAACGTACGAAAAGGGTGAGAGACGCGAGTCCGGAATTGGGTTCTTTAACGACAGACGTGGAGAGGAGGGCGCGACGCCTCGCGTTGCGGTCCTGAGCGACAACGTGGAGAAACAAAGGGCGCGCCCTTCCTGCGTCGCTCCGGCCAAAGTCTCGAGGTCTCTTAACCTTTTCCCCGTCCCCCGGTGCCACGACGAAACGCGCGGGTTCAAACGCGATGACGTCCAAACGTATGCAGGAGACAAGTGCCAATATTCCACTCCTGTATCCCTGGATAAGCGACTTCTCTCTCTTTCGCTCTCTCTCTCTCTCACACACACACACACTGTTCTCTCGTTGTCTCCAGCGCTGTATTCATTAGGGTCAGTCTCTTACAAATAGGACTGCTGTTGTGACGACAAAATAAACGCGGTTGTTCTTTCACCGGCTGACACGGTTCCGCAGGGCATAAAAAGCCCCGGCGACCTTCCTCCACCCGTTCCCTCGCGTGGCGGCGGTTTTCCCCGCGTCGTCACCAACCCGGCGTGTTTTAATTTGCTGACAATAGCACAGGTGGCTTAGAGCATATACAAATGCATTATTTTTACATGCTGCGTCGCGGTATGAAGAAGTTAGTGACTTTGTGGTCACGAAACAATGCACATTGTAAGATAAACCAAATCTACTGAAAATGTTTCACTGGTGAAACGTAAATGTAACAAACTAAGCAACAAATTGCCACATTTTGTTGGACAATATTATCGTATTTATGGGGTTATTCCTCTGAATCGTATTCACAATAGTTTTTACTTAGTTTTTGGGAGATATTTTAACACCGTACATTAAATTTCTAATAAATATACTATTTTCTATAAATTAACACTATGAGTATATTCATAATACCAGAAAAATAAAAAAACAGGAATATACAGTTAAATTTACATACAAACATTAGAGAGCAACATGAAATTAAAACGTAATTATTATTTTAAGTTATACAATCCAGGGTAAATTTAATGTTAATATAAATTCATTAGTAATGGAATGTTATTATAAATTCAATACACCATGCACTATATATGATGAACTATTTCGGCAGATTAACAACCCAAAGTTTCAGAAATTGTAAAACCGTCTGTTACTCACCCTACTCACCCATGATATATATATATATATATATATATATATATATATATATATATATATATATATATATATATATATATATATATATATANAAAGTCAAATTTGTTTTGAAATAAATATTACGATGAATATGCTAAGAAGCGTTGTTGTACTGGAGTGTTTTTACAGAATCATGTCAGGTAAATATTCACTTATCGATTTTTTTTTTTTGAATGACTAGAATTGTTCGTGAATTAAAATGGAATAATTTTAAAATGCAAACATTTATTTTAATAAATAATAACATTTTCCTTTTTTATTTCCTACAGGATTGAACACGCTGCCTTGTAACAACAATAATAATTTTTTTCTTTACGGTACTTTATTAATATCATTTTGGATTATGTACTTTATTTTAATCATTGGTCTCAGAAAAAGCTATTCGTTACACTGCATGTAGAAAATAACGAAATTTTATAGTAAAGATATCCTTAACACACACAAACGCACAAAATAAATGGCTGATGTTGACTAAATGTTCTGTGACTCCTAGGAGCTGGAAAAATATATTTTACAAATAAAGTACATTTTGGAAAGAGAATTAATTATAGATTCTTAACTTAATTCCTATGTACGACCTAATCTTTCAGTTCGATCAAGTATGGTATTAAAGCATACGGGTTTGTTTTGAAAGGAAGCACTGTCACTTCCTCTGCACAAAACACATCACGTCGTCTCATTGTTAAGTCCACGAAGGTGACACGTAAGCAGTTAGCGTCCTCTATTTCCCTACGCGCTCATTCTACGTCTCCTAAGTCGCAGCCGGCAGTTTACCAGCGCCGGGCGCGTTCTCGGTTCCAGATCTGCGTAACAGTAGCAAGAGCGTTGTGCAGGCCTATAAATAAACAGAGCGCTTCCTATTTATCTACCTGCGTCGTCTCGGTTAGGAACGGTGCCACGACGCGTTTGGGGACCTGGTATGAGAGGATTGTCACGAGCGAAAGAGGATCGAAGGAAGAGAAGGTTAGAAACCGTGTGGAAAGGAGGAGCAAAAGAGGTGAAGAGGACGTTTACTGTTGTACGAGGGAAATAATACAGAACATGATTAAAGAGATGATAATTGAACTGTTTGCTGACGAAACTAATACTCGATAATAATTACAATGGACTATAAGAATGAAAGGGATGACTGAAATTCAAATGCAGGAAAAATGAGTGTATAGACAGAAGATAATTCAGGCACGGACAGAAATCGGGAAATTCCTTGAGAGATAATAATTGTGTAGGGTGAAAATCATGAAACAATAAAGAGAAGATAAATATTATGTGATAGTTGTCACCTGACATAAGTATGGACTCACAGAGGAAAGGATTGAAAGAAGGTGAGTGGAGAGAAGGCACATACGCGTCTCACTCTCATCGCCACTTTTATACCCTTTCTCTCTTCCCAAGAGGGGAGACGTTGTCTTTACGAGGGTTTCGTCGTCGCACCCTCCCCCTTTAACTTGCTGCGGGACCTCAGTAGGCCACGACCGTTTGAAGCAGGAGCTGCAGCAGCGCCCGTTAAGATGAGAAAAGTTTGTCAAAGGCGGCAGAAAACCCTCCCTTCGCAGCATCTACCCGTCCACGCTCGCTCTTCTCTCGATTCACTTCGTGTTCTTCAAACCCACTAGACATCATGGACTCACAGTGTTACGAAACCTACGGATCTCAGATGCAAATGACCGTCTTTTAACTGAAATATCGTATTCACGAGTATACAATGTGATGTGTGGTTCCTAAGAAAATGTTGATGGAACAGGGATCGAACTCGAGATATCGTTCGATGTAATATCACGTTAATCACAGTGTTACCAATTTGGTTTTCCTGATAAGAACAAAATTTCTTCCGTTGTAATCCGCAAGACTTTGTACACCACGCAAACTCCGTAGCGGGAAAGGTGTTCAGGTTCTAGGGACAAATGAACTGCACAATATCTCATCCTATATTAATAGCGACACGTTTTGGGTATAATCTATGATTTCAATTCCATCATTTTATTAACACGCATTTGTCGAAGTGTTTCACATAGCACTTTTTTTTCTCGAACACCAGAAATAAACAGAAAAAAAGAGGAATAGGTTTTTTATTCTCCTCTGAATTTAAACCTTGTAGTCATAATTCAAGTAATATAAGTAAAATAGTGAAATTTAAAATTAGTTTAAAATCTCACAAAAACAATATTTTGTGTTAAAAAGAATATTCTCATGAAAGTAGAGGGAACAGTGAAGATGGGATATGAAAATTACACGAGGTATTATCATTTTGTAATTTTTTTCATAATATTTACATATACTCTTATGATAACTCAAGATTAGATATGGAAATTTCTAGGAGGGATAGCGTACACCTAGACGACTCGGAATGACCTAGAAATATGAGCCGGGAAAGTATGCTGTCGAATACACAGAAAACACAAGATATGGAAAATCATGTAAGTAATATGCGGTGTATTAATCAATGTATTGCATCAACAATAGTATCATTGCAAGCTGTAACAAAGATAAACTGCTAGTACCAGCATCGTTTTTCTCATGAAAAAACGAGTGAAATTCCGTTCGGGAATGGGGGTAAAAAATGAAAATAGCATACACGTTTTTCTACAAGTATTTCAGACATTTCATCTAGTAAATATCCTACGAATGGTAAATAATGTTTATTTGTTACTATGAAATGATAACTGATTTATAATGACATTCATTTTTATATTTATATCGTATTACATATGTTTCTAAGTGTATGTATTAAAACATGGATGAAGAACAAATAATAAAACGTTCTTATGTTTTATTTCGTGTACGTAGTAATTTCGGCTTGCAAGGAAAATATTTGTTATGATGTAATGATCTTCTGTTTAATAATTCTTACATACTTGTTGAAATAAAGTAGTTTTTATGTATAAAAGTTCGAGTCATGTTAGATGTAATGACCCACTGTACTCTGTCCCAAAGCATCGCCAGTTAGCTCTTTGGCGTGGTCTGGACTTCTCGCCAATAAACAGAAAGAGGAGCTATGGACGTCTTTCCTTATACACACTACACTTTCACCGACGCACCCTCGGACATCCAAGTTTTTCACTCCGTGACTGATGGACAAGGCTCTATCAACATAAACTCGTCTAGCAGTGCTTCTGGTGTCTCAGCAAAACTTTCGTGTTTGTTTAGGACTTTCTGGCCACTACCATTCACCAAACACTGACACTATCCGTAAGTTATGTTTAGATAGATGTACTTCGCACAACTTCGTGACATTTCACGAAGGGACGGA
Organism: Laupala kohalensis; assembly: GCA_002313205.1. Taxonomy (NCBI): domain Eukaryota; kingdom Metazoa; phylum Arthropoda; class Insecta; order Orthoptera; family Trigonidiidae; genus Laupala; species Laupala kohalensis. The sequence goes on from NNCF01127301.1 coordinate 56,657, forward strand.
GTCCGAAACCCGAAAAGTAATTTCGACCACACTATTCTCTTGTAATAGTAATTCACAGTAATACATATTTAGATGAATTTATGCGCACCATCAATCTCACCTTCAGACACGATGGACGTACACAAGGTGATTATAACTATATCAAGACTTTGTTATTGTGTTATTATTCGGTTGCTTAAATTTTACATCTATTAAATTTCTGATAAAATTCAATTTTTTCACTCATTGTAATTTACTCATGAATGTCATTTAAAACTGAACCTCTCTCTTTATAGATATTTGTTCTCCACGGTCAATGAAATAAAGAACAAAAATATTTCGAACTAAATTCGTTCATAAATAGAGGGTTGGAGAAGCCAAGTGAACCCAAACATAAACTTTTAATATCAACATAAAAGCAATATTACACAAGCACATTACGTGTTTTACTTCACATATTTGCATTACTGATCATACAATTTATTGTAAAAACTATTCTTGAGAAAAGGTACTGGCTGGAATATGTTCCCAAAAGCTTAGAATTAGAAATTTCTAATACTCATCTCATAGAAATATTGATACATTTAAGGAGATGTATTCATTAACAATTCAACAGGCAAATTAACATTTTTACTTTTTAAAACCAAAAAATCGGGGTTTTTAACTCCAAAAAGGTAAATTAATAACTAGTGAACGTTGAGCTTCTTACATTAAAAATGTATTTCTCTTTGTTTATCCATAAATTTCGTTTAATCTTCTTTATTATTCCAGTTGTAAATATTGTTATTCTTCGTCACCTAATTTGAAGTGTAATCGTAGGTTTCGTTTCGTATGAGAATATATTCGACCACATTTATTTCCCTATGTTGACAAGCCCATTAGTAGCTTTAGGATAATGAATCGTACAAAAGTTGTACATTACAAGAGCCGATTAGATTGTGGAACAAGTTCAAGATAGTGGACATATGAACTATGGGAACAATTACTGAAACGCCGCTGGCAGTGTTCTAGCGTAGATTACCGCGTGATTAATTGAATAATGCGTCTCGTTTAGTAACATCGACATTGTCTCTCTGTTATGACAAAATTACGGTTCGAAACATGAATTGCAAGTATTGAAAATTCTCTCATCTTAGAATGTATTTTTGGCAATTAAACGACTTTCTCTATGTTTGGTGCTTCAATTTAGCTTAGTTAAATAAATAAATGTATTGTCAAAAAACAGTACAAACTGCGTATGACCACGTGGAGGACAATAAACTAATTTACACTTCGGAAGCAAGCAAGGGACCATCCCATCAATTCCGATCAAGGGCCCTAAGGCAGAGGTGGATTCAAAAATTTCAGCAAAAGTTCCTAGATAAGATAAAAAGTTAGCTGTGAGTTATAATACATATATAATGTCTATATGATTGTAATTTAACGCTAATATGTTTGTAAATTTACATGTACAAGTTATTATCGAACTATATATTATTCTGAGTATAGTGTTTAAAAATCATAAGAGTTGAAAAAGAACCCACTAAATTCTCGATTTATTGTTACAATANACAAAATTCACGATTTAGTGACAAAGCCTAAAGAACCTGTATAAGAAATCAGCCCTCTACCCGAAGGAAAAACCGAGAAAAACCCGGGCCAGGATGAGGCTACAGAATTAATGTACACATCCGTGCCAAAGTTGAGTACACATAAAACTAAATTAATATGAGCCATACTGCAACAAAAACATGCAAGAAAATAGTTTTTGAAATTGTAATAAGTTATTTAAAAAGTGCTACAGCAATGGCGTGATAAAGTACAAGACGAATTTAACTTTAATTAAAATCAATAAATTCTTTTACAGTGTAGAAGCACTGGTGCAGATGGTAGTTTTTAACCACGGATTTGAAGATATTCAATTTCATAATGTCTTTTATATTCTTGGGCAGGGAAATATATAGAACGATTTCCGAATGATAAGGTCCCCTTTGGCAAAGAGTGGTTGACACTCTAGGACGATGAATATTATTACTATTGCGAGTATTGTGTTCGTGAACGAGACTGTTTCGTATAAAGCAAGGGTGGCACTTCAGTAATTCGGTCTTAACAAACACGACCGTTTCATAAATATAAATGCAGGGAAGTGTTAAGATATTTAATTCCTTGAATAAAGGTTTACAAGAGTTTCAGGGGTGATATTTACAAATTATCCGAATTATCCTCTTCTGAATTCTGAAAGTTTGAATACCCTGACCGGAATTACCCCAGAAGGTAATGCCGTAACGTAAATGGGAGTAAACGTTTGCAAAATATACGCAACGGGAAATACGTGGACTAACTGCGTTAACTAAGATTCGGAATGCGTAACACAATTTGCTTAATTGGGAATTAAGATTGTCAATGTGACAATTCCATTTGAGGTTGTCTTGAATATGGAGACCTAAGAATTTTGTATTTGTAACAGTTTTTAATTGTGTTCCGTTTAAAGAAAGAGAAACCTGGGGTAAAGATTTTGTGATACTATTGTGAAATGACATAGACACTGTTTTGTCAGTGTTTACAATGAGACGATTTGCATGGAACCAAGTCGAAAGGTTAGACAAAACTTTTTGAGCATTGGCGTGTTTACATAGTAAATTAGTGTCATCAGCAAAAAGAACCATTTTGCAATCTGATGTGGATGATGACATGTCGTTCACATACAATAAAAAGAGTATAGGGCCGAGAATTGATCCTTGGGGTACTCCGCAAGTAAGTGGCTTTGTTTCTGAAAGACAACGCTCAAGTATTTTATTTTTAGTATAGGATATTTCTACCTGTTGATATCTATCTTTTAAATAAGAAGTTAGCCATTGATGTGGAAGTCCACGAATGCCTAAAGAATGCAATTTGGAAAGGAGAATTTCGTGATCGATGACATCGAATGCTTTGGATAAGTCAAGAAAAACACCCTGAGGATTTTCTCCACGGTCTAGAGATGTGGTAACATCGTTTAAGAAAGAAAATATGGCGCTTGTAGTGGGAAAGGAGTATTTAAAACCGTGTTGATCGTAAGAGAGAATGTTATTTTTTGATAAAAAATCTAGAAGACGCTTATAGACGAGATAGTCGGTAATTTCCAATATTAAGTTTGTTTCCTTTCTTGTGTAAAGCTCTCTTAAATATTTTAGGAAACATCCCTTCCGATAAAGAACTATTAAAAATATTTATGAGTGGATTTAATATAGCACGGGACGAAAATTTAACAATAAACTCAGGTATATCATCTACGCCTGTTGAAAATTTGTTTTTTAATGAGCTGATGATTCTCATGACTTCACTGGCGTTAGTTTCGGAAGTGAACATAGAATTGGGTACGTGGGTGGATATAATTGGAGGACATTGATTTGGATATATTGAGTTCGTTATTTTACCAACTTCTGAGAAGTGAGAATTAAACAAATTTGCGATGTCCTGAGGATTTGTTACGATTTTGCCATCGTTTAGTAAAGAAACATTTTCTTCGCGATTTTCAGAAGTTGACGTGTAATTGTTAACAATATTCCACATGGCTTTCATCCGGTTGTTCGATTTTAGTATATGCCTGTCGTTTTCCATTACTTTAGCTGCATAGACTACTTTTCGAAGAATAGTCTTATATTTACGAAAATAATTATGGAATTCGGGTGGTTGGTTATAGCGTTTTGAAAGATAATATAAACGGCGTTTGTTTTTTGAAGAAATCCTTATCCCTTGGGTGATCCATCTATTGTATTTCTTTGTGTTAATTAACTTACGTTTACTCCATCGTTTTCTTGGTGATCCAACTAAACAAAAATTTATTAACGTTTAGTTGGATTAAAGTTTTTACTATTATATTACCGTGACGTAAAAAGAAGAGACTCAAAACTCACGGAACACGGGTCATCGTCTGAAATGAAGTTTAATTCCTATTACTTGCAATTTCTTACGGAAGTTTAAAACCTTCATCTGTATCGTAAACTAAACAAATATTAAACGTGAAACGGTAGATCTTAAACCTCGCAAAGTGAAGTGAATTTTTACAAATTTTTACAAAAATTGAACAAATATAAAAATGTTTTAATTATTATTGAGCTACTCTAGGAAGATTTTTCCCAATGCAAAATGAAGTTATCAATAAAGTAAAACTAATGAAGTACTACGAAGTCAGCAGCAGTCATTTCAAATGTAATTAAAAACAAATATTCTCTTTTTTTTAATTATATATCTCAGTATTTGCATGCTCTTCATTCAATTAAAAATAAAATAAAATTTTCAGCACCATGAAAAAAATATTGTAGTGTATAATGAAATATTATGTAAACGAAAGAACAGGATTTTAAGAAAGAACAGAAGAAGTTTGGCAAAATGTCGGAAAGTTCTTGTTGCTAGGTCAAACACTTCTTAAAAAGTAAAACAATTCAAACACATCTTAAAGAAGCAAAGGATATTAATTAATGTGTTATACAGGTCTCCACATCAGATAACGTCCACATCAGATAACGAAGGTTGTTTAATATTACTTTGTTTTGGCTTGTACTTGCTAAAAGCATAGTAACAAGTTGTTTGGTACATGCGTACGGTAAAATCAGTTCAATCACTGATATCAAATATGTGGTGTTTAGAATGCTGTCCATTTGTGCGTGAATGTTCTGACTATTAGATGAATAAACTTCATTCGTGATTCGTAGTTAATCTTCACAATTAGTACTTATTAATGATATCGATGTTACAGAATTTATACAAATTTAATTAAATGCTCTCTTCTTCCATCCTCTTTCAACTTGCGAGACCTTGTAATTACATACAAGTCTCTACGAGATTTGTATGTAATTACTGGATTTACGTGCAATAACAAAATTAGGGAGACATTGATACAATGTATATTTTTGTTTGGACATGATTTTGAGTTCCAGGCCACGGATCTTTCTATTGTTCTTCCAGAACCTTCCAGTGTTTCCGATGTTCTATTCATATCGCTAAAGACTGCTGATTGAGGTTAGTTAGTCGAATCAGTTGATAAATATTAATTTAATATTGATTTAATAAATCAGTCGATTCGAACAGGTGATGTCAACATCAGACGCAACTTTATTTTTGGGATACGGTCTATCTCAAAAACCGCTAACCTTGGATAGGCTCTTAGGGACGCAAAAGTAAATTAAAAATTATTTTTTAACACAAATTGAAGAAACTTAAAAACTCCGAGTCCTTACAATAGCTATAATCAAATCTCAAATAATTTTTTCGCAACATAGAATAAAAACACAGAACAAGTTACATTACAGTATTTGTTAAAACCGAACTATTTTTAAATGACCAACAACAGCCAAAACTAGCAGATGTATTATGCAACCATTTATTTAGTATATGCACCTACTGACGCCGTGTCATTTTGAAACTCACTCACTCTCTCTCTTTCTCTCTCTCTCTCTCTCTCTCTCTCTCTATATATATATATATATATATATATATATATATATATATATATATATATATCTCCGACTGGTCTGCACATTTTATAATGAATTAAGGAAGAATCTCTTTCAGTTCATATTTAGTTACAGGGCAAAGAAAGAATTGAAATTATAATTACATTCTTGAAGTTCCATATTTGATTGGAAAGCTAATGGAGGAGGTCATTAACAATTAATACCCAACTATATAAAAGCTAGATGTAAGATATCATTTGTTGAATTGAAAGAGCTCTAGACATAAAATGAATTGAAATACCGAATATACTGGTAGTATGAATTATATTACGGATATTGACAAAAATAATGTGTTCAGTAGTTACATTAATTCAAATAAAATAAATATTGTGATTTTCTTTGCTACATGTATATAGTGAGCTGTTAATAAAGTAAATATTGCTTTAATTGTAATATATTCTTAATATTTAGTATTCTATGTAATAAAATTCGGCAAGTGTGTACCAAAAATATGATTCATTCCTTATACTTACAGAAATTTAAATTCAACCACAAAACTAAATAAAAGAGTATCAGGTCTATTAATTGTAGACAATTTTGCCGTGATAAACATCCACCTCACTGGGGGTGACTCAGGGTTCACCACAGTCGCTCTTGCGGTTTACCGTAAATAAGCAGTAGTCTGCGGCAGGTCACTACCAACGCAACGACCTCTCCCACCCCCGTAATACTACTTCTCACACTTTTGTTCTTGTTGTACTGCACCATTCTCACATACAATGATATTCTAAACGCAGATTCAATTTTACATTATTAATATGTGAACCATCATGCCTTCACGCACATTATACTGTAATACTGCTTTCCCTTAGAAACACGTCCAGAGTACCAGGAATGTTATTAATGTGGGCACTAACGCAAACATCAACGCCGTCATTTTTACGTTACCAGCAATAAGTACAATGCTATTTCGGATCAATAGTTTCTTTTCCATTGTTCCTGTCTTTAATCCTGCTTACGTTACCATCATTATTTCGATTTTTACAGTTCTTCTTCTCGGGGTGGAGGATAACCTCTCGATCAAATCCTAAAAAAACATTTATGACCAAAGTTACCATTCATGATATCAATCTTCATACCCTACAAAGAATCGTAATAAACTTGATTATTATACTTGAATTGATTTAAGAATAGGATTGTCGCCTGGCCAATGGATGGGCAACTAGAGGTTTATCACGGGTTCCCACAAATCAGTGAGGAATAGCTGTCATAGCAACGGATTTGTGTCGACATATTTCTCGCAACGGTTAGTCGCGAGTGTCATTGAATAGAGTCCTTAATAAAAGATGAAACGCCAAGGGTATAAACATTATCAATTTCCATATTACCGGAAAATTTACGGGCAGTTTCTCATAGTGGTTTGAATGAGCTATGGTTTTTCACGTGTTTGTGTCGTGTCATCATCCATTTCTTCCTACTCTATCAATAAGATATAAGAACCGAGTAACAGCTGATTGCAAAGGGGCCATGAGAATTTGCACTTCGCAAATATGTCCCATTATTAGAAATTGTGTGTCTAAAGTTGTGGAGATGACTGAATCTCATCATTTTATTAAGGACTCTAGCAGTGATAAAGTTATTCTGACCGTATCAGAGAGCAAAGAGGCAACACAGCACCTTGTACTTCTCCTCACAGTACATTCCTAATTTAATTCCACTATACATCTACTTATCAGTTTTAGTAGCTGAAAACTAAAGTACTTCGACAACAATGTAAGTTTAACGAGTATCACCAAACCATCACGTACCACAACCACTTCTACCATCAAACCATCGGAGACACAAAGAGCAACGACAGAGCGGCAACAGCAAGCGGCCTCTCGCGTCGCCTACGCTCCTCGTTCCCAGACACCAAGCGACTCCTATGGGAGCAGTTTGTATCCCGTGGCCACCGTCGGGACATTAAGGTTGTGCAGTGTAAGGACGGAAATGCGCGGGCGGTCGCCGCAAAGTGTGGGACGGGTCCTAGGGCGTTGGCGTCGGCGGATGTGGGGGGAAAGAGAGGGGAGGTGTATTTCATTAGCCCTCGGCGCTACTCACTTCGCCACGAACTCGGGCTCCGAGACTAGGGACTTGTGCGCTATTGGTGATATTTATTTGTTACGTCGTTCCTTACATCGTCTAAGTAATAATTAAGATGGAGGACACAGTTGGGAGAAGGAAAAGAAACGAGGGTGAGGAAGGGATAACCTGAGCGTTTGGTTCGCATTTCGTGAACTGAAGTTGGAGAAGTTGACTATAGTTTTAGACTGAATTTACTCACTTATTAGATAAGTAGTACAGTTCTTTAAGTTTGATTAATTATAGAACACTCATTCTTACAATAAGATCAAGTAACGATTAATCCGGGAAATAATTAAAATTATAAAAATATGTGACGTCATCGCCACCCTCGCAGACACCGCCCCGGCTGCAACGCTTCCGCAATAGGACGCTTTCTCCGGTCGCCCCTAAGTGCCCGCCTGCCCGCCTGGCCAGGGGCGGCGCACAAAACACCTGCGAGACAGAAGAGCGGCNGGTTCGCTTCGCCGCCCGTCCGCGCACACGCGCCTTTGTAGCTCGCTTAGCAGAAAAGCAATAAAGAGATTATTCTCATGTGGTAGAGTTTTAGTTTCATCCCACTCCCACAAATAGATGAGGCCGATGTTAGGTGTACATAGTATTGGGCTAAGACGCTGCATTGGAGGGTTTCGGTTTTATTATCTTTAATGTCTTTATACCTTAAGTCTCTTAATATCTTTAATGTCAATCATAAGTTAATTTACTTATATTTTGAAAGAATTAATTTTAATATATAAATTATGACAAAATTTATTTTAATATATGAATTATGACATTAAATTTTACACGTATTTTTTTCGTTTTAAACTTTTATTCATCGTGAGGATCAAGCAAATGCGGTGAAACAGCTATGTGTATTGAAATGTAGATCACTTATTTAATTTGTTACACGTTAATATTATGACTGTTTTAGAAACATTTTATTTTTTACATAGTCAAAAGTCAATGAATAGTACATATAGATTTTTAACATAAAAATAGTAGTATTTTTCATACTACAATATTTCTTGCTGGACAGACTATAAATACTTTGAAGTGACCAGATGATCTATGAAATGTTCTGCAACTTAACAATCGTACTTGTTAAAATGTCAAGAAGGCTCACTAACGGATGGACATCTGAATATAACGTTTTGTGTTTTGGCTATATTTCTTTATTCGCACAGCAAAACGTGATAAACCGTTAGAAAGAACATTGAATTTAATTATTTTTCCTTAAACATGGGATATATTATATATATATATATATATATATATNTATATATATATATATATATATATATATATATATATATATATATATATAATGTGAGTGTGTGTGCGCGCGCGTGTGTATGAAATAGTGTTCGTAGTCGAACCGGGGTCACGTACGTGTGTTCTTCGAAAGGTCTCGCGCTGCGCGTTGAATTACCCTCCGTAACAAACCAGTCGTGGCGTGTGGAGGCGAAAGTAGCGATCAGAACGAGTAGGCAGTGTCAACGTTGCTATCACTTGGAAAAGGAAGGACAGAGTGAGTGAAGGCAGCAGTGTTGGGCAAAGGGACGAGGCATGCGTGCAACAACCGAGGGAGCTGGGCACGTGCCGGGCACGAAGAGCGCTCGAGCCAACAAATGGGATGCGAAGGACAGCGAATACAAATGCCAACACTGGCAGGGAATGCGTGTGATAGTTGTACTCATTACGTTCCCTGCAGGAGGGGTGACTAATCGACCTCTACATGTTTGCAATCGTTTTATAGTGAAGATGACGACAGTTCACTTGTAGATTTAACCCTGCGTTTGTGTGGCAAAATAATATAACATACTCATTGTCACTAGCCATTCAGACAAGGTTATTATTTCGGCAAGAATTGTTTGTTTTTTTTCATTTAGTCGAAGAAAATTCGCCTCCAATATTTGCATAATATTTCAATCAAGTTACGTTTAGTGTTCAAGACACGAAGCATCAACTCCATTTTCAGTTTATTACCAACAGCAGTTCTTCAGATTGCTTTGGCTACGGCGAGACCGGTCTCAGGATCCTTGTCTCTAGTTTTTCTTCGAATTATGTCTTCAACACAACTTTTCACTCGATGTAACTACTAAGCAGTATTGTTTAAAAAGATGCATCAATGTACTGCTCAAGTATTGGAAAAATGATGGAATGTTCCGCGTTAGAAAAGAAAATTAAACATTGGTTTTTCAACCGGTCTGAGACCGTTCCACACCGATGGAAGATTACTATATGAATTCAGTTTTTAACAATTTTTTCTTGTTAATTACTTGTTAATGTCATTAACATTATTCATTAAAAGATAATTTATTTTCATTACGTTTCTAACACGAAAAAATGAAGGAATTTATTAGAATGACGCACGAAAATATTACTTTTGTATGTAGTTGAGATTTCCCATGGTATTTTTATGAAACATGATAGCTCCATCAAAAAGCAGTTTTATAACTTCATCTATTTAAATAAACAAGTGTCTATAACATTAAATATTCGTTCATTGAAACACAGCGTGTTTTAAAATTAAAATGAGAATATCTTTTATGTTTTTTTTGTTTACTTCTATTGCGTAAATATTTCTCCTAGTTAAAAAAATATTTCAAAGGTATTTCAAAGATATAGTATTGCACGCAAATTTACTTGCATATAAAAGTTTGTCGTATCAAATACTCTAAACGTACGTTGTATTAACAGGACAAGGAAAATATATGAAAATAATCAGAGAGAAAAAACGTATGGGTAAGTGGAATCAATGCTGATTAAGTGTGTGAACATCATAAAATATGAATCCACACGAGAAATCAAATATCACAATTTACGAACACATATCATGAAATCACAAATGAGTGTAAGAATACAAACACAAGATAATCGTGATAAGAGATATTCTCTAGTGAGGCATCTTAACAGCGGACGAAAAGCTAGAACAACAGGTCACAAGCTTCACACTGCCATAGACAAGGGCGTGTGTGGGGTGAGGCGCTGTCGTGGCTAGGAGTATGTCGCTGGTGGGCGGGGTAAAAGACCCGACAGAGCAAACTATAGAGGTGCTATAGTGACGGTAGCCACAACACAGAGTTTCGGAGGATGATTGGGGGATGAGGATAGGACGATGGTACAGGATGGCATAGAAGGAACGGAGGTTCCTCCAACCACAACAGCGACGGCAGGACTCCGAGATAATGAAAGCTATATACGACGTTCACAATACTTAACGTTCGCAGATTAAGGGGGTGTTCGCTAACAATATGCTCAATAATTCACGCACGCGAGACAAAGCAGAGCAGGAAGAAAGGGCGTTGCGTTTGTGGCGTCGGCGACGAAGACAGCACCGCCCCTCCCCCACACATCCCCATCCCTTCATCACTGTTCTTTCAATCTCCAATGCTCTTCTTTCTCTCTCTTTCTGTCTCTCTCTTTACGAAATCTCGGCACTAAGTGTTTTGCTGGATCCCGTTTCGCTATCTTTACATAACTTTCATCACTTGGCCTCATTCTCCTTGAATTTGGAATTGGTGTTTACTACACAATCGTTTGAGGTCTGATACACAACTTCATCATTCTTCATCGGCTCTGTGTTTCGTTTTCTTTTATTTCTGAATGAATTGAGGAAGTCGTGACCCGTTATGTATGTAATGCTCTCTGATATAACAATCCACAAAAGTTAAACTATATCAGAAGAGAGTTTCGATAGTAAGGAAGGTGAAATATCTCTTGTAAATTAAATAACCATTTAAAATCCATCACGATCTTGTATTACGAAGTATACAAGATTTTCTTGATTTTAGGATGAACAGTGACTCAATCTACATTTGCACATATTACATACATTATTCCATATTCATATTTGAATATTTAGAACAATTTGATACTTTGTTCACATGTATTAGTTATTAAGTATATAGTTATTAGTTCAAGTGTTAGTTTTAGGTTCAATAGTAATCAGTATTGAGCATTTTTTTTATTTGTGGCATGAGTGTATACATTATATATTAATTTATTTATACGATTGGTAATATCTAAGAATCCAGATTGAAGCTGATGAGTTTGTGTTAAGGAATTAAGAAAAATCATTTCCATAAAAGTTATCAGATTTATGAAAATATACACTCTTTAAATTTGTTAATTAAATTAATTTGATATTCTCTACCTTTTTAATATTTGTCTTTTTCTCTAATGTTGGTAATTTTTTCATATATAGGTAATAAAATTTTAGTGTTAGTTTATTGTGACTTTTCATGAACTGCTGAATGTCAGATAAAGTATTTCGAATTCCATGACAAAATTAGCGATTACAATTCTCTAGTTCAGCAGAGTGATCGACATTGATACCACCGATGAAGATTCGAATGCACTCACCGATAAAACAGAATTTTACGCTCTAAAGGATAATAATGAAGTATCACAGATCATACTTCATCAAATAACCAGAAAATGACGCAAGGTATGACTGGATCATATTCGTAAAAACAGCACTTCGCTTTCCATGTAATTCTGTTCCGGAAAATTATTCCAACGTCATTTTCGTTAAAAATATAAAGAGGAAAATAATCAAATCTACTTTATAAATAGCAACACACATTGTCTTTATCCAACGAAAGTATAGGATTATTAAAGTAGTCGGTATGAGTTTCTTTATAAATTCCTGAGCTGAAATGATTTTTATATGTGCTTATAAAATTCTTTAATAGCTCAATCAATATTTTTTCATACTTTTTCAAATAACCTCGTCGGGAAGATTGATTATATTATATATCGCTGCTAAGGAAATAATTACGTGGTATATACATCGCGAGAAACAACACATAAAGTTTACATCATTACACAACTAGGTAATTATTATTTAATGAACTATTTGTTCAGTCACAAAGAACAATCTTACCGAATATTTTAGAATTCTTTGATCCAAAAATTCGAATAACATACAAAAATACACGTTTCACGAAAAACTGTCGGGAAATTTTTAAGAATAACTGTAGTACACAAAAACATAGCTCAAGTCAATATGCAATCAAAACTTAAAAGAAAAATGAAAACTAATATGAAATGGAACTAAAAAAATGTTAATTGAAGCCGAATAAATACAACTGGAATAAACAATGAAATGAAATAACTATTAATACTTTGATCAGGACAATATAGATGTACCGTTTTTGAAATTATTCTAATTAATACCTTTTATTTAACTTATATTCATCAAATTATTTATCTCACTGGCATAAAAAATGAAATAATTTACAGTAACATTAATAATCCCTCCACTCACTCTCACTATCAATATTCTTTTAAATCACGTATAACTATAAAAGCGTCTAGATATATTTCATATTATCGCTTTAACTTTTGAGTAAATGATAATTTTAAAATTCCCCTTTCACCCAACATATGCTACAAAATGAGAATTTACTCTGTAGATTATTTTCTGAATTCAAAAGAATCGTTATCTTTCACTTTAACTGAGCTACTTCTTTAATAATTTATTTTGAAATGAGAATTAAAATCAAATACAGATTTCTGCAGTTCCTCGCGTCTGTCACGCTTTGATGATAAAATGAATTATAGTTAGTTCATAACCTGCCTTCTAGGTGACGACGTACACTGCCCGTTTAAGTTAGATCAAGACCACAGAATTGAAGTTAATACTGTTGTTGCCCCAAATAAAGTTAATTCCTTTTATTTTTAATTTAATTGAGTTTTCTTTCCTTAAAAACGAAATTATAAAAAACCATTGAAAATATCATTTACTGACTTCTCGATTGGTACTCTCATATTAGTATATCTTCGCATGGGACCACTAGACCCCATTATTTTGACTGCAACAAGCAGACAAAAAATTGCAGAGAAGAGAAAATTAAAATGTGCCATCAGTATGAAAGTGTGCTTTGAGCGCGAGAACAACATATCGCAGATTGATTTCAGAGAGTGATGCACTTCGTGTTTCAAATAGATTGGACTTTTCATTCCACGATGAACCTTTTACGAATTTTTCGTCCTTTTCGATACAAGGAACTGTAATTATATAATGTGAGTAATTCCATTATTATTCTTTCATTTAAGATCATTAGTATATTCTGGCGTTTACAGGAATATTTAATTTGGGATTGTTTACTGAAAGCATCGAGGTGAAAGGTGAAAAAACTGGCCATGGTGTAAATACAAGCATCCCACCTTGGCGTGGTGGGGGGTTGAATTTTTTCATGTTCTTATAGTTGATGGAAAACAATTTCCTAATAATATCTGTGGAACAGAGATCCTAAGCTACTTTTAGCAGTATTTTTTTCCGAAATCATCAACAATTTTGTGTGTCAGTGACCTTGTTGTTGAAATACGGGCCAATGGGGGCTCCCCATTTACGTCACCTTTCTATTCCTTTATATTTGTGGGTGGAGGTAGGGGCGGATAGGCCGAAGGCCCTCAAAGAAGAGGCGCCCAACCCAAGTAACAATCCGACTATTCATCGGACTCGTCAGATTCCCGCGACCCTCTACTTAAAGACAGTGATAATGATCTGGATATCGCTGGTGGGGATACACATGCTTCGGGAGATGCTACTTGCATGTTTTGCGACCTAAGTTCTCACAAGACATTCACGGGGAAATGTGGGTAGTGTGTGTAACGTGCCAAATGTGGGCAGACATTGATTGTGTCGGATCTAAAAAAGCAGTTTATATCTGCAATTTTTCAAAAATATTTAATTTTGATATTTCTTGAATTTTTCGCAGTGATTTATCTTAAGTGTCTGTTTAAATTTGATTGTTGTAACTACGCATCATCTTAGAACGTTTTGTATTTTTGTTTACTTTAAAACCATTTTATGGGTTTTTTGAATTTTTTTGAGGGGGACATTTTACTAGTATTTTTAAATCTTCATTCTTGAGTACCAAAAGTTGATTTTAGTTGTATTTTGCCTCTTATCTATAGTAAAAATGTTCTAGATGTAAGTTAAGGAAAACATTTCAGTTTTACCAAAACGAAAAGAAGTACCTTAAATTCAAAAACAAAAGAAGGGGCCAGTAGTTGCACCTTTTCCTTTTCTATAATCTTCATTATTGACTAAAATATTTTTCTCTTCTATTTACAGAAGGCAAAGAATGTCAGTTCCGAAATAATCGTCTTTTTAATTAGCATGGATATTTAACATGCGTTTTTGTATGCTGGTATTCTTACAATCTCTAAGTTGGATGATATTGTCTGAAATGGTCAAATCATCCAGTATATTATTCTAAATTTTATCTTTCTTCCAAAAAGATCAGAAAGTGAAGAATTACGCTCCGCCATGAAACCATGTACGAAACCAGAAAATTACGAATACGTTTTAAATAAAAATATTACCACTCGAACTTTCTTCTTGCTTTTTATCTTTTTGAATGATAAACTTAAATATTTTTATATTATTTTATGATCTATTTCAATATTAAATATGAAGATACGAATAAAAACGTAATACGCAAAACACAAGGGGAATGAGTACTTTAGAATGTCTAACCTCGTCCTTTCTTTCCCATGCGGTCAGAAACCCCACTCAACCATTTCTACACATTACCATCCCACGTGTTTCGTGGTCAACGAGACCTCTTGCCTTCTGACCTCTGAATCCGACCTCTTCCGCTACGTCGTTTGGGCGCGCGCCCTCTGTGGCGAAAGGCAGCACACACTCGAGAGCCTAATTTGGACAGAGCTGCCGTTTAAGGGAAGCCGAGGGAACCCTCTGCGGCGGTGCGACTTTGAGTCAGACTGTCGTCAGAGAAGGCCGATTAACGAGCTCGGACGATCGCGGAGTATCGGCCCTCGTAAGGGCTCGCCCCTTTGCTCTAATTATGGTGAAACCACCGAGGGCGAGGGATAGTGGGAGGGGGAATCGAGGGGTTGAAGAGTCGCTCGCGCAGCCCGGGTGGGAGCACAAGGACCACTCGACTGCCCAGCCACCGTCGATGGAGTGGCGCGAGCGGAAGGGAGGAGTTGCCGAGGAAAGCTGCGCCACTCGATGAGGACAGACGCGTCCTCAGAGCTCTCGTTTCGCTTCGCGTACGCGCGTGAGGATAATTATGGCATCAGCGGAGAGTGCGAAGCAGGCGAACGGTAATTGCAGAAGTGGTTCTGGGGAAGAAATGCAGGTAAGAGTTCATACGGTATTCAATTAATGTGGAATATTCGCAAAAATTTATGGAATGTGGTTCCAGAAATTTGTTTTATATACTCTCCAGAGTACGGGATGCAGAAAGCTGAAAAAGAATTTCTGAGAAATAAGTATAGAAGCTGAATGTTAAGTTTCCACGTACAAATTTATTTTTAAATATATTCTATTCATTTTGCCGGCAACGTGGTAGTGTCTTCGCTTCCACGATATCACTGAGTGGTAGAGTATGGGTACAAACCCTGCTTGACCTAACTAGGTGAGGTTTTCAGCTGAGGTTTCCCTCACCTACTCCAGACAAATGTCGGTTCGGTACCATAAGTTCCTCGACAACCCTACATCTCTCCTTCCCAATTCCCTTACCCAAGTCCAACACGGTTAGTTGGAAGAGCAGGTCTCTTGACCTGAACGTCGCCAAAAGGCATAAAATAAATAAGTGAATGAAATNTATATATATATATATATATATATATATATATATATATATATATATATATATAATATTTGTTTACTTTGTTGTAATGATTTTTTTTCAGTTAGAGATTTGTAATTTTAATGACAAACAATTGTTTTACGAAATGCTTTTCTCAGTGAATTCGAATCATTCCATAGTGGGTTACTCTCTATCGTGGAAACATGGACTGAGTGGGAGTTGGGTGGGTCATCACAGATAAAGCTGTTCGGTGTCTGTCGTTGGCCGCGTCATTCAGGAGCACATGGGTCCTCCCATTCTCTCTGTTCTTCATCCAAACATTTCAGCAGAAAATCGGGGACTGCTACGACGGGAGCACTGCTGCAGAACCAATGATAGTGCTTTCCTTTACTCCTGTTACCATTTTCTTTTTCTCGACATCTTCTATATATATCCAACGAAACGGTGCTTCTCTCTCCGTGTCAGCAAGGCCGCCCTGCCCGCCCTGCGCCTGTCTCTTATACNTCCCTCGTCGACGCCCGGCGTCGTCATCCACGCTCGCAGGCTTCACGGCGCTGTCGCCCGACGCCCTCGGGAGATTGGTAAATCCGTACGATAGATGAATGCCTCATGAGGTAAATTTGGTTCCATCAGGGGGATATAGGATCGTCCTCCCCTCTCCTTGTGTCCTCCCCATACTCCGAAGCGCCCTCAGGCACACGATACGTCTCTTGAGCGTTCCAGTTTGGGAATAGATTCCTTGCGTGGAGGAGGAGGACGAGGATGAGGACGGGCGTAATTCCGTATTTCATCTAATTTGAGCGGTGCGAGCAGCTGGTTGCTTCCTTCCGGTTTCCCCCTCTCCTTTCCCCACCCCTCCACCCCTCCTTCGACCGCCTTCGAGGTTCTCCAGCGAGCCTCCCGCGCTGCGGCAGAAACAATTGAAATACGTGCTCCGACGCCCCGACGCGCTTTCTATCGCGCTTCGATGCGCCACCATCCTCCTCTCTGCTCTCCACACGCCCTGCGGGTGCCCTTTGCGTCTTAGGGTTGGCCCTCCGTGTTTCGTTTACTCGCCTGCGTTGAGGGGAAAACGTCTCGACGTTGTTCTTTGCTCCGCGGAGGCGACATTTGCTTTGTTTCGCTCTCCGGGAGCTAAAGGTCTACACTTTCGAACTCGTGTTCAGAAAATGGTAGTAGGAAAAACGTGGATTCTTAATATTGAAAAGATATTGATATATGGTTCAATGTAAGAGTTTTTTACTCGCACATTGTCGGAATAACGCAATGAAGTAAAAACAGAAAACATTTCTTTGAAGTATATACATAATAATTTAAGTAAAATAAATAAAATAATTCAAGCAACAATGTATTTTTAAAAGAATGAGAAAATATTTATGAAAAGTATGATTTAATAACAAGTCATTTAATACTCATTATTCAGCATGATAAATTATTAGCAAGGTTAGCATATTTAAAGGAGGATATGAATTTAAAAAAAAAAAATTTTCTTAGCAAACGTACGCTTTCTGAATTTCAAATCATCTTTTTACTAGTGAAAAGTGTTAATGTCCGCAAATGTTTCATGAGTCAATGCATCGTGAAATCTTTCCCACTAGGTGCGAATGAGCTCTAGGAGAAGTGTTGGGTTAGAATGAGTCCTGACGAGGGATAGCATGGAAGGTGGGGTCTGTGGAGGCAGATGCCGTGGATGCCTCCGCTGCGCCAAGAGCCAGGGGCGAGAGGCCGTGTGGCGCCTGTAGCAGATTACCTGCGGCCGTAATTGAACGACGCTGACCAATGGCGCTGGCGCTGCCTCAGTCACTCACTACGCTGAAATGCTCTCGCACTGACATTACAACGGAAGTGGGTTGGCAGAGTGGCGCACATTTCTGAAGGGTATGAACACTGTCCCAAATTTCTCCAATAAAGTTTTTGAAAAATGTTTCACGTCACAAACAAGGGGAAGTTTCACGAAAATATTTCCTTTCGCCCCTCGTCATACTTAATGGCATAAAGCACACTAATTTTTATTTGTGAAGAAAAAAGTATTTCCCATTATACGAAAAATTGATTCGAAAATAAGTCATGTTCATTTTGAGAAAATATAGTTTATATCCATGCTCTTATAAAGAGGTGTGAAACGATATGTTTCATATAAATTCTAAAAACCCCGTTACTCTTGTATTCCTTTGGTCTAGTTATTTTTGAAAAGAAGTACATTTCTATATAATTCGTTCAAACATATTTATGAAAATTAGTAATGTTATTAATACAACCCAAGTATAAACGATTTATTTTTAAAAATTGTTCGATGTTGTTTAGTGTCTACGATTATTTCTTTATCCTCATGCTCCCTCGAGTCAGATCTGGTGTTTAGTAGGAAACAAACACTCGACATCTTGTTCTAGTGACATCAATTTTATATCATTTTCTCTTTTCAGTAGTGAGAATTATCTGTACTTTCATTTATTCTTATTTGCAATTGTTTTGACGTTTCCATGAACATCGGACTGGAAACAGTTTTAAATTTCATTCATTGATCTATGTCATTGTTTTATTCTTAATATTTTACATTTATACGCGTGATAAAAGAATTATTGCAAACGTTTTATTTTTGTACTTTCGTATATTTTCTATGTTACTTTTTAGAATTAATATTAATCGTCTTTTAAATAAGAGATAAAACTGACATTGCTATGTATTAAATCAAATTAATTTAAATTATAATATTTAAATATTGTTTATTTGATGACTTTATTTCAAATACAATATTTATTGGAAGGAATAATTTAGAAATGTTTTTCATTTTATTTCAAAATTTGACTTTATTATTCTTTCTCTGGAGGACCTCATTGATCGATTTTCTGTGGGGCTTTAGGGCTCGTCAACGTCAAGATAAGTAGAACCCTTGCAGGAGGGGAAAAAATGCAGTTTCGCACCATAGAGAAGAGCCGTAACGACTCTTCCCCGTGTGTGGGACTCGCCGAATATCTCGACCATACCCACTAAAAATCCCTCCTGAATTCAATAAAGATCTAAATACAAAGATAAAAGAAAAGGAAACAGTTGCCGAACACATGATATCATAAAAAGGGAAAAAAATATAATTTTCAAATTACGGAAAGGAAGGATAAAAGAAGAAAAAGGAACAGGAAAGAACAATGCAAATTTAAATCCTCCCGATCTATTCATAAAGTTCAATTGTTTATTAACATTATCCGTTTTATTTACGAAAATTGTTGGTAAATCTGCAGCCAGACCAATTTGACTCTGTATTCTCGTATATTTTCTGCAATCAGTTAGTAGGTGACGCACTTTCAGAGAAGAGCTACACTCCTATCAAACGGGTTCACCATCAAGTAGTAAAATATATCAATGAGTGAGAGGACAATGACCTATATGCAGGCGGGTCAGAAAGACCTCGTCACGCCTGGCTGACCTACACAAATTGCTCCATGACTTAACAGAGGATTTGATAAGTCGGAACTTATTCCCTTCAACAGCCAACCACTCATAGTTCCATTCACTCACAATCCTTGTCTTGATGGAATTTAGATCTTATTTTGGAATCGTAAAGAAATCCACGCGATTCTTGATCCATGCCACATATGCGGAAACGCCTGCTTCCTCATTTCCTTTGATTCCGACGTGTCCGGGAATCCAGCAAAACATTATGTTCTTTCCCTCACTTTGGAGCCAGAAAAGCACATCCTGGATGTTCTGAATCAGCTTATCAGCTGGATACATAATCTGGATTGCTTGAAGGGCACTCAGTGAAACAGAACAAATCAGGAAATGTGATCCGCGGGAGCACTTTGTTGATCGCAATGCTCTCAATATGGCGTAGCACACAGCGGTGTAAACGATGTACAGGTCGCCTAGACGGTAGCCACAGGTCTTATGGAGAAACACCACGGAGCAGCCGACAGCATCAGCCTGCTTCGACCCGTCTGTAAACACAGGGAAATGGACCCGGTGTTTGTCGAGGATTAGGTGAAAGCATACCCTCAACATCGAGGTTGGAGTGTTCTTCTTGTCATGTTGCAGAAGATCGAAATTAATATTCGCCTTGTGCCAAGCACAAGGAGGAGTCTTACTAAAATCTTGATTTAAGACATCAGGTTTCCATTTTTCAGTATAATCAAGGTTTCCATTTTTTGAGCCATATCCAAAAGGTTTGGTTGCTTCACTCTGTTGTTGTAGAAACGGGTGGAAGAAGAGGAAGGATGAAATATTGCGTTGTGTACCAGATTGTCGGGTAAAGATAACACGTGGCAAAAGTTTCATAGGAAGAGGAGTTGCCGCCGGAAGTAGAGAGATGGTTCGGCATACAAACTTGGAATGAGACTAGTACGGAATGATCCCGTGACTAGTCGGATACCTGCAAGATGGACACTATCCAACTTCTTTAATTAGCTTGCGCGAGCAGACCTATATACAACGCAGCCGTAGTCGAGCCGAGATCTTATAATTTTTCGATAAAATTGGAGCAAGGAGAAGCGATCAGCGCCCCATTCCCTGCTACTCAGGCACTACAATAGATTCAGAAGTTTTAATGTTCTCGCTCTTAGGTCTGTCAGATGTTCAATCCAATTCAGTCTCCGATCAAAGATTATACTTAAAAATTTACTGAGGGATATAATTTTAGAAAGTTGTCCCCCAGCGCGAGGTCAGGTTCCGGCAGGAGGCTTGGTCTCCTACTGAAAAGCGTGTTTTTTCAGCAGAGAAACGAAAGCCAGTCGTCGTTGACCACTGGTACAATATATTGAGGACGAAATGGATTTGTCGCTCCGCACCTGCGACACTCTGCGATGAGGAAAAGATGGAAAAGTCATCGACAAAAAGAGAGTGTAGCACAGGATTCTTTACAGCGGTTGTTATGCTGTTTATGGCCACTGCAAAATAGGTAACACTCAGGACTGAGCCCCGAGGAACACCTTTCTCTTGAAGAAGGAGATCCGAGGTGTCTCTTCCAATTCTGTAGTGGAAGGAACGCTGATCCAAAAAGGACTGTAACATCAGAGAAAGATGTCCTCTAAATCCCCCGGCATAGAGTTGTTTTAAAATACCATGACGCCAAGTATCATAAGCCTACTCGATGTCAAAGAATGTTTCAACGACATTTTGTCTTCGGACGAAAGCATCTTGAATTGATGTTTCCAGGAGTATTATGTTGTCCAGGGTGGAATAGAATTTCCTGAAATCACACTGAGATCGACTCAGCAAGTTATGCCGTTCAAGATACCAGACGAGACGTTGGTTGATAATTCTCTCCAGAGTTTTACCAACGCAACTGAAGGTGATACTTCGGTAACTACTGATGGTCGTTTTGTTCTTTCCTGGTTTTAGTAAGGGGATAAGCGTTGTTTCCTTCTAGGAATTATGGAATATTCCCTCGAACCATGGAAGATTAAAGATATCCAGAAGGTATTCTTTCGATTCTAGACTTAATTGTCTGAGCATTTCATAATGAATGAAATCAGGCCCAGAAGCATTGTCGTGAGCTGTCGCTAGATCTGACTCAAGTTCCCACATTGAGAGGGGAGTGTTGTATGGTTCAGAGTTTGAGGAACGAATGCCAAAGGAGGTGCTCTCTGCTATTTCTTTTTTCCTCGCGAAATCAGGATCGCAGTTTGCTGTAGACGTTAGATCATGAAAGTATTCAGCCATCACTGTTGCCATTTCTGTGTTGTTGGTGATAACTTGACCCTGATACTCGAGTCCAGATATTGGGATTCGGGAATACTTTCCAGATATCTTTTGGATTGACTCCCATACTTTAGTGGACGATATTGTTCTCTTAATGGTACTTAGAAACTCTTATGAGGAGGTGGATCAGATTTCTTTGATAGTTCTGCGCGCTTTTTCTTTAGCAATCCGATATGCGGCGAGGTTTTCCGTAGGTGGACTACCCTTAAATTTCCGCAATGCTCTTTGTCTCGCCCGAATGGCGGACCTACATGCGTCGCTCCACCAGGGGACATGAGATCTTCGTGAAAACATAGATGTTTTCGGAATGGATTCTTCAACCGCGTGATGTATCAGCTGGGTCAGATGGTTGACCCTCTCTTGGACACTACCCGTTTCTCTGAAGACAACCAGAGAACGGTACAGTGTCCAGTTAGGCTTCCTGAGAATCCATTTCAGTGATTTGCATTTGGGAAGAGTCGCATGTTCCTGCAAGGACAACAAGTATGGTGGTCGCTACCATGCATATCATTTTCTACCTTCCATTGGAAGATATCAGCAACTTCAGGAGAGCAAACTGACTGTTCTATAGCAGTCTATGACCCCGTAGCAAACGCAAAGTGTGTCAACTCCCCGGTGTTAATTAAACATAAATCTTCACGCTCAAAGAGACAATTCAACAGTCGACCCCTGGGGCAATCACATGAAGAACCCCACAGAACACTGTGGGCGTTGAAATCTCCAAGGAGGACAAATGGTCGAGGAGCAGGTGAATTAAATCACTGAAGGAAGTCTCCGAGAAATTTCGTGTCGGAGGAAGATATATTGAACATACGGTCATAGTTGGTACGCTGAGAATTTTGACTGCTATAATCTTGATTTGAGTTTGTAGGAGGACAGGTGAGCAGAGGATAGTTTTTGTAACAAACACGGCAACTCCACCTCTTGCTCGGTCTCCCGTGGTGTCGTCACATCTGAAGCTGATGTATCCCCGCAGAGAGGGAGAGTGATCTGGTAATAGGTGGGTCTCTTGCAGGCAAATACATTTTTTTGTTGGGGCTTTAGGTCTCGTCAACATC
Source organism: Laupala kohalensis (assembly GCA_002313205.1). Taxonomy (NCBI): domain Eukaryota; kingdom Metazoa; phylum Arthropoda; class Insecta; order Orthoptera; family Trigonidiidae; genus Laupala; species Laupala kohalensis. The sequence goes on from NNCF01127301.1 coordinate 79,475, forward strand.
GTGGTCATTAGAGCCCATCAGACAAATACAGGTCGGATCATTGATCGAAATGGAGATCGGCAGCGATATGGATAATGACGCACATTTCTATTTCGTATGATACGGGAAACGAAGATTAAAACAATAAAGTGTCCACAGAATACTAGCAATGTATTATGTATGAAAATTGTGTGAAAATGTGTTATTAAACATTGTTGAAAACAAAAACATGCCCAGATGAGATGACATTTTACATGGAAAATGGCTCACAAAAAAACATTCTATTGGCTATCATATCTAAATCCTATTCAGTAAAACTAATATTGTTTTTTGAGATACTAATTGAAATATTCCTTCAAAATTATAGTATATTTAATTACGTGAATGACTTAATGAACTTTAACGCAATTTAGTTCACTTACAGACTACTGCAATTAAAACGTTTCATAAACTGTTAGCAAAATTGTAAATAAATAATGTTATATTTTCTTAAAACATATCCAGTTGTTCCTGAGATCCGGAAAAATAATTGGTGTGTAAATGACGTTCTACTGTATTTTGTTTCTTTTCCTCAAGATAAGAATTTTCCCAGCTATTTGGTATTTTTCTATTTAATTAATCGACGGAGTGAACATTACACTAGTTCTTCTAGTAAAATTCCGGTTTGAATCAAAAAGTTTTTTTCAGTATATTCTAAGTAATTATTTACGCAATCGATTTACGACACTATGCATAACAATAGCATGAGCGAAGTGTAGAGTCGGAGCTCAGCGCATTTCTGAGTACAATTTTGATCTTATTCCACTTGGATGAACTAAATTAAGTTTCCAGCTGAACTTTACTTTACATTTCCAGACATTCAGACACTCCGTAAATTATATCTGTCTTCCGTAACTATTCTTGCCTCCAAAATACGTTTCGATGAAAGAGTGGGTGACGTAACCTTGCTACGATATATTAAAAATAACGAAATATTGTGAACAAATTTAAACCATGTCGCAACCGTAGGTGAACACGCAATATGAAATGAAAGATCTAGAATTTATGCAAGAAGAATATGAAATCATATAATCCCCTTCAAATCCACAAGCAATTAAATAACATTGTATAATATTTTTCCCAATCCAACATCTCTCCTTCCCAATTCCCTTACCCAAGTCCAACGGTTAGGTGAAAGAGGAGACCTCAAGGCCTGAACCTCGCCAAAAGGCATAAAATAAATAAATAAATAAATGAACATGAATGTTTTATGCACCGTAGACATTTTTTTGGCAAATAACACATTTTGGAATATTCAAAGATAAGTGTAAAATTACTTTAAAACTTAGTATACAAAGTATGTTAAATTCAGGCGTTTTTGAATTCCATTAATATTACTTTGTGTTGTTGTAGTTTGAGCGTGAAAAGTACAGCAAGTTTTAGCGTTCGTGACAAGAGTGTCTATAGAAGACGCAAATACATCACCACTGCCACCCGTTCAAACCTTCAGAGGAGGAGAGACATCTGCCGGTCGCGTGACGCAATCTCTGCTGCCCCACCCCCGGTTTTATCCCCATTTCCACCGTCTTCCCCCTCCCCATCTGCAGCAGCTGAATGCACGCGATCGTTTGGCGACGGAGCGAACGATAAAACGCTCCTCCAAGATGCACATTATAGCACCGATAATACTCGTAGAAAAGGTGTTTTCCAATATCTGAATTTGAGGCACCATAGTATGAATTACTGGAGACATAGTATTCCATTTTAGAAACATACTGCAATTATAGCGAAAAGTTAATTTCGCAAATGATGAGGATTGGGGTTCCTTAATATTTTACATAATATATCTGTAGTTACAATACTTGGATTGTAAATTTCCTTTCCATTTAGTTGGGTTTCCTTCATCTTGTTCTTGTCGTCTTGGAATACTTTCATGTTTCATTAACCCTCATATTATCAAATGAAAATCACTTATTCACAATTATTTTTATATTTTTCTGTTATAATTATTTTAGTTTTATTTTGATCACGTATAAAAAAAATTCTTTTAATTTCATCTACTAACTCCAGTGTTTCAAGATAGATGAATCTTTGAGTTCATGTTGAATGTAAAGTTTAATACGTTGAATCTTACTGAGATCAAGTAGCAAAATGTATGCCAAAAATTGTATTAAATTTGTATTATGACGAAAATTCCCAATTTTTGTCAACATCTGAAGGGACTGGATATCGAGCAGATCAAAACTTTCCGTTAAACCATTATTTTTCAATATATACGTGTTTTCAGTATGTGTTATTCACATATATCTCTAATACTTCAAGAAAATCTAACTTCATTTAGTACAAACACTCTGAATGAAAATTTGCAATCTAATCATCTCTAATCGTAAGTTAAACTACTCCACCCTTAGAGAATGCTTCCTACCTCGACAATGCGTCTTTGTTCTCCCAGTGTTAAGGATCCATCACTAATTAATTGTCTGCGGTGACAGCCAACGTCTGCAGTGAAACCACTCCCACACAATGCTCTGGCAGCCGTCACAGGCTCTCGCCTCTTCCAGATTCCACAACAGTCAGATATCCACCACAGAATGTCACGCTTTAGTTTCCATGCGATTTACACTCGGAAGAATTCCACTGCAGTCGGTGCCGAGCATCGGTTGGACGAAATGTTCCACGACAAACGCACCGCAGATGTGCGTGGATGGAAAAGGTACGCAGAAGTCGTCTCCGGATGGTGTCTCTATTTCCCGTTGATGACGTGCCATTTGCCAGATCGCATAGCTCAAGTCGCTCTCAGTCTCCTCTTCAGGCGCTACTGGATTGCTCGCGCTCCGCCACTACCTATGCCACCCCCCACCCCCATCGCCACGCAGCCGCAGGGATTTGTCAAGATGCATTCTTCAATACAGATCCACTTCTTGAGATGTCTGCATCGTCTACGAAGCAAGATGGCTCCCGTCGCCGTGCAAGAGACAGCAGACGAGAGAAATGTCGCGTCGCCGCTTCCTCTCTCTCTCATCCCATCCTCCTCCCTCGTTCCAGCGTCGTCTCCGAGACTCGTCGATTCTGGAAGAAAGCTTCCGACTCGGGGAGCGTTGAGTGATGGTCGCGCATTGGCGCCATAAGAGCACGCGAGTAGCTTTCGGATGCTGGAATGTTTCCTGGTCTTGATCGATGCCCAAATGGTTGCATCGTGATCTGGTGATGGGAATGATTTTATCTTCAGTGTTTCAGAATTGCTTCCAACTTGAATTCAATTTTCTTTTTTAAGTTCGGCAATTTGTCTACCATTAGAAAATTTTCGTCTTCTTGTCAATTTGATTTAATGTGATATGTTTCATTCATGTACTGTATATTAACATTCTAGACATTTTATAAATATGTTCATAATATTAGAGAAAGAATAAAGAAAAACGTTAATTCTCAAGAAATTAAACTTCATATAAATCTTAGTCAATGCATTAAAAATATTAAAGTGATAAGTAAATAGTTTTTAGGGTACGTACAAAATAGGTGTTCAAAATACAGTGCAAGAGTGGTTTTGTTGGAATACAAAGGGTTAATTACCAATATTACGATTCTTCAAATTATTGTAGTAATATGATACGTTAATGACGTGGTACGTGGAGCTAAATTTTGTGGGTCCAATTCACCGCGAGACGTGGAGGTTATTTTCACTGCTTCACGATATTATTACCCTTTCATCACAGTAACAACATAAATAATGTTGACAATAATAACATTAGATTGAAGAAAAATAATTATCATGTTTGAAATTATTTGAATACTACATTTTAAAAGGAAAACCGTACGGAGTATTAACATTTTCAAAAAAATTCAGTTCTGCATATTGATTTGGAAAATTTCCTCAAATTCAGATTTTGAATGCATATTTTTGTTTTCAATATCTGAAATGACCGTGATTATCAAAATATTAATATTAAAATTAGAGGTATCGGGTGAATGAACATGTTACTGCTCTTGCACTTTCAATTTGTAGTACGGTCCTAGAGTTATAAAAGGCCCCACGAAAATATTCTAAGTCTCGCGCTCTTAGTAGTTTGGATTTGTTAGGTTTGCAACGCCAGTCCTCTGCGACGGGGAAAATGCTCCTCACCTTCGTTCGACAAATCGTAGGCAAACTGAAAAATGCTTCCATATTTGGAAGACTAATACTGGTGAACATATCCCTATTAAATTGTAACGAGAGAAAATATTTTATTACACCGCCATTTAAGAAATATTTTGTACATTTTTATTATAGGTGTCTTGGATTTCCATAATAAAAATATTATTCATGTTCTTAACTTCAATAAACTTTATTATTCTCTATAGTAAAATGATATCTCAAGTTTTGTTGTCTCACAACGCCGTCCTGGGGAATATTAAAAAAATTAAACTTCTCCGTAAAAATATTTGCCTCTTATTGTAAAATTGATATTGTTTAATCACAGATTTGAATACCGTTGCAAAATATCGTACGAATTTCGTGAGATATACAATTAGGAATTACTTATGAATATTCTTATAACCTATGAATTTTATTCAGGGGCGTAAAGAACTTAAGATCATTGGCATCAGTTATTGTATTCTTTATTCTAATTTCATATGATATGCAGCTCTTTTATACTATTTTTAAAAGGTCAATCGGAAATCAAGCATTGTAGAAAAGAATTTGATACAAAATGAATAAATAAAACTAAATGTTAATTCTGATATCTTCAATAATTTTAAACCAATAAATAAATCAAATCTGTAATAAATGAATTGATGCAAAATACAACGCTTGGCTGTAATCCTGCAACACATAAATCAATATGCTCAGAGAGTAACATTACAAAAAAATTTATTTTTAGTTCTCAGAAAATATAACAAAAGGAATCACTTTTATTTAGACTTCAAAATACAATTAAGTTGTATTCATGCACATTATCTAACATTATCAGACAATAAAACATCGCAATTAATATTGCATTTTATTAAATATCTTACATTGTCCCAGATATCAATTTCATTATTTTCTCATCTTTCTTTCGTTACTATCGACATGCCGTAGAATTTATTGATTTCAATAGCACGGGGTAAACGAGACAATTCAAAAGCATTCTGTATATAACTTTTTACGAATCAACATGATTGTTCATATTTGTGAAGATAAATATATTAATTAGACATTAAAAATGATTTTAAGAGTAAGACTAAAAAATCAGCAAACCAGTCATGAGATAACACTACGAAACTAAATCCAAAGTTTTGTGACGAATAGGTTCCAGCATTCCAGATTCAGGGTCATTTTGTAAGAATTTGTTATTTTAACGAACGAACAAAAATGAGAATGAAATGGGTATCAAAACAATTCGCAAATTTGAAACAAAAACTGATAACTAATTAATACAACCTATGTATACAAAAATTTAATTAAAATATAACATTTACAATTATTTACTAATGAAAAACCTGCTCTCAAACTCATGAATGTTGCTAAATGTAGATTTGATCTGATTTAACAACCACATCAATTGTATTTAAATTTCAGAATTTCCTTGCTGGATTCATGCTTGTTTCGAAAAAAACTACAAGATACACGGTTGAAACGATCGTGCAGGTGAAGGATTGAAGGCACCTGGAGTAGACAGTCAACTGCTGTGTACAGGTGTGTCTAGCGCTTGCGCGGTGCTAGCAAAATCGAGATTGCCGCTTAAAAGATGTATTATTTATATTAGTTACCGTCGGGAGGCCACCGAGGTAAGAGACGGTGCATAGTCCAGGAACGAACTGGAAAGATTAAATTCCCAATCTCACTAACAGAGTGCGCTGCTAACTGAACTGCAGACTTGAACGTTGCGAGCGACGACAGCTGTTCACTGGCTGGTGGCGTCGACGTGGTTGCGTGGATCACAAGCCAAGAAAGTGAAATAAGTATTGTATCTTTACAATTTCTCATATTTTTGTTATTTTTCTGAAACAACGAATAACTTTTCGTATTATTGAATAGTGTGAAATTACTTGACAGTTCTATGCATTATTGATCTAACCAATAAAAAATCATCTTGACAATGAAACAGTTCTATATCATCCAATCACATATTTTTCCTCAACAATAAGCTGTATTTTCTTATTGTCTCTTCATTAATTTTGTTGGTTAATTGTTAGCAGAGGCTTGGCTGTGGACCAAGGCGTGTGCTGGAGCTTCGAAGATGAAACTTCCGTTATTTAGTACGAATTAGTTGGATTTCGTTTCCTGTGTCATGAAATAATACCACTTTAGACTGCTTCGTTCTGGAAGACAAACATAATTTTGGAGAAAAATCACAATATCAAATTTGTCATCAGCCATCCATCTCACTCTTTTACTACCCGTGCAGAGGAAGTATACTAGAATAATAGTAATTGGCTATTGAAAGCACAATATATTTTGCACTTAATAATGTGTTAAAATCAGAAGTTCTTGCTTACACGCTTTCACAGTGACCTGATTTTCGATATTTTACCATCTTTACGCATTTCTATGGTCTCAAAGATATGTTTCTTTAGTGCGACATCACTTACCAGAAAATTTTTTCTTTAATCTTGTTATTTTTTTCCTAAGATAAGAAGAAGTAATACCTACAGAAAAAACAAAAAAGAAATATATCGAGTTACAAAAATACTTTTGTGGTTTTGGATTTATTATACGCTTCTGACGTTAATTTTTATGGATAGAATGTTTCTTCCTTATGACTACTTTTTCTTGTAAGTGAAGTTACAGACCACATCTCGAGGGTGTGGCATCAGTGTTCCGCGCCTGCACCAGATGGTGCTCATCGTGGATGGGCTGCACGGCTTAAACTGTTACAAGTCCCACTGAAACAAAGAATGCGAGTGTCATGTCCGCCGGAACCCGGCGACTTAGGCACTCATTAGCGGGGAAAAGTGGAAGTGAAGGTATAAATGAGGTAATGATAAAAGGATAAAATGGTGGGAGTTATGGCGGGTTTATTGATAGAAAGATGATTGAGGTGAAAGGATGAAATTGAAAAAGAGGTAGTTAGGGGTAGAATGAGGGAATGGGGAGTTGAAGTATGTCGGAAGGATAGATAGGAGTGTGCTCTCCCAAGATATATTGGTCTATTCGAGTGTTCTTCCGGAAGGAGAGATAGGAGTGTGACTAGCGTATTTAAAGGGAATTAAAAAATAGAATGTTACAAGACGTTTCTCAAATCGAAACACAAACAGAACAATTACAAATTTCAATAAGTATATACTTAAATCATTTATCTATATCTTAATGAAACAATAACGAAAATGATTATTAATATAAAGTTAATGTAATTATTGGAAGATTCTACGAGAAAAATACATGTTTATTAGAAGTTTATTATTAGAGTTTTTTAAATATTATTTTCGTTATGAGAAACGTGTTCAAACTGTAGGTTGTGAATAAATAATTCTAAAATATACCATTTATCTTCATCATAGGATTCACTGTGTGGAAAAAGCACACTTCTTTTTTGTTTATCGACTTAGAAACCGAAAAAAATCGCATTGAAAAGTGTAAACAAAGTATCCCGCGAGACCATCGTCCAAGAACGTACTTGAAGAAATAATTTGTTTTTTACAACGAACATCTTATAAAAATTATTTTGTTTTAAATAAAGTTTATAAAATACCAACCTAATTTCAATTAGTAGCAAGACATACGGAAAGTGCATGTAACATTTTTCTGTACAGAACATTGTGCAAAAAGTTTTAGAAAATACATTTCAGATGCTATATTAATTAGTTTTATTGAAAATATTTTTTGTTTTTCAATTACACCATTTAAATCATATCAATTTTCTACTCAATATCCTTATTAAAATGGAGTTTTCTTTTACATATTTCTCAACTTTTGGTGAGTTCAGTAAACTGTGGTTTGGTCTATAATCATATGACACGTATTTCTGGTAACTTCAATACAACAAAGAATAGCATAATTATAATAGATTAATCATGTTACGTCGAATGAAAATGGGAGACGGGACCGGGATTCGAACCCGGGACCTTGAGCTCTACGCGCTCATGCGCCTGCCAACTGCGCCATCCCGTTCGCCTCTCGGGCCCGTCTACCATTCTCATTCAACTTGTGAAACCCAAAGACCTCTGAGGTGGTCTCGTAGAGACTAGATTCCTCATCTGAGGCGACTCCCATAGGAAGTACTTTATTTGGGTAGCATTTTCCATTTCTGGTTCACAAACATAGAAATCTCTTAGATTGCGGTGAACCTCACCGCCAGGTAACAGATTAATCATGTTACGTCGAATGAAAATGGTAGACGGGACCGGGATTCGAACCCGGGACCTTGAGCTCTACGCGCTCATGCGCTTACCGACTGCGCCATCCCGTTCGCTTCTCGGGTCCGTCTATCATTCTCATTCAACTTGTGAAACCCAAAGACCTCTGAGGTGGTCTCGTAGAGACTAGATTCCTCATCTGAGGCGACTCCCATAGGAAGTACTTTATTTGGGTAGCATTTTCCATTTCTGGTTCACAAACATAGAAATCTCTTAGATTGCGGTGAACCTCACCGCCAGGTAACAGATTAATCATTTTACGTCGAATGAAAATGGGAGACGGGACCGGGATTCGAACCCGGGACCTTGAGCTCTACGCGCTCATGCAACAATACGCGCTCATGCAACAATACAGGCGCAGTTGGTAGGCGCATGAGCGCGTAGAGCTCAAGGTCCCGGGTTCGAATCCCGGTCCCGTCTCCCATTTTCATTCGACGTAAAATGATTAATCTGTTACCTGGCGGTGAGGTTCACCGTAATCTAAGAGATTTCTATAATTGTAATAGAAATTAGAAACTCTAAAATTGTTTTCTTTATTTTTATCACGATTTTCTGTAATTTTTTGTAGATTGTTTTCTTCTGAACGGAATACTTAAGAATGTAGTCATAGGGTAATTTCAATTTTAAGAAATAAACATAATTTTGTCATGAAATATATTATTGTATACTATCATTCACAAATGAACAAACGAAAAATACCATAACTTACGACTTAAAGTATAGAAATGTTGATCAAAAATATAAAGGTGTGCACGTTGAAATGGGTGTCAGTTTCTGTGATCGATAGAGACGTCGTGTTTTTCAACAAACATTATACCGCGTCTGAGTACAAATACAATTGACTGAGAGAAAATAAGCTCCACTAAAACTCTAGTGTCACTACGCTGGTGGTTCGATTCCCGGTTACATTTGCGCACATATTTTTAAAAATGGTTTATACCATAAATAAGTACGAAATATCTGTTTGAGATCTGTAAGAAACGAAAACATATTTCATGCTCTCACATTGCTTAGAAAAATCTTAAACATACGCTCAGCAATTGGCAATTCGTCGCATTATGACAAATCTGGCAATGTGGCTAGCAACAGAAGGAGGTAAAGTTGGAACACTTTAATTTTGAAAGTTCAATCTGCATTGTGCTGATACATAGGCTAAGTATATGAAGCCTACGTATACTTTAAAACATTAGTTCAACGTATGTTTTTTTAAATTTCAATTAACAGAAACAAAAATTATTCCACATTGAATTAAAAGCAATCAATTCTACAATTATTTAAACAAAACAATGATACAAAAAAGCAATTCGAGAGTTTCTAATTCTAACCGAAAAGGAATTGTGATATGACAATACACCAGAGCATTGGTTACTAAACATACCAAAATATGTCAATATGCTAAAGTATACTATATTTTAATAAAAATATTGAGTAGGAAATGTCTTTACTACACTTTGATGGTTTTAGACACGGTAGAATGAACAACAAAATTAATAATAGCAGTTTTACTCTAATAATAATTAAGAACCGTTAAAAGACGGGTCAAATATAAATCAATGATTTTCGCATAATTAAAAATAGCTTATAGTTTAATCCCATGGAATCAAGAAGTAAGTGCGATAGGCTGTTTAGTACATTGCTAAAGTAACTGATCGCTAATTGGAAAGTATCAAGTGACCTTACCTAGTTCAAATTCATTTTTTTTGTATTTTTTACTTTCAAACTTAACTTAAAATACTAAACATCTTCTACGCGAAGTATTTAACGCTAACCAGGTGGTGGATTTCTTTGTTTGTGTTTTTTGAACCATTAATTGGACTGTTTTCGTCACTTAATACCATAACGAGTCCAATACCCGTCACAGTTAATCACGTCTTGCAACTGTCAAGGGATAAAATTAAGTAAGGTGGACGCATACGTCGTGCTGTTAGCAATTTCCTCAGACGCTTCACATAGAACATCCCAGAGCGCATCTGTGTTTGAGGAAAGTGGATCGGCTTAATTTTCGGTGGGTTTGAGGTCATAGACATGCGGAGACCAGTGGAGAATTTCCACTTCCTCCTGCTCTTCATTCCATTCCTGCACTAATCGAGACGTTTGGACATATAAATTATCATGCTGAAAAAATAGTTCAGCTGGATAGAATTGCCGCACTGAAGGGATCATAATATCTCGCAAGGGAAGGAGTGTATATTTCTACATAATGACGAAATTTTGTTTTCAAAGAATATATTTATATAAAGAATGTAATAATTTCTGAGTGTAAAATGAAATAATTTGAAGTGAATTTGCCCTCCCAGCTGCATGGGAGTCATGGCTCTGGAGGACGAAGCCCTACCATGAATGTCACAATCAATAAGTAACTGGTTCAATCCCAGGTAATATATGGGAAAATATTTTTGAGAGCAAATTACGTCATAAATAAGCTGAGAATATCTCTATGAGAGGTAACGATATCATCATGAAAACTCTTGCGATGCTGAGCAAATCTAAATATGCTATTAAGCAACGTCGCAAAACGCGTCATCGCAAAAACTATGTTGGCATCTTCGCAGATAACAAGCATTCGCAGTTCATTTCCGTATCATCTGATATATTCCATCGGCTTCACATTAATTTTATTTTTGTTCAACATGATGTAAAAAGTCGAAACATACAATGCTAACAATATCGAAATTGGGCAACGTTTTATAAGTTCTTTATTTTGTTAATATAACCTAGATTCCTCAAGTATTAAGTCTGTTTTATTCAATAGCTGTACTTTATTCACACTTTGTAATGTGGCTCTTCCAATTCCCACTTTAGAAACACTTAAATTTTACATTTCTGATTTTGCATTAGAGACAACATGCATTAGTAGCCATGTGTGCCTTTGAATGAATCCTACAAGGACAGCCAAACTTATCATTTCTTCTTCTTCTAAGGCAAAGGCATTACAACATTCCTTTGTAGAACGTTTGGGCCTGCTGTATCACAGCCTTTCAATCATTTCTGTCCCTTATTTTAGTGGTCCAATTCTTGATTTTCATGTTCCTGATATCTTTCAGCACATCTCTCCACCCGTTTTTTGGTCTTCCTCTCTTTTTGGTGTATAAGTGGAACGAGTCTTATTACTGCTGTATATAGTTTGAATTTGGCACTTTTAGAGAGAAGTTTGTTTTAAAACAATGCTTTATGAAAAAAGTATACCCTGTTTCCAGCTATTATTTTTTCTTTAATTTCTTCTTCAATTGAATTATCTCCGTTTACAACAGTGCAGTGTATGAGTTTATTTCTTGGTATACCGCATCATCAATTGTGATATCTGTAAGATTCAGATCCCCTGTCTTACACCTCATATACTGTGTTTTATGCGTGTTGATGGATAGTCCATATTGTAAGGAATTTGTCTTGAGTTCAACGAAGATCTTTTCTAATGTTTTTCTTGTTCTGGCGTTTAGCAATAAGTCATCAGCATAAGCCAAACATTGTTTTAATCGAGTGGAAATGTTACCTCTGAGATCTAATTGGGCCAGGATTACGCCCATTACTACACGAAACAGTGTCGCCGATACAGAGATCCCTTGCTTGACTCTAAACTCAACATTGAACTCATCGCTTAGCTGATTATTGATTCTAATTCTAGCTTTGGTATTACTTAGTGTGAGATGTATTAAGTTTCTTAGTTTTCCTGGGATCTCGTAGTCAGCGAGGGATTGCATAATTTTATCTCTGAGCACAGAATCAAAAGCTTGTGTACAGTCAACGATCATGTTATATAACTCAATGCCATATTCGTGACAATTCTCGCATACATGTCTGGTCAGGAATATGTTATCAGTAGTGGATCTATTCTCGCGGAATCCGACCTCAGTGTCACTTAATTTGTTTTCCTCTGGTACAGTCAGCCTATTATCCAGCATAATAGCGAAAAGTTTATAAGCTATGTTTAGAAGTTGTGCAAACAATTTTGTCCCGTAGAAAAAATAGCTGCGTATTGATATCCGGCTCAGAAAACCGAAAATGTATAAACAAATTTGTCGCTATACATGAAGGGATGTGCTTTATCTGCACATTGGGCTCGAAGGATCAACTGTTATGGAAGTAATGAATGATGAAAGGATGAAGATGTGAGATGAGTAGTGATTGCCAGCAGATAATAATTTAATGAAACGTGCTATAAATAGAACAAGAGCTAATGAGGTGATAATAATACCAAAATAGAAATGTAGATGAATCGCTGCGATAGTGTTGAGTGCTATATGATGGTTGACGTCGAGTTAGAGAGCGAAGAGAGCGGGCGAATGAATGCCCTGTACTTGAGTGCTCCTCGCAACGAACCATGGTGCAGCTAGTGATGAATAGTGGCGAGTGAATCATGTTGCGTAGCTTGCCGGGATGATGAGATGTGTTGACAGCGAGTCTAGTGCTGACTTCTGACGAGTGGCGTGCGAACTGTTTGACTGTGACTGTCCGTCTGCCGACTGCTCGGGTGAGGTGACTGCGAGCGAGTACCTTCTAGCGAGGCAAGTGATGAATGGCGGCGATTGAGCCATATTTCGTAGCTCGCCGGGATGTTTATGCGTTTATGGCGTGATGAGTGACCAGAGAGAAAGCCTAGCGAGACGAATGTGCCCCTCTGGTGATGTAAATGATTGCTCTAGTAAAGTGCCTGGCTATGAGTGGCATGCTGCGAATCTGCCCTAGGATGAGTGGATGAATGCCCGTCCAGAGATTGAGTGTGCTGCAGCGAGTCCAGAGACCGAGTGTGACTGCTCTAACACCTGAGAGCAAGTGGTCGTTCCTCTGCCACCCGAAAGCGAGTAGTGACTCCTCTGCCACCCTAGAGCGAGTGATCGTCCGACGTCTCGCGAATGCAGCGGGCGAGTGGCCGTCAGACATCTCTGGAGAGCAGTGGGCCAGAGACTTGTCCGACTTCTCTCGAATGCAGCGGGCGAGAAAGTGTATGATCGCTCTCGCGTGCGGTGCCAGCACATGGTTTGGCTTGCTGTATATAGACTCGCGCTGTACCGTGAGTTGATGTTCCTATCGCATAGCAGGACGTCGTGACTGTTGCATAATTTCTGTCGGGAAGTGCCGCCAGAATAATCGATATGAGGCATCGTTGTTCACATATGCTCATGTCACCTTTGCACAAAGAGTGAGTTCAGAAATGACTCACTTGTCTTAATAATGTTATAACAACAAAAAATGTCTGAACAGAAGTGTTATGGGTCTATAGTTATTACATTCATACCTGTTACCCTTTTTAAGTACAGGGAATATAATAGCTTCTTTCTGTTGTAGTGGGTGTTCCTAAGTTATCCATATTTTAAGAATTAGTTGGTGTAATTCCTTTTTAAGGTTCCTTCCACCAAACTTTATTAGCTCCGGGGGAATATTTGTCTGAGGCAACTGCTTTGTTTTGCTTTAAGCAATTAATTATATAGCAAACTTCATTAAATGTTGGTTCTTCGACATCGCCCTCATGTCTTGTCTGATCGTCTACGACAATATTTTCTTTAATTTTATCGGGAGGATTAATATCTCCCGAAAGAAGTCTCTCCATCTCTGTAATATTTGCTCATCCTGGGTCAGCATGTTCCCTGACTAGCCGTTACATAGGCCTGGAGGTTTTTAGTTCATCTTCAGTCCACCCACTTCCTTAAAGAATTTTCTTGACTCGTTACGCTTATAGGTTGTTTGTATACCTCTTACTTTATCATTTATCCAATTTGTTTCTCCTTTTGACAAATTTTGTTGACTTGTATTTCTTTGGACTTGATATTTATCATAAGCAGTCCTTATTCTTGTTCGTAGCATCTTATTCCTTGCTTTATTTTCCATTTCTATGGCTTCTTTACAATCGTTATCCCACCACATGTTTCTGTTTCTGTATTACCTTTACCTATTGATTCCTTTGCTGCTTTAATTATTTTCCCTTTGATGTCTTCCCAGTCTTCATTTATATCTTCTATTACATTTCTATCTTTTATGCTGTTTGATAGCAACTTCCTATATGACAATAACCTTTTAGGGTTTTGCATGTTCATTTTATTCCATTTCGTTTTATTTCTGTCTGGGAGTCTCTGTCTAAAGATGGTTTTTAGCAGATAGTGGTCAGAATGTATATTGGAAAACCGTAATGATCTTACATCTTCAATAAGCTCCTTACGTAGGTTGTTTACTAAAACATGGTGTATCGTGTTAAGGTCTGACGTTAACCATGTTCCTTTATGCATTGGTTTGTGCTGGAACTGAGTACTCAATATTATTAAATAATTAGCTGCAGCGAATCTACATAATAATTCACCATTTTCGTTTGTTTTGTTATGCGTAGTGTGCTTGCCAGTAACACTGTGGAAGGATTCCTCCTTACCTAGTTGCGCATTAATATCTCCTAGAATTATTAATGTATCATTTTTAGGTATGCGATCAACTGTTTTGAAGCTGGTCGTAAAACAATTCTTTGTCTTCTTCAGAGTACCCGTTGGTTAAGGATATGTTGTTATATTGTCCTTTGAATCTTAAGATTCATATTCTTTCATTAATTGGGGAGAATCAAATGACGTTTCTGTATACTGATATTTTTTCAAAAAAGCCAATGCCTGCTTCTCCAGTACGATTACCTGGATTATAATAGAAGGTGAATTGATCTTTCTTGATAAAACCACTTCCGTTCCAGATCATTTAATATTATCAAACTAATTACAATTAAAAAAATTGTACTTTAACATTCTGAGAAAAAATCAATAAAGTATATGGTTTAGAATGGTATCGAATATTGAGAGTTTGAAACACAATATTTCTAAACGAATAAGACGAATGCATGATAGTAAATTTGTCATTGCAATCTCTCTCCATAATTGTGATTGTCTTCTCGATGGATGTGTTGTAAAGTGGTGTTATTTCAAGTTATATAAATAAATAAATTTATTGTCAAAAAACAGTACAGACTGCGAATGACCACGTGGAGGAAAAAAAACTAATTTACTCTCCGGAAGCAAGCAAGCGACCATCCCATCAATTCCGATCAAGGGCTCTAAGGCAGAGGCGCATTCAAAAATTTCAGCAAAAGTTCCTAGATAAGATAAAAAGTTAGCTGCGAGTTATAATACTAATAGAATGTCAATATGTTTGTAATTTTAAGCAAAAAATTACATGTACAAGTTATTATCGAACTATAGATTATTCTGAGTATAGTGTTTAAAAATCATAAGAGTTGAAAAAACACTAAATTCACGATTTATTGTTACAATAAACACGCCCCTAGACAAAGCCTAGAGAACCTAAATAATAAATCCGCCTCTACCCGAAGGAAAAACGGAGAAAAACCTTGGCCAGGATGGGGCTACAGAATTTATGTACACAACCATGCCAAAGTTGAGTACACATAAAAGTAAATTAATATGAGCCATACGGCAACACAATCTCGCAAGAAACTAGTTTTTGAAATTGTTACAAGTAATCTAAAAAGTGCTACAGCAGTGGCGTGATAAAGTATAAGACGAATTTAACTTTTGTTAAAATCAATAAATTCTTTTACAGTGTAGAAGCACTGGTGCAGGAGGTAGTTTTTAACCGCGGATTTGAAGATATTCAATTTCATAATATCTTTTATATTCTTGGGCAGGGAATTATATAGAACGATTCCCGAATGATGCGGTCCTTTTTGGCAAAGAGTGGGTGACACTCTAGGCCGATGAATATTATTACTATTGCGAGTATTGTGTTCGTGAACGAGACTGTTTCATATAAAGAAAGGGTGACACTTCAGTAATTCGGTCTTAACAAACAAGACCGTTTCATAAATATAAATGCAGGGAAGTGTTAAGATATTTAATTCCTTGAATAAAGGTTTACAAGAGTTTCGGGGGTGAGATTTACAAATTATCCGAACTATCCTCTTCTGAATTCTGAAAGTTTGAATACTCTGACCGGAATTACCCCAGAAGGTAATGCCGTAACGTAAATGGGAGTAAACGTTTGCAAAATATACGCAACGGGAAATACGTGGACTAACTGCGTTAACTAAGATTCGGAATGCGTAACAGAAATTGCCTAATTGGGAATTTATATTGTCAATGTGACAATTCCATTTGAGGTTGTCTTGAATATGGAGACCTAAGAATTTTGTATTCGTAACAGTTTTTAATTGTGTTCCGTTTAAAGAAAGAGAAACCTGGGGTAAAGATTTTGTGATACTATTGTGAAATGACATAGACACTGTTTTGTCAGTGTTTACAATGAGACGATTTGCATGGAACCAAGTCGAAAGGTTAGACAAAACTTTTTGAGCATTGGCGTGTTTACATAGTAAATTAGTGTCATCAGCAAAAAGAACCATTTTGCAATCTGATGTGGATGATGACATGTCGTTCACATACAATAAAAAGAGTATAGGGCCGAGAATTGATCCTTGGGGTACTCCGCAAGTAAGTGGCTTTGTTTCAGAAGGACAATGCTGAAGTATTTTATTTCTAGTATAGGATATTTCTACCTGTTGATATCTATCCTTTAAATAAGAAGTTAGCCATTGATGTGGAAGTCCACGAATGCCTAAGGAATGCAATTTTGAAAGGAGAATTCCGTGATCGGTAACATCGATGGCTTTGGATAAGTCAAGAAACACACCCTGAGGCTTTTCTCCACGGTCAAGAGATGTGGTAACTTCGTTTAAGAAGGAAAATATGGCGCTTGTAGTGGAAAAGGATTTCCTAAAACCGTGTTGATCATCAGCGAGAGTGTTATTTTTTGATAAATCTAGAAGACGCTTATAGAATAATTTTTCTAGGATTTTTGAGAAAGTGGGTAGTAGAGATATTGGTCGGTAATTACCAATATTAAGTTTGTTATCTTTCTTGTGTAAAGGTTTCACTTTAGCTCTCTTAAATATGTTGGGAAACACACCTTCCTATAAATAACTATTAAAAATATTTACGAGTGTATTTAATATAGCGTGGGACGAAGATTTATAACATGAACTCCTAATGAAAAATAACGAAAGTCTCATCTTCGGTAACCAGCATAAATCCAGCAAAAAATCTGAAATTTAAATAAAAGTAATGTGATTTTTTAATTGTGTTTGCTCAGATCAAATCAACATTTAGAAACATTATTTAGTTTGAGAATAGGGTTTTAATAAGTTAAATGCGTCTAAATATTGTGTTTGAATTAATACCTCTTATGGATATATTTATATATGATCAGTGCTATCCCAATTTATGAGAGTGTTTTGATATCCGTTGTTTTAAATTTATGTTCCTTCGTAATCTAATATTTATGTTACATATCTTTCTTTTAGATTGCGGTGAACCTCACCGCTAGGTAACAGATTAAACATGTTACGTCGAATGAAAATGGGAGACGAGACCGGGGATCGAACCCGTGACCTTGAGCTTTGCGCGCTCATGCGCCTACCGACTGCGCCATCCCGCTCGCTACCCGTGCCCGTCTACCATTCTCATTCAACTTGNCATTTTCATTCGACGTAACATGTTTAATATCTTTCTATTAAGCAATAATTGCAAATGATATAAAATCTTCGAAAAAAATTTGCTACTACAACAAACAAGACTTCTTAATTGATGCGAAAATACTTTTATTTCTTTAAGCCATGGCCACCATTGGGGCCTACAAGGAGAAAGTTTGACTTGACTAAACAGAATTCTCAAGATGTAAGTTTAAATCTAAATATTTCGTAAACTTACGGATCGAATAGCAAATTTATGTGATTGAAGTCATAAATGTAATCCAGATTGTATCGTGTAACAATAGAGATTTTATGATGTATTTATCATTCAGTCACACAGTACTGATTGAATTTCAAGGAGAAATTAAGTTTTTTGTCTTCATACTTATTACTTGTTATAAATACTTTGGAATGTTTATAACTAAAAACTAAAAAATATTCAACTAATAATGATAAAATTCAATATCTATTTCCACGAATTTTATTAGGAATCTCTTCGTTGTTTCTGCTCTGCCATTAGACCACCTAATATAAAAGCTTCTTTAATTCTACGTTCTATTTGTTAAACAAAAGTGACGTGTCATTCGCGTCTCCGTGGTCTGTCCGGGATGAACACTTCCGTCTAAATTTGTATTTTAAAAGGCAGCAAAAAGTAGAACGCCATTAAAATACCCCGCATAAGTCACATAAATATTCCAATGAAAAACCTTATTCGAATAATTTCATATTTTTGTTCAACGCCTTCCGAAAATACGAAATTTTCTATTGTATTGATGGTAAAAAATTATATTAATTAGAGGAGATTTCTATATTTAAAATAACAAGTTCTTAAAATATGACATTGAATGTGGAATGCTGAGACCTACTAGTTACAATAAATTCATATTAATTTTTTTATGTATCTAGTAAACCGCCTCGCTGCTGTTTTAATTTACAGTAAATATTATACTTAGTATCTAATTAATACCATTACATTCAGAAATATAAATATCCATGTTGGTTCGTAAAAAAGTTATATAGTCGTAAAGAAAGCATCTAAATTACCATGTACGTCCCCTTCTTTTGAAATCAATGAATAATACTGAATATCGATGCTACATTTTAAATGAAGAATTAGATTTTATTATTAATACTATTATTATAGGGGCGACCCGTGGCGTAGTGTGGCCTAACGCACTCGCCTTCTACCTCTGGGGACACCGGTTCAAACCCGGTTCGATCCAAGTAGAATCCGAGGTGGTACATGGAGCGGTGTTCGTGGCATGTTTTCTCGGGGTTCTCCCGTTTCCCCTGTCTATCATTACACCTCGACATTCATTCATAATCATTCATCCCCATGTCATTCATAATCACTGCTTCAGGGGAGGTGCGGCAGGAAGGGCATCCGGCGCCCTAGTAATCCCCAGCCAAAACCAAATTAAGCATCATATATTCATCCCCATTCGCCGACCCCACATGAAGTGGGAAAAGGATGGGTTAAAGAAGATTAATATTATTATTATTTGTGTAAGAAATTAATTCTGTTATTGTAAAGAATAGAAGTTGTACCTTTTTGAAATTAATGTTAATGAATTATAATTAATTTCTCTGAATTTATATAAGTGTAGAGGAAGGAAAACAAGAAAGATGTAAAGAAAGAAAGAATGAAGGAGGGAAAGAATGAGGGAGGGAAAGAAAGAAGAAAAGAAGAAGGAAAGAAGGGGAAAATATGGAAAAAATAAGGAAAGGAGGTAAGAAAGAAGGAAGGGAGGAAGGAAAAAACGAAGGAAGAAATGAAAGACAGTATGAAAGAAAATGTAAAGAAGGTAAACGGATAAAATGATGAAATTGATATCTGAGAGAATGAGAGAT
This sequence comes from Laupala kohalensis, assembly GCA_002313205.1. Taxonomy (NCBI): domain Eukaryota; kingdom Metazoa; phylum Arthropoda; class Insecta; order Orthoptera; family Trigonidiidae; genus Laupala; species Laupala kohalensis. Next base: position 99,048 of record NNCF01127301.1, read on the forward strand.
ACTCAATTAAATGCAATATTAATTTTTATTATATTCTGTATTCTGGAATATTTTCTCGTATTAGTAAATTACTTAACTTTAACATAATTGAAATGCGGTGTTTTATTGTGTGATTATCTAAGTCAATCCGTATGAATACTACTCAATTTTATTTGAATATCTTAGTAAAGTAATTTGTGTTTTGTTATATATATATATATTGAAACCTAAAAAAATGTTTTTTGTAATATTATTCTCTTAGCAAGTTGTTTTATGTTGCACAATTATAGCCAAGAGGTTATATCTGGGATCAATATATATATTTAGTACATGTAATTTATCTATTCTTTAAGAGGTTTAACATTATTAGTATCACTAGAATTAACCTTTAGGTTAAAATTAATCATTCATATTCTATACAATTGTTTCCTATAATTCTTGAATACAAATTGACATATAATAATAGTATAAAAGAATTGCAAATAATGTGAAATTACGACAGACAATAAACCTCACGCCATGCCAATGAGTTTTGAGTTCTTTACGCCACTGTAAAAAGATTAGAAATTATAGGAATATTTATAAGTTATTCTTGATTCGGATTTTACAAAATCCATACGATATCTGGCGATGATATCCAAATTATATGATAAAAACAATATTTTTTACAGTAAAACGCAAACTTTTTACAGAAACTCTAATATATTTTATATGTTTTAGGAACGAGTTGTGAGACAACGATTCTTGAGATGTCATTTAAATATAGAGAATGATAAAGTTTACTGATGTTGAGAATATACAGAATATTTTTTGTTATGGATATTTGAAATGTGTATAATAAAAATTTACAAAATATTTCTTTAGTAGCGGCGTAATAAAACATTGTATCTCGTTACGATTTAATAGGGGTATGTTCGTCAGTACTAATCTTCTATTGGTTCGCTAAATACGGAAGCAGTTTCAAGTTTTCCTACGATTAGTCTCACGAAAGTTAGGAGCTTCTCCCGCGTCGCAGAAACGGCGTTGCAAACTTAACAGCCCCAAATCTCCAAGAGAGCTGGACTTAGAATATTTTCCTTAAACCGTTTTATAATTCCACGAGTATACATATTACTATATATTTTTCAACTGTTCTTTGAACTCAACATAAAAATAACTCATCCTTTCATTTAATATCTGCACCCGTCTTCTCATTTTGTATGTTGTGATGTAACCCGGTCTTTAACGTTCTGACTTTATTTAAAATTTCCATTATAATACCTCATTTCCAGCATCTATTGTGTTGTAATACAATTTCCAGCAGTTATCCTACTTCATTTATTACATAAAATAACATATTTCAATTTTTTAATCTCATGTTTTCATTTATAAAATATTCAGAAATCTACCAATTTTTACATATTTTATTTAAGCAGAAAAGCAGATCAAAGTTCCAATACCTTCCACATGTACTTTAAACTTTCTTCGTAATTACACCTCATGGCACACGGTCTTTATTTCTTCAGTGAAGAACAATTAAAACGTGTTACCTTTCACAACTAAAATATACGAAATCTTCATCATCAGCACGTCATCCTGACTGACGTAAACATTTAATGTGCTGCTGACCCCAGGCGAATGGAGAATTTTATAATTTTAAATAAACTATTTAACTCTAAAAAATACTTGCGAAAATAAAATAATTTATGTTGTGTAAATTATTCGTAAGAAGTGTAAATTATTCGTAAAGAAAAATTAAACTACACGGATTGAAAAAATGTATAATAATAATAATAAATGAGTTATTTACCTTATATGTCATGCACACTTAGAATGGAGGCAAAATTTTTATTGAAATTTAAAAAAAAAATACATAATCATGGTCATTAATCAGTGAGCATTTCAATGTAATAGAATTAAACATTTGTAGAGAAAAATAGGAAATGTATTAGGTGAAATACAGTTACTACAGAGTTAAAGGTTTAGTAAATGTTTTTATATAATCATTTTCAATCCATATATTTGTTTTAGTTTTTAAATTTTATTATGGAAAGTTAGTGTTCACATAGTCAAGAAAAATACACAAAAGTAATGAGAGCTAGTGATGAGGATATCCGAAGTTCAATCGGATTGATTCAGTGTCTGTATGTGCTGTGTCTATATACTCGTATACATATTCCTTAACACACATAACGAATACGGAACTCACCAACCATGCTTATTGGATAAAGAAAAAGAAAACATACAATTATTACTCTTTTAAAGTAATTCCGTGGTGTTCATGGTTGTCATTGAGACCCATCATAGCACATACAGACACTGAATCAATCCGATTGGACTTCGGATATCCTCATCACTAGCTCTCATTACTTTTGTGTATTTTTCTTGACTATGTGAACACTAACTTTCCATAATAAAATTTAAAAACTAAAACAAATATATGGATTGAAAATGATTATATAAAAACATTTACTAAACCTTTAACTCTGTAGTAACTGTATTTCACCTAATACATTTCCTATTTTTCTCTACAAATGTTTAATTCTATTACATTGAAATGCTCACTGATTAATGACCATGATTATGTATTTTTTTTTTAAATTTCAATAAAAATTTTGCNTCATGATTTCACTACTATTGGTTTGTCATTATTTGATAGGATTTTATTAGAATTTTATGCTTACAATTTTATGCTGATAGTATAGGAGTGTTTTCTCCAATTTGTTTTCTCAGATGTTGCATACCTGTTGAAACTGATAATCTAATTGTTATCTATTGATAATTTGCCGCTGGTTTATACAGGCATTCGGAAGACGTCACAGGATTATCCCGATAGGGTTTTTTAAACAGTAATACTTTAAAGTCACTCGATTCTTCACAAAGGAAGGGTATACTAACATATTGGACGTACACACATTTCGAGTTCACAGATCCAGCCGGACGGCACTGACACGAAGTAATGCGGGAACTCGCGAAGACAGACGGACTTCATACGTAAAGCCAGCACACTAAATATAGCACTTTAGTTGAAATCACTCGCTAGCTATACGCATTGGCAACCTACACACATCCCTTAGGGGGAAGAGAAGGTGACAGAATATTACAACGTAAGTTATCGAAAACCGCTTTGACAAAATTAATTTTTTTTTCAGTTGACAATAACTTTCATTTTATTTTAAATATTTAGATGATATCACAACTTTGAATGATACGTCCCAACCTTCTAGTGTCTGAACTATGGTGTTGGGGTATCATATCAAAGGTTTAGAGAAATCCTCTCTTTCTCTTAATTTAGATCTCTCATTCATTTCTAGAATAATAACCCGCAGTCTTTATCAGTGAATTATATAACGATTATTTATATATTTATTCACAGTAGAAATTGTTTTGCACATGAATTTACACCTTGAATCAAATTATTACGCAAAATCAGATCCAACCAGGCGGTATTCATTGATGAAAATATACAGTTTGCGCGAGAGGTTGTCAGTTGAAATTCACTCTCAACACTATATTCTTTCATTCCATACTTTAATTTCACAATTTTATTTTTATATTAAACATTTAAAATAGGTTCATAAATGTCCGTTAAAAACAAAAGTGTTAGGTAACTGTTTCACCTTCCGCATTATCGAAGTTACAAAATCAAATACTTCTTGCGAAACATTAATAATCTAGAGCTATCGATTTAAGGAAAGTGCTTAAGCTTATCTTCCCCACTTTGCACTAAGTTGCTGTTTGGTCGCTGAGCAAAGCGGTTTAATCGTACGCCAGGGTTCCTCTTCCCAAAGTCAGTCGCTTCCTCTAGCGCCATAAATTACTTACTCAGTCCTTCGCACCGTTCCCAGAACATATGATCCGTGACAACTAACGCAGGCTTTTTTAAAAACTTCCTTGTGCTTCGGTCGCGCTACCACAAGCCGGCGGCGGCGCCTGGGCGGCGCCGAGAGAGCTTGCTTTTTTATGCGCCTGACAAACATCCTGAGCTCTGTGCACTGAGGTCTCCCTCTTTGTTGGGTTGCCCGCTGCCTACTTCTACCCCGCCTTCATCACAGTCATTCCCACACCCTTCTCCGTTCTTCCCCTTGTTGTCTTCGTAACAGCTCTGTTGTTTTCTCCTGATTCTGAAAATAATTTATGCGATCATGTGACCATGTAAGAATACGCCGGCGGTGCCTCTACACGTGCTACCCTCCTTTGGAAACGGTACCCGTTTCATAGAAGAACAAATTATGGTGTAAACGAGATTTGTGGCAACATTAATCACGCTTCCATGAACCAGGAACCCGCGGTTTAACGAATTCGTTTCAAAATGGAAACAACTCGAGCATGCAGTTAAATGATAATTTACGATTACAGCTTTTTATCTTTTTTAAGAGTATTGTAAAATGAATCATTTATATTCATTATATTTTTTAAAGATTTTCTCTCCTAGTTTTGATATTTAAATTATTTATAATTAAAATTAATAATTTTCATTTATGTTCTCCTATATATATATATATATATATATATANTCCGTGAACTTTAAATAATATAAGGGATCTACCAGTCACACACTCACTAAACACGAAATCTCAGAAACGATTAAGGCTACAAACTTTTAAGGTGTAGACACCCACTAATAAAGGATTTTACGAAAATCCATCCCTAACGGGGTAAAATGGGAGTTGGAATATTTTATGTATCACATCATAACTCTGAAGTGCCTGGAGCAATTTCAACCAAACTTGATACATTCAATTCAATGCGCAGTGGCAATATCGTAACCAATGAAGTTTATCTGAGGTGCGATTATTGCTAGTTGAAACTTTATACATAGATATCTGACTATCAAGAAACAAAAACTGTAGGGGTAATATATCCCGTGAGTCACTAGGGATGGGAAGGAAAGAGGATGACGTAGTAATAATGAAAAAGTCTGGTATTAGATTCGAAATCATATTTTCGGTGTCGTTGAGATGGATAAGGACGCCCTAATGCTTTGTGAGCTTACAATCAGTCAACACATTATACCACTAGCAGACTTGGGCTAGCGGATGGGAATGAGAGACTAGTAAAATAATAAAAGAAACGACTGTTATTGGTGTGGAATAAATCAATTTTTGGGATTACTGAAGTGAAGTGGCACCCTCAATGCTACATACGTCTACGACAACACCCCATAAGGAATAAACACCCTCTGTGTAGGACTGTGAAAGGATTTAAATGGAAAGATATTAGATAATATGTTAGTGTTGAGATCATAGTTTTTGGAGCCGTTGAAATTTGTAGTGTCATGCTCGAAGACGTCAATGTCCTAAATGAGCCATATACAACCCTAACACCCCTACGGAAGTGGATGTCACACAAATATTATTGAACATGCCAGATGACAGTGATGAGTGTACAGTTTTTGGCGTAGTTGAATTGACAGAGACATCCTGATATCGTGTAAGTAAAAATTCAGCCCTCATGAAGAAAAGACACCCCTAGCACTACTTGAGTACGAGATGGAAATGGGTTTAATGTTTAAGAAATTGAAAACTAATTTTGAAGTATAAAAATATTGCTCAGGATATATTGTTTCAGGGTTGCTGAGATGTTTAATTATTCTGCCAATGTCGTTAGCAAATTACTAATGGTAATGCAAAACATTTTCAGGGGATACTTATGCGGATATGAAAAAGAATAAGTATGGAGCCACATTACAGAAATCACGCGAACAAAGCTGAGGGTACTCAGTTATTATGCATATATAACACAGTATAAGAGAATTTGGCATGCATCAATGATCTAATTGAAGATGAATAATTTTATATAAGAAACATACAAAGAAAAATTAAGCTAAAACTCATTGTTAAACTCTAAGAATAATGATTAAAACAATTCAAAAACAAAAAATTAATATTAATCAAATAAATTATTTTGGAAATAAACTCATTTTTATTTCTTGTTCTAGTTTCAAATATTTTCTGTCCAATCATAGAAAAATAGAAATCTGCCAGTGAATGTAATATTCTTTTGTATAAAAATGTAAGAATTTTAGTAAATATTTTTAATAGTTTCGCGTGTGGGATACTTTATTTGTTTTATATAAGTATATTCACAAAGACATTAGAAAAAATATGACTTAAAATATTTTAAAATATTTCAATGATACTTGTGAAATTTTTTGATGTTCTTGAGTAATAATCTTACATTTCATCCGTTCTTTAACTTTTCTGTGAATTTTTTCTAGATGTAAAACAGAGAATTATGTGTCTAGGGAGGGAGTTAAAATATTAACGAGGCGTGTATACGTTTTAGTATGTGCATATATGCACAGCTAGGGAAACAGCAGCATGGCGTTGTACAGTGTCTTTTCCAGAAAATAGGAGTACACACGACATGCATGGAATTTCAATTGCCTTTTTTTACTACATTAACTTTTTCCCATTAAAATTTCTTCTTTTTTCGTGTCCTTCTTTTCTTCCTTTTTGTGAGCTTCTATACCATTTTTCGTCTCTTTCTCTTTTTCTTCACTCGCTTTATACTCCTCTCTAAGAGAATGAAACAATTTTAAGTTTCAGTGCTTCGTATTCCCTCTAAGATAGAGAATCGCTTCATTCGCGGAGGAGGAAAGGGACACATTCGTGCTCAGCGTTCCAGTGCTACCTTCAGCGAATGATTCAACAAAACAAGAAATGATATTGTATGGTTTCGAAAACGCAAACCCCTTATACTTCCAAAGAATTCAACGAGAAAACAGGGTATGCTGTAGGAGATGGACGTGCGAGGATAGTCCCTCTAAAAGAATGTGGGACCTAAAACAGTACCTTGTGAGCTACCAAACATTTAGTTACATATTCTTTATATATGTTTGAATTAATACAAACGTTTTGACCAGTAACCTACTTTATCGTGTGTGCCATAAATCAGAAGAGTATAGATACATTTTGTCTCCTCCAAAAAAAAATCTTGGCAGTGACATTTTCTAGTCATATATTTTTTTTACAATTTTGTGCGACTGCATTAAATAATCTATGAGAGAAACATCTTTTAAAATGATACTTCTGAAGTTTAATTTCATTAAATTATGAATCATATAATTTGTATTGACAATATTTTGTAAGAATTTTTGAACCTCGACTTTATCTTGAATACAAAAGCTTCTATAATTGAGAACAATATTCCAGGTTCTAGGGTTGAAGTTCTAAAATTCTGCTCTAGACATTTCACCGCACCGTCAGAGAACTCCTGGATGAGCCTGTCGTCACCACCGCATTTGTATGCATTTCTTGGCGAGACGCATAAACAAGCGCGCGTTAAAGTCAATGGCCCTCGAAGTCATTTAATTCAGCTAGCGGTTCGCTTGCGGGCGGATGGGCTGGTGGCCAGCGAGGGGAGAGAGGAGAGTTCCATATTCGGTTAACTTTTGAGCAGCGCATGTGCCGCACCACAGACTTTTACGACCTAACTTCCTCTTTTCCCTTCCCTATCCACCCCTGCGCCTGGGAACATCTATGCGTTGTATGCACCTCGCGGTGAGCGGACGGACCCCCATATTGGGCAGCAACTTCTCGGTCTGTCTCGTGACATCGGGGCGACGCCTAACCACTTGATGGAGCAGTGGCAAGAATATATGCAATGAAGGAATTAGGTGAGAAACATAGTTCTGAGAAATAATTTTAAAGCCATAGTCAGCGAATCTAATCTGTTCCTTCCATACGTGGTTCTATGCCACGAACAAAAGTATTTTTAGAGTGAATTAATAACAATACATGGTCCAACCAAAGAATTAAAGTGCGTATTAACTTGTACTATGGACAAAGAATTATCTTAATTCTGAAAAAAATGTCACGTTATTTCATTTCGTAAACTGTTTCACTATCGATTATATTATACCATAAATTGATAACATAGTTTTTACCATTTCCCGGATTCTCCATTTTCCTTTGTTAATGCAAAGTATTTAAATTAATACAACATTCGCAGTGTTTGTTCAAAGTGACAACGTTTCTGGAGGTTTTCTCGTGTGTTACATAACTAAGAATGATAAGAATTATCAATAAATTACAATATTTTATACTGACAAGTTACAAATGGAAAATAACGCAACACGTGTTACACGTATGTGTGGCGGAAAAGTATATATCTCGACTTGTAATCACGAATACTTTCAAAAATTGTCGTTTTACATCTCTTAACGTGAATCTCGGTGTGCTACTGATAACTTCTGATTGCATTAATTAGAACAGGTTAATTAATTGTAATACAGTTTCATTCACCACAAAGTTATAATAAAGTTTCTGTTTCGAGTTATGACTGCAACTACACACTTGTTATCTAGCATTATTTACATAAAAATAATGCTACACACATCTGAATAAGATTTCCTCCTGCTGTTGGAGGAAGATTTTTATGTTTTTAATAATTATGTTCTAATTATCCCATCTAAAATATTTCTGAATAAAATTGGATTGCTTCACTTCGAAATTTTTCTTTGTTCAAAAAATTTATGAAAAAAAGTCGCAGGTACTCAGCAGTCTACGAGTTCAATTCTTTTTCTAGTTTACAGCAAAACAAATTACCAAATAAAAACTGTGTTATATGAATGCAAATGAAACTCGAAATGTATGTTACTTATTTAATTAATAAAGACCAATAATTTAAATTGATTTCTCGAATTTACGCAGATATAGATAAGATGCACTTCAAGGAATTTGGTCAGAAGTTCGATGCAAATATATTTCTACGTATGAAAAAAATAAACACGACCTTCTACAATATAAAGAGAATATATAAAAGGAATTAACCTTCTATAATATATAAAAGAAATTAATAGAAGTCTGAGTTTGATCGGAAGAACAGAACCAGCGAGTGGCATCTCATCGCTATTTTTTCACCGCAGTGCACGCCGCTGAAGTGGTCCAGTGTCCACAGCCGACGTCTTCTGCGTCCTCGACAATGCTTCCTCGACTCTCCCCTTCACAACGGCACGATTCACTGATTCCGGAAAATAACGAAGCAAATCCCTCAAATTCAATCAAAAAAAAAAAAAAAACCAAACACCATCGTCTCCGCCACCATTCATTTCTTTCATAGAGAGCGCTCATTTTTGTGTTTGCATTCGTTATTGTCCGGGCGCGAATATTTATTTGTATTATTTCCATCGGCTGTCGGGGGACAATAGCTCGCTACGCGGCCGCCCCTAGCGATGGCACAATGCAATGGCGCGTGGAGGGAAAAGAATCGAAGCGATATTATATACTCGCTACAATGGGGCAACTGTTCACTGCCGCTTCCCCGCTGCCAATTCTACTTCTCGCATCACCAACCCCCCCTCCCCTCCCATGTGCGCCGCCTCTCCACGCCTGCGGAGACTCAATGAACTGGCAAGTGAGGCGTGCCTATGGGAACCGGCAGCGTTTAATGCTCTGCCCCAGTCGGTCCACCCCCAATTGCCCGCCCCCGCGCGCATCATTCGCTGCGCCGTCAAGCCTCAACCCACGTCCCCCCAGTCCCGATTTCCATCAATAACCGCCACTCATTACCATTGTTTTTGCAACGGGACGACCTTAATAGAATCCATAATATTTATACTATTTGTAGTGGAGCGAGTCAGCGCGCAGCGTCGCAGTGGGAACATGAGTGTGAATTGGCGCGATCGGTTTGTTGCAAGTTTGAAAATCGATCGCGATTCATTCGGTAACTATGGTGGAGCACGTTGCACTTCATTGCCGTCGGAATTAAATACCGAAAGGTAGTTTGGTTTGTGGTGCAATTAAATGCTTTGCAGCGTTGGGGTCATGCTGCTGGATTTGTTTAGGGATTCTCGATGCAGGAACTTGACTTTGTCAGGCGTACGTACATATGATGCAGGGGATTACTATAAGTGCAGAACGTTGTACAGCAAATTGTTTCTTTCTTTTGTGATCTTCCACGTTTTAGGTATGTATGTAACAGACATGGGAAATGAGATCGGTAGATTGCATTTTATAGTGGGCTCAGTGTTTGAAAACCAGTTTATATAAAATTCTAAAACCCATCAAATTTTTGTGAAACAAAATATTGTCTTAAAACACTCATAAAACACTACAAATCATAAAATATTCCAACTTCATTCGCAAATTGGGTAAAAATGAACAAAATTTAATTTTTAAACCCATGATGTAATAACAAACTGAAATGTCACAATATCACACCATACAGATGACATTAAAACTTAATGTAAAGATCTACGTTTCTTTGACTATTTATTCAAACATAAATATTAAAATGTCTTTTATCGTATTCGCGTATTGAATTGTTTGAACTATTTATGACATCACTCAACAAAGTACATTTGAACTATATTTTAATTTTACTTTCCCCACTTCTTAGCATGTTCAGCATTCTTCTGGCACTATACGTCTTGGATATGTTTACAATTTATATCTAAGTATATTTATGTCTCAATTCACTAATTTTAAGTATTTTTGGTTAAACAATCAATTTTTCTTTCTTTTATACTCTTTTTGAAATTGTAGCGCAAGTATTTTATGGTATAACATTCTAATTGTGCAACATGAGTAACTGGTTAGATCGAGATATTAATAACCATTGAGCATGGTGACGGAAGAGGAGGGTGATGGAAAATACCCGTCGCACTCCTTTTTGCCTTTCATTTCACCAAACCGAGAAATAAATTTAAAAAAATAATAATTAAGAATTATTAAAATATTTCGTATACCTGAGTTGATATTATAACTGTACCAATCACATAGGATAATACGTTGAAAGATGGGAAACCGATACATAATGTTTCTCCATTTACGTAACGAACGAAGAAGTTCTGGAATTTCTTATACTTGTAAACGTGGAATGTGAAGGATAAACACACTATATCACACTTCCACCAGTGATCCTCAGATCCCCGTTAGTATTATGTGTAAGAGTAATGAAATATCAAAAATGTACATAATCAATACTTTACTACAATTTAAGTGTTGATGATAATTTATATGTGTTTGATTTTTTCCTTACATGTTCGAAAACTTTACAGGGTATTAATTCTTGCTGTAATGAACTGTAAACAATATATTTGTGAAAATAGTTAAGATATTTTGTGTTGATAAAAGTTTTTAAAGTAAAGTTGAAATGTACCCCGAAACCGTGGAAGTGCGAGCTGTTAGACGTCAATATTTAATTAATTAATAATTTACGTTATTCCACAATTCATTAATTTGAGACCCTACTAATATTATTGCTTTTATTTGAGTTGATTAAATGAAATAAAAATTAACAATTGAACGGATAAATTTACGAGTAACACACAAACCATTTGCTGTTAATTAAACTTAAAGGATATCATCAATTATTAATTGAACTGCTACAATGATTTCAACTCGAATAGTGTGTACGTTAACCAGTTCTAATTTTTCCAATATTATTAATTAAAAAATTGTCATAATGTATGTTGACTAAGTAATGGAGGTAGTGTACCTGACAGAAAAAAAATATTTTTATTAATTATTCATTTAAATGCAGAAGATAAGGAGATCTAAAATTTTTGATTTTTTTTTCTGTCTCCGCCTGCGGAAGACACAGTGCTGGAGCGACGCTGTCAGTCAGCAAAGTTCAAAGCAGATCCTATCTTGCGTCAAGCGCACGAAATCGACGCTGTCACTGCTCGTCAAATGTTCACGGGCGTGAGGAAGAAACGATGGAGACGAAAGGGATGGATGGCAGAGGATACAATGGAAGATTTTGCAAAGGAGGCCTTAGCAACGATCTTTGCAGGGTACTGTGTAAAAAGAAGACGAAGAAGAATGAAGAATGTTGCGTAGAGGATGATGCTATGATGAGGCAAACCGATGAAGTGATGATGGGGAAATATCATAAAAATCATTATGATAATACAACTGCAAACACATCATATTGTTAGATTACCATCCTCAAATAATAATAAATCTTAAGTTACCGAGTATTGCTTGATTCAAAAGTGAGAGAAATCCAAATTTTACTTAAACCAAGTATTTTATATGTCTAAAAATAGTTCATCACTTAGGTGTTGCCTCATAAGAAACTCATTGTGTTGTGAATAACGACGATAGATTGTTGCCGATGCCTGGAACCTTACTGCGGCGAAGACCGTAAGAGCATCAGGGTGTGAAACACAACAGCAAAGTTAGTCCGGCTAAGCTCCGGGGTGCGAAGTTAATCGATTAAATTAAATAAAAGGATATGAACTCGAAAATTATTAAGAAAGCTAATAAAAGTTGCTTCGGAAAATTGTTTCTTCCAGCAATATATAACTACCTAGCCTTATTATTCCCAATTCATGTGGAGTCGGCGAATGGATATGATGCTTCGTTTTATTTGGCTGGGGAATACTAGGGTGCGGGATGCCCTTCTTGCCGCACCTCCCCTGAAGCGGTGATTATGAATGAAATGGGGGTGAATGATTATGAGTGAATGTTGTGGTGGAATGATAGGCAGGGGAAACGGGAGAACCCCGAGAAAACTTGCCGTGAACACCGCTCCGTCCACCACCTCGGATTCTACTTCCAGAGGTGGAAAGCGAGTGCTTAGGCACTACGCCACGGGTCGCCCCTTGTTTCTTCCATCAATAATGTGTTATATTTGTAATTTTGATTTATTGATTTTAAAAATGTATGATATTTAAAATAAAAAAGTAAGAAATAAAGTGGCACTCGAGTCCGAAGTGTTTAGTCCTGTTATTTAGAATGGACTTGTTCGGTTGGTGAAATGTTCAGAAAGCTGCACTACGATTCGATAGTGGAACTTGTTTTCAAGAGGCGACGATCTTGAGAGGGACGAAGACAACGGTCTTGCAGATGAAGTGTATAATATGCCGATGGACATATGAATTTAATGATGCATTAACAATGAAAATTAATATTAAAAGAGAGTTGGAGTTTATGCATAAACCTTACTTTAAATTCACGTCCGGTTAGGCGAACATGCGTTCTTGCGGTGTATATAAATTTGTTTGGAAAAAGAAAAATGTTGCAAACCTGGTTACTTGTTTGAATAACTCAGATATCCGATAATAGCTATTTAGTTTGCTTTAATGGCGTTCCGACAACAAAGGCCTTTGATACCCCAAAATTTCCTATAGATATCTATAGAGTGTAGAGCTCAAATGGTTATTAGTACTTCTCATTCAAGCTTTAAATATCCTCGGACCCCATCTTCATTTTTTTAAAGCCAATTATATCAACACGCAAAGTATTTCTGTCATAAATATTACATGATCCAAAAAATGTTTGTGCAGAAACAGCTAATAAAAAATATGAAAGATAATAAACCATATATTTCATCGAAATCCATAAATACTGTTTGGCAGATGGAATTGAAAATACTCTTGTTTCTCTCCTTGTTGTTCTCCTCATGTTAATTGCATAACAGATTCAATGCCTCAAAGATATTCTTGTGTAAGCGAATATAACAGGTAGTACTACAAAACATCAGTTGTGTTTTGATATGAATGGAATATTTTGATTAAAAAACGCAACGGATCAACAAAACCAAAAATGCACTTACTAATCATAAACAAGCAGAAACCAAAATTGTTGTTGTAATTTATTAAAGTTTTAAAGTGATAAATGAACACGTAAACAATGAAAATTATTAATAGTATATATTTATTCTATAAGTCAGTACAGCTTATTCACTAGTGTATAATGATATTTATTCATTTTTTACATCGTTCTTTAATGATCTTTTTCAATTATATTAATATCTTTCAATTACTAATTGCGTTACCTTTTTAATATACAAAGAAAAAATAGTTACTATTTCGATGTGTTTCGCGGTGTTTAGAATAGTACATGAATGAATTGCATGTTCCTTCTGTTACTGTTACAATAATATTGGAGAGCTTTTATGGTCAAATATTCTTAATATATTGCTATACATTGTTATTTATTCTGATAATACTACACGAAGATGTAATCGTTCAACGTAGAATACGCCAATCTGTTATATGCAAAGATACATGAGAATTATATAAAAATACGTACTTTGTAGCAGAGTTTTAAAAACGTTTCAGATAATTCCATTTTGTATATTCCATCCAAACAATTTCGCAAACATGAATAACTTAGGGAACAGTGAGTGTTTGTGAATGTGAATACAATATTTTGGAAATGTTTTGCTCGTCCCTGTGGACACAAATTACAATCTGGGTAATGCGCGTTGTGGGTGTGAATATATATTTTCATTTCACTTTTCCCCCTTCTCGTATCCCTCGAAACTTGTCGCTTCTGACAAATATGTCCAGCTGCTCTCTACGTGAAATGAGCTTAAATATTGCCCCCGTTTCACTTCCTATTTTATAATTTATTGCGTCATTACTTCAAACGGATGAAAGTATTATGGGGAAAGAAGAGTAACGTATGATACGTAATGTTACATAATAAGGGATGAATACACGTCTTTGGTGGTGGGGAGAAATTACTCACTCTAACAATAATACATACAACTTCAAGAAAGGAAATGTGAACGATTAAAAATAAAACAAATAATTTCTAGAGGGAGGGATAATATTACCTGTTTGCTTGGTAGAGAAGGGATAGTCAGTATTGAAGATTTACCGAAATTGAAGAAATTGTTTACGCATATCCAAATACGTTTATGTTTACGCATAAAAAATTAACTTTATTTTCCAATGATCATGTACAGTACATGTTAGAAGACAATTTACGTATGAAGCAAATTTTCATAAACACTCATAAATCTTAATATAAAAATGTTTTTTGGGGCAATTACACTTCCCGCTTTTATTGACTACGCTCATTTCGTAATCCTATAATGGTGATCACATCCTTATCTGACAATTTCTTATGTTGTCGAGAAATTTCTTCTCTACCAAAGAGACATACTAGGGAAAATATTTTGGGAACTAGTGTTTGACCATAATTACAGTACCACAAAACTATTGAAATCAATAAGTAGAAATTGAATGTATGCAAAAGATCTCTTTTTTTCTATATTTCTATTTGCGACTGTACTCAACTTTACTATACTTTGCTACCAATAATATGGTAGATATTTAATAGATGGTTAGCATTGCTATAATTTTGCGTTTCATTTAAATTGCATGTTACGGCGGATCATTAAATTCATTCTGTATTTAAAGCCAAAGATTCGTATAAACAGTTGAAATATTTAAAAAAATAATTAGAACCTACTTTTAGGATGATATTAGCATGGAAGGAAACTTTATGATAAAAAAACATACAGTACGTGACTAGAAGGTGTACGAGTTTTGAGGACTTCCGTATCTACGTTGCGCATCCACACAGCCCGAGAGTAGTCAACATGGCCAGCCTTCGGGCAGGAGGCGAGTGAAGGCGGTAGCCGTGGAGGCAACGGGTCGGGGTCGGGCCCTGGGCCCGCCACCGCGCCGCCCGTCGTATTTTTGGGAGTGGTCCCATCGATCGAGCGGGAACCGGTCATAGCCGAGCCTGGCCGAGGTCACACGAACCCGGGCCGCCGGAGGGCCACGGGCCGCGGTTCTTTGCCCGGCCAGCCCCGCCCTGCCTGCTCCCGGAAGCCGCTCGCGGCCCGCGTGATTATAGAGCGCCCACCCGCCTGCCCCGCATGATTTCGCCATCCTCGCATCGCGGGACGCTGTGCACTGCCTCCTTCGTGAGGTGTAACGTGACCTCGCGTGACACTGCTCGGTGATTTGTAGGAATGTTCCCACTGAAGCGATGGATAGAATTCCTCATCCAACATCAACTGAAACCTGTGTTATAAGCAATACTTGGGAGATATTCGGGTAATAAGTTACAAATGGAGTAATAAGGAACAAAACATTCCATAACCGATATTTTTAAGCTAATGATGCGGTTCTTTTATTTTCACGCCACGTATCACATCGATCGTTTTCTGTACTAAAATGACAACCTTGGAAATTTAAAATGGAAAGACAGGGGATCAGCACTGGGATGGCAAATTCATTAAATTTTTGTTATTAACTCGTTTAGTTTGTAAGTATAATTTATTAGCAATACTCTCGGAATAATTAAAAATTCGATAGTAGTGAAATCTTAAGTAGCTCTTCTTTAATATACTACAACTAATAAAAAATTGTTGAAACTTTGTTGATGTAATAAAAAGCAACCAGAAGTTTCATCTCGTGATTTGTTTGTCTACGAACGCAGCAATGTTAAATCCATCTCTGCATTAGGAATCTTATCGCAATTGGTTCGATGGTCCAATCTGAAGAATAAATTAGTAAATGAATCCACGTAGTCACGTGGAGTTTGCAACTGCTTGCTTCAAAATATTATTATTATTATTATTATTGTAAGAGTTATTTTGATGTTTCTTCTTTTTACCTCAAGCAACTGTATCTTTCTATCCCTCTTTTTTTAAAATTGGAGCTATAGGACTCGCCAACATCTAGGTCATTAGAGCCCTAAATGGAATATTAAAAATTAAGGGAATGAATATTTTTTGTGACTTTGCTTTTTTTCAGTACATATATTGAAGCAGCTGATTCGTTTTTTTAAATATAACTAATATTTATAAACTTGGTGTATTAAAAAATGAATCAGCTGCTTCAATGTGTGTACAATTAAAAAACCGCTCTAAAATTAAAAATTATGTAAAAAAATAGACAAAGATAATTTACCTTACACTTTCTTTGCTTACTTTTAATAAAGTAATAGACGACTCAGATTTAATACAGATTTAAAAATTAAAACAAAGAGTGGAAAAACACGAATAATCAGAAATAAAATATAAAATAAGAGAAAAATTGGGATACAATATTAGTTATCTTATCACTTAATTTTAATAGATATCTTATTACCTTATGACTTTTGTGGAAGCTTTAATAAAAAACTAGCTTTTCTCATGATAAATTCACAACCAAAAACAAAAGTAGTAACATTTAAAACGTTAGTTGCAATGAAAAGTTTAGGTGGAAATAAAATCAGTGGGGAAAAACTCCACAAAATCACGAGTTTATGTAGGTCACGTTTTTTGGTAGAGTACTATTTCAATACTACACTTTGTACTATTGAATTTTATCCTAAATAATACTTTTATACCGTACAAATTTTATATAATAAAGATATGTTACATTTCTCTTTGATTTTTTCGGAATCATGTTGAGAAAAAATGTAGTTTATTACCCAAGTTTGTTATTTCCGAACACCTACTCTCCTACACGAAGTAAATTATTGCTGAGAAACAGACAAATATTTGATTTACGAAGTTTCATTCACTTCTTATTGTTTCGGTACGCATTTTAAGAGGAACTTTAATGTCTAATATGAATTTCTCAAAACTGTTTCAGTGTTATTAAATTTTCAAGGAATTTAATTTTACTCACGTGATATTAAAATATTATTTCATGCCAAAGCTTCCAAGTCCTGAATGTAGTCGATATCATAACTTGTTTCAACCCCGAAATAATTTTGAAATTCTTCATCATATCCCATAAAATTTTGACACTTTAACAGACACATATCTGCTTGAAATATTCCTCTAGAGCCGTAAGATTAACCCTACCAGAGCATTCAACTCGCAGATTTTATACTCCCCTAGATTTCTCATATTGGATTTCCGTAATTTTCTTGGAATGTGTTCTCAGAAAGAGGATTCGCAATATAAGCGATTGAACCTTTACAGACCCCACGACTGAGCGAGCAATTGGAAAAATGATATAGAATTCCTTTGTTCAAAATGAATGAATCCAAATAACGAGACTCTTTCTCGAAGAGGAATTATGAAATGAAAACTTGAAAGGGTTGCGGTGTATGCTGAGTACGTTCTTTCCCGTATTGCGTCTCAAGAAGGGATGCCAGACGGTAGTCTCAGTATTGAGGAGACACAAAGACAAATCCACGCCGCGCCGCTCTTACGATCCCACGATTTGGTTTCTTTTTCCCAAAGCGTTTCGGGTATTATATCATCGTCGTCTTTTATCAGCAGAATACGTGCTGCCAACTATGTAGCGATGAAATGATGTGTCGCTCCATTAGTGAAGTGGATCCCTACTTACTGAAAGAGACACTGCTTCATATCCCTCATTCAAGATAAAAGACAAATTCTTGTTGTAGAAAAGGTAAAATACAATGAAATATAGAAACAACTAAATCATTGCAATTGATATTAAAGAAACTTTTAAGTTTATTTTAAATTACTTTCATAACGCTTAGTCAATACATGATCGGTGTTCGGTATGCATAAGGGAAGCCATATATCTATAGCAAATTCTTGTTAAGATGTTTTATGGGGGAATTGAGTTATAATAAGACATTTGAATTTACATTTTAGAACATTACAATAATCACATATCTTCTTATTCGCACAATGTTCTTCAAAATCTTTTTTTCCCCTTTTTCTGTTTCATTTCTTTTGTTATTCCTCGTGTAACTTATCATCTCTACATTGCAAAAAAGAAATGTTGTATACGCCTTTCGCTTCTGATTATTAAATATTTGGTTTACTTTTTCGGTAAATAAAACACAATTACCATTTTTGTTCAACTCTTCCCTTAGGTTAGCTAATTGTTCTTTCCACCCAATAACAACACACATAAAAGTAGCAATAATAAAAAAGATAATACTGTATTAATGAAAAATTTTCATTTAAATGTAATAACAATACATGAATTAGGTAAAAATATGTTTTAAAATGGTAGCGTCATTGCAGCCTCTTCGTTCCCAATATAACGGCGGGTGTTATTTACAGAAGTAAGACTTACTTAAATCAGCATTCCAAAGCCAACTCTCTGCTAAACATTCATTAAAAATAGAGTAAGTAAACTGCTGAATCAAAAATGTAACTGATTGTTGACGTAAGAAGATGTGATTGGATACTAAAAATACTTCATTGTCGAAGTTAATTTTCCGCATAAAGAATCTAACTTAATATTCCTCACAAGAAACAAATATTCTATAAATGCAATGTAATACGAATTCACTGATCAGGGCGTAAACTAATTTCAGAAAATCTAATGAATAAAAAATGTATCATTATTCCAATTCATCAGAGTCTTCTTTTCTCATTTATCCAATGTAAATGACAACTGATGACAACCTCTGCGTTTGCCAAGTTACTATTTACAACATTCAACATTCTTCAGTTCCCATCTACTTGACATCACGCGTGCGCTCAAACACACTGATAGTCTTAGAGACCTGCGCCATACTGGTGTAATGAGATTCACGTCCCCTGTTCTTCTCAGAATGGAATGTCTTTAATTTTCAAAACAATCATTCCTGCAGATGTACTTGAGTTTTAGCTTGTGTTTGCATCTCAAAGTTCCGGCAAATTGTTTTCCATGTTCATATTACAATCAGATTTCCCACCTCTCACTATCTGATTTTTCTCTAACATCTTGCAAAATCACGAATGTGAAGACAGTACTTAATTTTGTAAGTCAATATGTGACTATTTTTTTTTTATTTAAACACTACGCCTGTTAATTATGCAAGCATAAAGACGTTGATAGGATTTCAACATCAACAGTTAAAATCTAACTCGATCTACCTTTAAATTTTGTTATTTAATAATATTTTTAATAAGTTTTAATTATTTTATCTTACATTTTGTTGCAACGTATTTCATAATTATTTATTTCAGATATTAATTTTTGTGCTCCCTTCTGTTTTTTGTAGGCATGTTCATAACTTAGAAATTAGAAATATGTTATTTGTCCCGATGCGTTTTAGTCATGTCTACTGTCCTATTATTTTATTTTAAGTAATATTTCACGATAATGTAATTTTTATATTTGCATTTCAGAGTGGTCTGAAATAATCAATGTTCCAACGTGAGACAAAGTTCAAATAATTATTCCAAGGACCTCTTAGATTATGTACTTTTCCATGTTTTTATTTTGACCAAACATTTGAACCATTACTTTTTTACACTTGCAACATTAAAATCGTAGTTAAAAAATTGTTATAATAGATAATTCATTAATTCTAAAAAATTATACTTAACTCAGGAACTTATAATGAACTGGAATAACCAAAAGCGGTATTTGTTTCACTAAATATAGATTACATATCTAGGTTGATTCTTGGAATTACTCCACAAGCAAGTAGCATATCCATCGAATTGGGTTTCCCTCTCAATTATAACCCTTCACTTAAGTAGGAATTATTTGTCGCAGTCTTGTAAGCTGAACAGAGGTCAAATCCATTTCGAAACTTCTCCAATTCTCTTCATTGTACCGTGAGAGAGCCTTAGTAATTGCATGGATTAATAACGAAGATGATCAAAAGTTAGTCCAAAGAGGTTTATGGGATTTGTAGGACAGAAATCTGAACGACTCTAGGTATATTGTTCTCAAGAATTTTTTTACATTTACTTATCGTGGAATAAATGTATTATACTATTAATAAAATATTGAATACTAACTGATTACCCGGCGTTGCTCAGGATTTTTCTTAGACTAATCTATTATTACTCAGGAAAAAATCTATCTGTATAGAAAACTCAAATACTACTTATTACTGGTTAAAAAAGAAATATGTACAATATTCTTATTTTACAAATTCGTAATAAATAAAATTTAATACAGTACTTGGTCGTGCCCACCTTCTTGCAGGAGCCACGTCGGTCGAATTTTCGCTTCCAAGGCATGACGTGGCTACACCATTTCTAAACTATTCGTCGAAATTTTACAATTTAAAGACGTGTCTTCTCTTTCGTAAACACATAAAAGATACAACCCATAATATTTTAATATATTTAACTGTTTTCTTCTTAAATTACTCTTAAATTGAAATATTTAAACATATTTTTAATTGCGTTCTTTCGATAATTTAGGCAAATTTTTGTAGATAGACATGTGGTGTCTCAGACTTTTTTGTTGAACTCCTTGAGGTAAACAATATTGTCATTCATAGTTGTCACCTATCTCTAACCGTTGAGGCAGCATACACAAGTATAACTCTTCTTTTTTTCGATTTTATCCACATTTAAAATCAAAAACTAATTCTGTTCTTCTTATCACACATTTAAAAAATTAAAGTTAGCCTATGATCATCCTGAACATCTGAACTAACTCTATGTCAAATTTTATTACAATCGGTTTAGCGGTTTAGTCGTGATCAAGTAGGAAACAGACACACACATTTTTGTGTAACGCATTTATGTATTACTACAGATATCAGTTGGAATCATATTTAAACTTCTTTGTAGTTTTCAATCACATTAAATAATACTTCTATAAATAGTGATTGTGCTTTAAAATATTACACAGATAATGGCGAAATTTACTAACGTCTCTGTCGTGACACAAACATCTTTAATTTAAATTTGTTTCATTCATTTAGTAATTTTTTTTATATGAACCACATTTATTAAGCTATGAGAAGTATGTTTGCATTATTGTATACAACTATCTTTATGAAGAATATTTTCAATTCCATGATGCCCGTAAATTTTATCTGGTACCTCGGATACCCGTTGACATCATACTGAAAGTTGAGATATAAAAATAGAGCATGCTTGTATCCAAAACTGCGTTCAGAGGATTAGCCTGAAAGAGAGCACTGACAGATGACATATTACTAGAGTTAAAAGTTGCCGTTAATTAGAATATGTGGTTGAAAATTGATAAGTGGTGAATTTTGATATAGGTATTAAAATATTTGATTGCCGTAGACTGCAAAATAATGAACAGAGTATTAGGAACACCTGACATAGAAAACGGTATAGTAAAGGATGAATTATTAATGATTCCAGGATTGGTTTCTGATAGAGATAGGGTGAATAGAACAAATGGACGCCGTGTGCCGTTGAAACGAAATTTTTTCGCATTTTTACATTATTATTAGCTGTTAATGTACTTTTAGAAGGAAATACAGTGTTTAAATATCAGTCTTTCAAATACGAAGAAATACGCGTCAAATATTGCACAGTATGAGGGGAGGTGGTGGTGATCATCTCCTTCTCCCTCTACTGAATTCGGAAGCGCTTAAAGCGTGGAGATATTCGCTTTTCTCTTTTGCGGGAAAGTATTTGAACCCTCCTCCTATGACGATGTCGAAACTTTTCATTACAAGTCTTAATTTTAATTTACGTGAATGTCACATATTATAATTGTGGAAATACCGGTAATCTTGATTGTAAACTACTCTTAAACATAATTAAAAAGCGCAAACCCTTTTCAATGTCTTCCTGTAAAATATGACGATAGACTTCTTCATTGGTCATATTTACAGTACATATTTTGAAAATTTGTCATTGTTTGTCAAAATTTTTCATGCTGCAAGGAATGAGCAAATATGCACACTCAACAAAGTATTTACGCTGAGAGATTCTTTCAAGAAAATGTTTTGCATTGGGAAGTAGAGATGCCTACAATAATTCCTTTCTTTGCGTTTACTAAAAACCAAATTGATCTTTATTATTTTGTATTCATGACATATCTTTTACGTCACTGATTATATGTTTAACATTGTGAATAATGGAACCAAATTGATTATTGGTCGATGTTTGTCAAATGGGTGTATCAGTTTCAATAATCTTTATATCGTGTGGTTTACGAACCCACGAGGAGCACCGTACATTTCACTTCGTAATCTTCCAAATGTAACAACTACAAGTTCTATACGCATGCACAGTGAACAATCGACTCTCCTTGAATCGATTAATGACTAAACTGCATTATTAGGGATTGATATACCCACAGGATCAATGCACGTAATTAAAATGTACCTCGTGTTTACAATATTAATGAGTAACGATGTTGTTTGAGTTAGTCTCTTTCAGTATTTGTGTTGCTTTATATTTGCGAAAGTAAGATAATAAGAAAAATAAATTAACATTACTAACATGAATTTTATGGAGTTCAACTATTATTCTCATATCAAACTCATATTTATAATTTATTCTGAGTTAATAGTTAATTGTTAGACATGAATGAATAATGTCATTATATGAACTTACTCGCTTAATATGACATATTTCGACCATCATAACAGCTAATTTAAATATTTCCTTTAATTAAAGAATTATAGAATTTTTTTATCTACAGTTTGATGGGAAAATCTAAAGCAACCACAGAAAAAATAATTTTGCAAAAAAAGAATTTTTTTAAAATAATTTATTTTTAATAGACTTTTGGAGCGAGAGCAAATAAAATTAACTAATATTAAACTTATAAGCTTATAAGGTTTCTGATGTTTACCCAACGTCAATATTTTGTTAAGTTGAAGTGTAACATCAGTTATGACGAAAAGAAAAGCGTAGTATCGTTATAATCATGACCCGATTAAATGATTTCATAATACACCCTTTTAAGACGTATTAAACTACATTTAATATCGAAATCAAGTGTAAATAATTGTTATTCTATAAATTACACCTTGTCATATTTCCCGCCAGTGAAATAAGCACTCACTAATAACAACCATACAAACCTAATCGCCGTAATTCTGCATTTTCATTTGTTCGGACTCAGCGACAGCGACTAAAATCGACTACATCTTTTATGCATTAAATTCCTGTATTTTATGCACAT
The DNA here is from genome assembly GCA_002313205.1 of Laupala kohalensis. Classification (NCBI taxonomy): domain Eukaryota; kingdom Metazoa; phylum Arthropoda; class Insecta; order Orthoptera; family Trigonidiidae; genus Laupala; species Laupala kohalensis. The sequence continues at coordinate 122,473 of NNCF01127301.1, forward strand.
TTTCTTTATTTAGGAATACAATTCATAGTTTTTGGACTGTCTAGATTTAATATACCTACGCGTTGCTTTCTTGGATTCTTAGATTTTCAGTAATTTTTATAAAATATACTAGTGACAGGATACTGCTTCATCAGAAACATGTAATAATGTACATTGTTCGAGTGAGACTTCAATTAGCTCTGTATTTACGAGTGATTCCTTTACTTGTTGCTTCATATCAAAACTTGTTTTTGTAGATACTATGAGTATTGATAGTTACAATTACCGAAAGTTGAGAACTTTGAAAACATATTGTTTACCAACAATGAACATGGGTATTTCAATCATTTTAGAGCCCTTGCATGGCAATGGAAGACTTTTATGTGTTGTAGTGAAGAATTTCCCCATTATTCCCGGGGAAAACCATCGCGAGAATTGCACCTGAGGATATACACTTAAGAGGATTCAAAGAAGTCTTGCTAAATTATAACAGTTACACTATGGTTTGTAATAATATGAAGAAAATACAAATTCATTTTTCATGGAAATTTTTTTTAGCGCGTGTTCAAAACATGTCCCTTTAAAATATTACGTCCTTTCAATCCACCAATACCTACCATCAAGTATTTCCGCAACGGTTTGGCAAAATTCAACACATTATATATCTGCACCGCTGGACATGTGTGCGCGTGAAGTTTGTGGTTATGCTTCCGTGATTGAGTCATGTTTTGTTGATCATCAGGAGCCGATCATTGCGCGCCATTGCCAAACGCATAATGATTAGCTGTTAATGACTTATAATTAGTTTGCTGCTAGAACTGAGATATGTGGCGAGGTTCTCGTGGGTAGATATCGCTTTCACAAGGTAGTACATAGGACACGAAATTAACGTATTTATAATTAGGAGTTATTCATTGGGGGTTATTAGAGGTGTGGGATTCGAGAAATACTAGTTTTTGCTAAGGTATCTCGTTAACGTAGTCCTCTTAACAGCTTTATTTCATGTTTATATGTTTTCGGGTACATATCTCATTGAGAATGGAAAGTCCATCCTGGCTTGTACTTTCTCAGAGTTCAACCAACATATCGTATTTTTTCCTATTTACAACTAGCATGTACAACTTATTTTTACAATTTAGAATCACAACGAATTGTCAAAAATATCGATATTTATGTACAAGTTTCAATTGATAATTTAAATGGGAACATTTCCCTTACTAATTGAAACTAGTATTAAAATGTATAGGATTTGCATGGCAACTCTTCCGTTCATCATAAATGACATTTAAGAAATATTAATTGCACCAACGTAAAAAATATTTAGTATTACTCTCTTAATACTTCCATTACAACATTTCGATGTGTAGTCTTATCAAGGAATTTAATTCATATTCTAAATACAAAAACAAATATTTTTTAGAAAAATATAACTTTCTCACTTATAGACTAATTTCCTTAATAATAACAATTTAAAATTATTTTAAACTTTAGATGAAAACTAGGTATTCTTTTCTTTATTGGGGTTTATTTGTTAAGATATAACCCATGAGAAACGTGATGTAAAGTTCGTGTTTATCCAATGTAGCTACTGATCACAATATATTTTGATATCATCTTATTTTGAAATTAACATTTATTAATTCATTATTGCAACAAAATATTTATGTGCTCACATTGAAATTTTCTATTATAAAAAATGATCAATAGTATTCGGGTATCACATAATCTTCGTATACAATTTACATGTGCAGTAACATTTTAATATAAAATCGATAGAATTTTTCTCCAAATGCTAGTAAATTATGTGTAGACTTGTCCCTCCATTTTTAGGGGAAGACATGACAATCGTGTTCCTTAAGCAGTTATAACTACTGTTAACAAGGAATCTTGCTACCTTCTATTGAGTCGAGTGGTCTATTGTACGTCCAGAGACCTCATCTCTTCGTTTTCCTCTTTTTATTCTCCATTCTCCCGAAGGCTTTCTGATAACAAATATTATTATTACGCTTCGCAGAAAAAAACGCGCTCTTTTGTCCGCTTTAAACCCAATGCTACAGCATTTCCGGAGTATGTCGCGTGTTCTTGAGCTCAGTTACCAGATGGAGTAATCCTATCTCGCTCCGTGTTCCCAGGGCATTTCAGGACCCCCGCTGGGAGAATGGCGTTGCCGTCGGAGGATAATCCCCGCGGGTGCAACGGCTGAAGGCCCTGCGACAGACGACTTCCTGGGAACCACTTCTCCCTCCCTCCCTCCACTCCTTCCAACCCACATTCTCTTCGTTGCACTCTGTACCCCACTAGCACTTCCCTTCCATAGCCACCTGACTCCATTGCACCGTTTGCAAGTGACCACCTGCAGTCGCGTGTGTGATTACGAAAAGCGCCGGAATTATCAGTGACGTTTCTCTATACAAAATCACTGCACGAATAAAAAATACTATTTTACTAATGAAAATTAACCTAATTTTAAAATCAAATACATGTAGTATAAACGCACATGATTTATATGTAGTTTAAACGCAAACAGTATACAGGAAATAAACCAAAACTCTTTCATAAATTTAACACTGAATCCATTATCATACAACATTAAAATTTTTCCTGGTGATGAACAAAAGTGCCAACTATTCCTGGTAATAATTTGAAAATTTATGCAATGGGGCTTTTTAGAAATTAAAAATCAAATATTTGATTTTGAATTTGATATTTTTTGTAATGAAAAATATTTGATTATTCATTATTATTAATTTTCAAATGCAAAATAGTCATGATTGATTATAAATATATAGGACAAATCTAGCTACTGAATTTTTAATCAGTTTCCCTCAACCGATTGGACTTAAATTTGGTATACCTTCTCACAATGCAATATTATGATGTCTATTTCCATTAAAGTTTTAACAAGTTTTTTTAAGCATTTTATTCCGAGATAACACGCTTCTAATTATTTCTGGGAACCTTTCCCTGAAATAAAATACAATAAAATAAAATACTTTCTCATAGAAGCAAGTACAACGCATTGCATAGCCTACACTTTTCATTTAAATTTCCTATCTTATCATTACGATCGTTTCTCAAAATATGTTTGTGCTATCGGAAGGTGTATCTTACGAATACTATAATAATTATGATATTTATTTATATTAATACAAGTTTGTGTTTAAAAGGTATTTTGAGTATTACAAATGTACAAGCAAGATTAATTATTGTGACAAATAAATAAACAAATTCTAAAACTGAAGAGTACGAAATAAAATAATAAATAAAAAACCTATGGAAACAAGCTTTTATTTCAGCGATGTACTCAGACAACTAAGACAAGTTAAGGTTTTTATTAAAGAAATGCAATGTCAAATGCTAATATCTCAATACATATTTCACATTAGTGGATTCTAATAAAAATAAACGTACTTACTATCATTATCGCTGAAAATGATTTAATGTTTTATGTTGAATTATTTGTTTTCAAAAAGCTTGTTCCGCGAATCGTAAATAAAATACCTATACTTACTAACTTACCAACCTACCAACCCGTCACTGTCCAATGAAATTAATTGGTATCCATTTTTATGAACATTCCGCGAGAGAAGCTTTTTGAAAACAAATAATTCAATACTATCGAACAAGCCGAACGTTACTTACTATTCTAACCTCACCATGAAATACCGATAGGCAAGCAAGATCGAAGCACGTCTCATCTAGTTTCCTTGAAACTTGAGAATCCTCGTCACCATTCCTCAACAATTAAACTATTTTCTTCACTGAGGCTTTTGGTGTTTGTAGATGCTTATCAGCGCGACTGGTGTTCGGATAAACGTGTGTAACACTGAAATAAGACAAGTTTGGTACATCATGAATCTTAGGAAAATCAAGGTCATTTATACCCCTTCAGAGAATAAAAAAGGTATTAGTGGATATAATAGTATTCAATTTGAGTGAATTAAAATCGCGGGTGTACTCCAAATTTTCGATCACGGTGAAACACAGACCTCTTAAAATAAGATCGTTAAAGTATTGGTGCATATCACTATACATATTAAACTACAGGACTCTTCCTACCACGTTTATTTCCCTCCCACCCTCTTGCTGTTGCGAAGCGTATAAACTTTTGTGACCAACGCAGTCCTTGCGCTCGGGAGTCAAGCGGTCGTCGCTGTAAAGACACGGCTACATGTTACGGCACGTCCATCCGTCCGGATCTCAGCCACTGCGGAGAAGGACTAGCAAAACCGCACCCCCTTCCCCAATCCAAATTTTATTCCCTCCTCCCACGCAGCATTGCCCGGCACATGCTGTGAGGTTGCACGTCAGCGACCACTACCCTAGACATCTGCTTTCTCCCTAGGGGGTGGATTTTTACGCTTCTACTAAGGTAATTTTTACGCTCCGCAACTCTGTAACATTGAACAAACGAGGGGAGAAGTCCATTTTGGATAAATTGCCTCTGGGAAGAGTCGACCGAGCAGTGGGATGATCTTGGACACGGGCTTTCATTATTTGGAAGGTGAGATATATGGAAGGGGAAGTGCAACAAAGGATAGAAAGAGGTGGATGGACAGATTCAGTGCTTAGGTTACGAGCAGGTCGGAGGAAAAGAGGAAATAATGTGAAGTGGGGCGAGTCAATGATTCAACATGGCTGGTAAAACGTGGTTTGAGAAGAGGGTCACACACAGCAGGTGTAAAGCGAGAAAGAGGAGATTGAGATGTTGAAGTTTTTGTGGTACCTAGAGACCATAAAAATAGTGCTGATAATGGATGAAAAGAAGACTGGTCAAGAACGTGCTTGAATTTTGACGCACAGGATATGGAGGTGGTGCTAAAACTGTGTGTCAACAAACTTTACACGGTGTTAACAGAACTGGGCGGTAATTTGTATTCTCTTAACCAATTGAGCTAACTCGTATTTTGGATCAACACCAGGGACATTTTGTTCATAATATCAATAGGTACAGGAATATAATCCATGACTTGAGTAAATCCAATAATTTGAAACAAAAATTCTATCTTTGAATAACTTTATCAAGTTCATCATCTGGACTAACTATTTTTTTGACGAAATATAATCGTCTTTTTTTATGTTTCCAAACTTGTATATAGTATTAACTTTTAAAACTATATATTATAATGTTAAAATTTATAATTATTGGCTCAGATTAAAATATTATTACTATATTAATTTCTGGAATAGTTAAAAATTTAACGTGTTATTTGTAAAGGATTATATATTTCAATTCAACGTTAAACTAATGTTTCTAAATTGGTGTAGAATACTTACACATTAGTAGCCCTATCAGCATTTTGTAGTGTTCTTGAAATGCCCAACATATTTGTATTGTCTATATAAAATTCATGCATGAATAAAAATGACCCTCATTTTAACACATTCTTCTTGTGCTAGGGCGTGAATTAGTTGACATGGTACCACTGGCCCTACATTTTTGAAACTTACTAAGAACAGTCTAATTCGATGATGACCTAAAACATGCGTCGAAACATAGTTGTAATAATTATATTAAAGAGTAATATGTAATTTAATTAAATCATTTTACAGCGTTGTGATTAAGGATTGTCTGTTAAAAAGAGAATCATTTTCTTTGATTCGTTCTTGGAATATATTTTAGTTATACAATTTAAGACTGTCAATTTGTCTTCCTTCAGTGTATAGATGATGCTCGAGTCATTTGATCAACGCATCTATTCCTCCGCATCGTTCTCTTAACCGAATGTTAATGTGATCCGAATCATTCTCTAACACTCGTGTTTCGCAGAGGCCACTGTCTCCCAGATGCCCTCCTCCTCGGATAATGCCGAGGCTGCGCCCCACTTTATGACGCCTTCGCCATCCCTACCGTCGCCCTTACACCCCCGGCTTCTCTGCCGCTGCTTTACGACGTGCCGTGCTTACTGCTGTCCCGGGCGAAGGCTATCAGGAGGGAATTTGAATTTTCGCATGTTGGTAGTACAGTCGAGTTTTACGGTTCGGCGTATGTTGCGACCGACATTCGGTGCGTTGTTGTGCGCATGTCCCGCTTTCCTCCAAAGAGCTTTCGACTCCGCCTCCGTATCAGGTTCAGCTAGAACTACTCAAGCTTTGTTGTGGAATAGTATTAAGCACATTTTCCCCGTTCTTTGACTTATCTATATTAATGTGTATTGAAGAAATTACAATTTATTTCATTCAATAAATATTTTTGATGTAGTTTTCTTTTAAAACGTTGGGCATATGCAAGAAAAATTACACTATTGTTATTTTTTATTGTACTAAAGATATAACAGTTTGAAAGATAGCTTAAAATCGCTTGGAATCGACTGACTGTTCGGTGTCAACATAAATAAAACAATTAGACAGATCCTACTACACTACCAGTCTCCAACACCATTTAGTAGATATAGTTTTAAGGTCTTATTACATTTTAGATTTTAAAATATTATCCTCTTAAAATTCCAGTGTTACAACACTAATAATCGAATACAACTTATTAAGGATAAGATTACCAAAGATTTACATACTTACACTCTTACACATCTCTTTTAAAAACTTAAGGAATTATTGAAAATACTGTTCATCCTAAATATTCTTCTTCTTAAATCCTGTTTTTCCGCCATGGATCATGGTACGTCCGTAAGTACTTTCCATCTACTACGGTTACTGGTCGTGGTCTTACTTTCTCTCCTGTCATACCACAATTCTCCATCCGCCCCTGGACAGATCTTCTCCAAGTACCCCTCGGTCGCCCTCTTCACGCTGTCTGTGTGGGTTCCAGTCCAGCGCCTCAATTGCATCGGCAGGTTTTCTAAGAGTATGACCTATCCATCTCCATTTTCATTTTTTAATTTGTTTCCCGATAGGTTCTTCCTCATCCAATTTCCATAGTGCTTCATTTTTTAATATATATTTTTTATAATAGCATTTATAAATCTTTATCCCGTTTGGAGGAACCAGTGTATTTCAAGGAGAACAAAAACGAAGATCTTTAGAAGTGTAGTTAAAGCCATCTTATTTTATGAAGTGGAGACATGGAGATGGAATACCTTCGCACAATCTAAGTTGCAAATATTTATTATTAGATGCTTACAAAAAATCTATGCGATATACTGGCCTGAAGACATATAAAAAATTCAGCCTAAACATATGCATCCTTATTTCATTCCATATTTTGATCCATAAGATATTTATCGATTTATCAGTATACAATTTAATATTTGAAAATATGCGTTTAATTGAAAGAGAGTAACAACCCTAGAGAAATTTACTGAAAATAAATCATACCACAAATATTTGGGTCATTGGACAGTGTATTCTCAAAATTTGAAATATTTGTTGCATTCTGTTTCATGAAACCGAATATGATAATGGAGTGTTAATTGGTGCAGTTAATATGTGTCTTGGCCTGTATAACTAAATTCGATTGTTATTCCTAATATTTCACAAGCGTCAAATATCATATTCTTTTCGATTATACACCATTTTTTGACGAATCATTTATCCCCACAAAAAATCACCATTTTGTCGTACGTAAGCGATTGATTTGGGAATACATAATTTGTTAATTAATGATTATTAAAATTGACAAATCTCTTGAAAATTATTCAACGTAAAAAGGAACCCCGTGAATTATATTACTGTTTCATATACTTTTCTTCAATTAATTGATAAAGCAAAATCACTTTTTTCGAAACACGTTTGAAATGTAAGTTTATAAATGATCACAAAATATTAATTTTGCTATTTTATATTGGTTTAATCCTTTAAAGAATATTTTTCTTCGAATTACGCCATCATCGAACAGATTGCAGTATTTATCACAATTGAATACAATGGAGATCACCAATGCCTTATTTGTTCTATTTTGCATTCTACGTAATTCTTTAAGTCCATTTAGACCCTAAATCATAAGACTATGACGTAGATTGCAACCCATATGTCCATTACTTCCACAATTATCCGTGCTGTTAGGGACCGCGATGTCTCTGGGGATTGGAGGGAGAGGAAACTCAATGCCTTCGGCTAGCGGGTAGAAGCTCCAAGCAAAAACGGGCACGCGCAAATATATAGCAGCAGCTCTAAATTTGAAATTCTAAGCAAACAATGGTATCGTAATTTCTCATGCGCCTATCTCATTGTTTGCCACGCGGGGAGAGACCAGCGGGAGGCATCTCCACAGTCTCATCCCCAACCCCGACATCAACTCCCGCCCCACATTGGATTGGCCGACGGCCAGAGCTCTGTCTCACGGAATTGCCCTGCTCCCTTTTTTTCACCCCCTTTTGCCCATCCCGTTTGTATACTCCTCGCATATTACGCTCAGTTTTCAACCATTAAATCAGCGATCAAAAGTTTTGAAACGTTGAACTATGAAACTCTGACTTGAGTAGTGTAGCTTCACAGCACCGCGTTGGCACGGTGATAACTCGAGATCACTCGTTGGTGAGCGGAAGGCGTCTGCGAGTAGCTTTGGCGACGCATAGACTCTCGAGTGGGGAATCCCAGCGTGTATGTTTTCTCTAGCGCTCCATGCGGACTGGTGCGCAAGTAGAGAGTGTTGGGAACGAGGGCGAGGGAAAACCGAATGTGGGGAAGTAATTCTTTGTCTTCTTAAACGTGAGAGCTAATTTTAACAACGCTTTAAACACACGCCCGTGCGCGATTGCATTTCTACCGCTCTAAATACAGAAGGAAATCACAGACGCTGAGTAAACGGTAGCGAGAGTTTTGAGTTTCGTAATTAAAATTATTTTGTTTGTAAGAGATCAAATTTAGAAACGTAAGTGGTAACAGTAGATAAATAAAAGTTAGTAAAATAATGGAATGAAATGGAAAATTACTAACATTAATAGAAAATCAATACGCAGGTGGACTTTTGAGAAGTACATTCACAAAAATACATAAACACCTACAGGACTAATTATAATTACGTATCAAACGACAAAAATAATTGCGTTTTTCGTGTTATCATATTTTGATATAACATATTTAGTGATTTTCTTCTGATTAGTAATATTAGCACATATGTAAAGAATAATACCTTAATTTCTAGTTAATCATCTAGTAATAAAGAAATTTTCAAATAAAGGAAGAAATACAATTTTAATCATGTAATACTAGAATATATACAAAAAATATTTCTTATTTTGGTATTATCTAATAAAATTTTTAAAAATATTGACAGTATTATTTGTAGTGGTTACTTTCTCCTTAACAAGAATTCAATGCAACAGTTGACAATTTATTTGTGAGAAGATTTTTACACAAATTTGAAATGAAACTTACAACTAATGTTGAACTTTGAATTACATCTACAAGAAATTGTTTACCACTCCTCCTTACATGTGTTCTCTAAAAAATGATATATTGTTCCTAGAAAAACCATAATCCACCACTATTACGCAACATCTACACCAAATATTCTTCGTGACTTTTAAATGAATGAATAACTTTTTATTCGCGTATTAATGAATATTTTCTTTAATTGGAAATATTATGTTATCTCATGTTCTGATGGGCTTACGAACAATAAAAACTTAGCTCATAAATCAAAATGCTATTCATGGTACTTTTATACGAAATTATTCCCCCACATAATTTCACTTCTCTGTTAATCGATTGCCTTACTATAGTCTCTAGTAATAAAATAATATTCACACGAAGAATTATTTATGGGATATAGAACAAAAGGCATTTGTGGAATATTTATGGAGAATTAACTTCCTTAAACACAAAGAGGAGTTAAGAGTCACACTCACAAATACTATTGGGTGGGTGGGGGGAAGATGTGGGTGTTGAGTAATAGTGGTGAATTATGGTTGTACTAGAAGAAATATTTTATGCTTTGATATTTTTGGCAAGAGATTAATTTATTACTTTTATTAATTGTACACCCCTTATTGAGAGACCAAAGTATTTTACGTAATCAATAAGTTTGAAATCTATTTATGAAAAAAATAAACATTTTGTTGTTTCTTTTATAATTAATGCTTTTAAAGCAAAAAAAAAGAGAGATGAAGTATAATGCCAGGAACGTAAAACGATTTTTAATTGAAGAATAAGAAACTTACTAATTTAAAGATTTAATGAATAAGCAATACAAAAAATTAAAGGTATCAAACTATTTTTAATTTAAGAAGAAATTATGTTGAAGTTTGAGTTTTATTTCACATTTATTTTGGCGTTTATTCACAGCCTGGAACAATAAGTGGAGACAGTGGTGCATTGAACCACCAACACCCAAGAATACTTCCTGTCGTACTGTCGTGTATTGCGGGACAACATACCTGAAAGACGCGTTAGTTGGCTCTCCACTTGTCATACTTTGAGGAACACACTGCATAAGGCATATTTTGATTTTTTTTTCTGAAAGTTTTTTTAAATTGAATATTACTCATTATTACTTCGTCGGAGAAAATTAATTTCGATTAATTGTTTGGTAGTAATCATCCTATCTCCATATAACAAGAGCAGAAATAAAACATCAACGAGACCTGTAACTATTTGTTTACTATTCGAAACTGAATCAAAACCAAGTGTAGTTAAAGTGTTAAGCCCAACCGAAGAAATACTACTATGAAAGTTGTTTTATTACGGTAGGTGGGTTTTGCGTGAATTATTTTCAAACAAAAATTTTGCAAATGCGGCGTTAAAAGATTGCCATACCACTTGTATTGCCAACAATAACATAACATGGATTGTTATTATAAATATTCTTACATGCCTATCAACAAATATCTGCCAATTAGCTTAATTAATACGCTAAACATACTGATCATTGTCAAAGAACTATTATTAACGTTTTACAAGAATTATCGAAATCGTTTTGTAATTATTGAAAAATTTGGTATGATGTCTAAATACAGGAAATGGAGTACAAAGGGACATAGAAAAATCATTTCTAGACTCTTAAGGTGTTTTTTAATCAGCAGAACTAGTCAGCGTTACAATTTATAACACAAAGATGGCATACATGTAATAGATGCCTGGAGTTACTAATGATTCAGATATTGAACATTGTGGGAGATGGAGATAATTCCCGTCCAGGAGATTGATAGTAATATTTGCATTTATCTGACCCCTAAGTACACCTGTATTGCGAATCGTGAACGTGGAACTCCACAAGGCACTATCCTTGCCACGCAGTGGGTATTCCACTTCTACAGCCACCATCACTTCAAGAATATTTGGTCTCTTTCCATGGAGACTCGAAAATGCGCCTTTGAAGGACTCAGGGCCATTTCAGCAACAAAGGGATACCTATCATAACAAGTCCCTCCCTTGACCTTTCCCCTTCAGCTTCGTTTATTCCATCTCTCTTCACATACTCGCACATATTCCAGAATTCTGTTTTATCATGTTACTAATACGCCAGTACATCATTCTGAATGCGTTCTTTACCTCCTCATTAGAACTGTCTACGGAGTGGGCTGACTTTCAACGATTGCTATCCTTAATTTGATCGTCTTCCCAAAATGCCTTGGTTTTTTATCCAATTCCTCGTTTAACTCCTATTTTAGAGCAGCCTAAGTATTTTCTCATACCTTCCTTTTTCCTTCATCTACCAGTTATGTCGTGGACATTCTATTTTATCCGTCTAGAATATACTCCACTATTATACCACACTATCACCTCACTAACCACCATTGCCTTTGAACTTTTTGATCGGAAGGCCCTTTACTTGTTTCTGGAGAATAAATATTCATTACCTTTCACAAAACATTTAACTTTTTTATTTTAAAAGAATTATTGTCATTTATTAATAATACGTAAGACATCATGATGACAATCGTTGCTTCTTTAGTCACATTTCAGTACAAACTGTTCAATCATTTCATTAGAACAGATTGCCTGTCTTCCAAATAAGTGTTAAATTTTTGCTTCCATTTTAATTAAATTATGATAACAAGTAACAAAATTTGATTTATTCTTTGAAGCTAAGTTTGCAAAGTTTAATCATCCTGATTACAATACCTGTGTGAAAATACTTCTGTCGTCCATGTTTCATTCTTAAGCGAGGAAGCGTCAAGAAGTATCAGAGTGTCTGTCAACACCAAGATGAGAGAGAACTCTGTCATTCGCCAGTGCTACCTATCGTCGGCTCACCAAACTAAGAGGAGGTGTAATATATGACTCTATGTGGACCGAACGCACTCTCAAGATGTATACAATCAGAGGTGAAACATCGAAGGTAACCCCATCAAAATGAAAATTCGTTCTTTGTATGGGAGATCAAAACATCGATAAAATGTGTTTGTACGTGTGATTCCAATATTGTGAGAAGGATAACCACACCTGGCACGTAAATAACTAGTGAAATAAAGATTAAATAAATAGTAAAGATATCAGAAGATAATTATTTGCAATCATTTCATATTAGCAAACGTTCATATTTCATGTGCACTATGCACTGATAATTGTAAAAAAATTCATTTCCACGCTAGAAACAATTAATTGTTTTTTATACTTCTGTCTTTGTATACAGTAATCATTTATCTCATTAATTTGAGGGGTTAAATTTGATTAAGATGTATTAAATTTTGTATATAAGCAAGAATATGATGATTTAAAGAATGCATTCTTACCAAAGAAAATTATCAAATCATTCAATATAAAAATGAACCCAATGTTCTGAAGATTGATACTAGAATGAAATGGAAGATGAAAAAAAAAAATTAACGAAAGCATAGTTTATTAAGACATTTTAGATGATTTAACTTATTATTTGGGTTAAATATTTCATAGATGTTCTAAATTAAATTTAATATTATCGAAAAATAATATTGGCGTCTTTTATCTAAAATTTAAACTTAAAAGTATCAAACATTTTTTTTACTTTTAAACGATTTATTTTAAAATTTATATATCCACATTTCAGTTGATAAAGCAACGTCTAATTCATTTATGGTTCAAATTGGTTATAGTTATCTTCCGAGTCTTGGTATTTTCGTTTATACCAACCTATTTTTCGGGCAATTTAATGTATAATTAGTAGATTATTAAGTTCTGCATTGTGAATGTATTTCCACGCTTTTATGCCTTGTAAATGTATTCCCAGCTTTCTTATGACTACAATACATGGAGTCGAACATGGAGGATGTTTGACTCATTTCGCACGAATAGCAAACGGGAAGCACTGCGTTGAAACAAACGAACAATGAGGAGAATCCCCCGCCTCCAGTGGTACTAGCATCGTCGTCTCTGTGGCCACCAGATGGCGCAACGAACGCCCGCAAACGTAGGCGGTGTTATGTCCCTGGAGTCTGTATTTCATGAGTCCTTGCCTCAAGAGCCGTAATAACAAGTAGTCTCCAAACAAAAACCTTGTGGTGGCACCGACCGGATACGCAGGAACGCCCGTGGAAATAGCCCGCCCACAGATTTAATGGTTCCATAGCCTACAGCAATGAAAGGACAGGTTGCTAGATGGCAGGAATGTAGTGTGGTTATAATTGCCTCTCACGACGTTGAAAGAGAACGAAGAAAAAATTTGTACATTCCCCCTCATTTTTAAATGATTTTTCATGTTCTGAAACAATGTTATAGTTAATCATTGATATTCGTGATATCAAAATGGTTTCCTCAATGTCTCTTATTCTTAGCAACTACTATTGTTCTGCAGTTCCAAGCTATGTTTTTGACTTCGTTTCAGTGGTTATTGAAACAACATAGAGAAGTATGTTGTTTCAGTGGTTATTAAAAAACTCTTGATAAGTATAGTAAATCTATTATGTCCATTATGCTTGATGTGGATCTTTTGTGAGGACTTCATATTCACATTTTACCACTTTTAAACAAATGAATATTATTTTAATATTCATGATGTTTTTAAAACTTACAACAATGTTCAATGGTCGTAGAGGCAAGGATAGGATGGAGTTATTTGATTTTTAAACTGTTTTTAACCAGATTAAATGTAAAGACTGTGAATGTAACTATGTTGGGCAAACGAAAAGGTTACTTAAAACAAGAATTAAAAAAAACATAAATCAATTATTCAAAACAGTAATTTTTTTGTTGTTTCTCACCATCGTTTAGAAAATGGTAATGAATATGATGGAGAAAATACCAAAATACTTTGCATTAAAAATAATTTTTACAAATGTGACATTTATGAGATGCTATTTATAAAAAGTACCAAAAATACCACTTATTTACAAAATGATAACTCTAAGTTGCTTAATATTTATAACATTATATTTTGATCACGTTTTATTTTTATTCCATTGTTGTTGTTTTTTGTTCTACGACTCCCAATAAGTTGTTTACTCCTTGAATGCTTGTCCCCCTTCCATAACACCTTGAATGTACAGTGGTGTCTTTTTCCTGTGATCCATATTAGTTTGACTTGAGATTTCACTCGCAATATTTTATCTCACTTGATACTGGTGCCAATGGGTACCGAAACGTCGTGAATTTTAAAAGTTTTTGAAGTGTTTGTATTGTTCTGTGTATTTTATTCAGTGATGATATTTTTCCACTAGATTTCTATAAAATACTGTCTGCTAAAAATATCGGTATTTATTTATTCTTATAAACAAATATTTTAACAAGAAAAAATGTGATTGCTTCGAAAACTATGGAATGTTTTATAAACCAGCTAATCACATTTTATGTCTAGAGAAACAAAATAAAATTATAATAAAAAATACTCATTATAAACGGACCAAAGTTGATTTTTTTAATCCTAAGTAATTATTATTTTTATTTAACATGAAAGGCAATGCAAGTGTTATTCAGACTCTGATAAAACTTTGAACAAGAATATGTTACTTTTCTGAACATAATTTTAATAACATTTTAAATGTATAAACCTCCCTCTTTTGAAGAGGGTTATGAGAGAACTATTTTTAAAACTGATAATCTGCAATAAAATATATTTTCTTCTGAGATTGAATTTACACCCCAGTTGTATACGCTCAATGTTAGATGGGCACTAATGAGATGGTAACTGGAGAAATAATTAGAAGAGGTTGGGGAAAAATGGTGTAATATGTCATAAGAAAAAAATTAAGGACAGTATACTGTTAAGGATAACCAGCACAAGTAAAACAAGAAGATAACGCTGGGTAAGTACGTTACAAATCTTTGTTACATAATATCGATGCATTTCAACATCGGGAGAAGGTACCAATGACGTTAAATTGTAAAAAATATTTTACAAAGAGAATGCAATGACCAAATATTGAGGAGCATATTTGAGGGCTCAGTAAGAAGAAGATAGCAAGTCTAGTTTCTCTATCCAGAGATGCCGAAAGTATTATACTCTACGCTCAAGAAGAACGCATCCGCCCTTGGTGTCCACAACCATTTACTATTTCTATAGAAACACGTTTGGTGCGTCACACGTACGAAGGGCAACGTCCCTCTTTACTCTTCTGCTTCGGGGAACACTGCCCATCTCCACTCCCACACCCCACCGCTTCTCGATGCACTCCCCAAGGATTCAGTACAACAGTCTCCCATTCTGTTTCTGAAACGTAAGCCCCTTACCTTTGCTTCGCGAGTCCAATTTTCTTCGGACTTGGGGCCTCTCAAGTGGAGTAGAATTTTCAGTTCTTTCGCATGTGTTCGCTCGTGACCTCAGACGCCTTCAGGCAACAGTCTCAGAGAGCCATGAAGTCCTCCCGCCCACTGTAGCTTTCTGTCCCCGCAGCGCCACCGTCGCCGCCTTCGGTCTATGTAAGCGCCCTGCTCCTCTTCGCTCCCGGCGCGCCGCTCGCCCACCAACCACTGTTTGCTTTATTAAACAAGGGATCGCACCTGCCAGGGAGGAAAGCCGAAAAGGCAACGGCAGACTGCCACAGAAACTGTCATTTGTAGGAGGAAGCAGAACATTGGCTTACACTAATGCTCGCATGACTATATTTTTCATCATAAGAAGCATTTTTTAAATAACTATATTCCTTTTTATTGTTGCGTCCCCCGAAGTAAAGTTCCACACAATTCGTATAGGTAACACAAACGTAATTGTTTCCGATCTTAAGGAAGTGTTGGTATGACGTAGGTTTTGGTATATGTGACCTCTCGGGCAGTTTGTTACTCTTACTCAATTGTCAAACTTAATTTCGGTTCATTTTCAATAATATTTGGATAATTAAAGGTGAAATAAACTAAATTATATTTTCATTAAAAGTCTATTAGAAAAACTCCCTATTATAAATAACTCTCTAGTTCAACTAAAACAAAGAAGTAACTGCTTTATAGTTACTACCGAAAAAAAAATCTCTCTAGAACTTCACAAATGGAATTGTATAAACTTAGTTTACATATTAAATCCGTAATATTGTATGATAAAATCACGCTTTTTGTTCTTAAATATGTACGTATTATACGATATATACATTAATCATACAGGTTCTCTAGGCTTTGTCTAGGGGCGTGTTTATTGTAACAATAAATCGTGAATTTAGTGTTATTTCAATTCTTATGATTTTTAAACACTATACTCAGAATAATCTATAGTTCGATAATAACTTGTACATGTAATTTTTTGCTTAAAATTACAAAAATATTGACATTCTATCAGTATTATAACTCGCAGCCAACTTTTTATCTTATCTAGGAACTTTTGCTGAAATTTTTGAATCCGCCTCTGCCTTAGGGCCCTTGATCGGAATTGATGGGATGGTCCCTTGCTTGCTTCCGGAGAGTAAATTAGTTTTTTTTCCTCCACATGGTCATACGCATTTTTTAACTTTTTTGACACTAAATTTATATATGGTTAATATATTATATTTATTTAAAACTTTGAGTATTTCGTTTTATGTTTCGAAATAAACAAGTCAGCCACTAACTGTTGATCTAGAGGTAACTGGACACATGTTTAAAACACTTCAATGAGTTATGTGAAAAGATATGTTGACATATTTCAATGGGTTTTAAATACACTTAAATTTTGAGGGAATTTCAAATTTTACTAGTTTATTCAGCTCACCGGACAAACCACTCTCACCATTTTGAAGTAAAAATAATGGAAGTGAAAACAGTATGTGATCATTTATTTATTGGAAGCAAAAGTGCCAAATGGATTGTTAAATATTGAATATACTATTTCGTCTCAATAATACAATAAATAAATTTAAATTGCTTTTAGAAATAAATAAAATAAATAAAATTAAATATACATAAAAATAGTGAATAATTGTATGAATATTTTAAAACATTTATATTGATATCTCCTATCATATGCTGTATGGGTTTGTTTTTGTAGACAATAAACTTTTTTCTATTTAATATGTAGTAGTTACTATAAAGCATATTTTTAAAATCACAAAAATGTGTCTGTGGACAGAGGTTACGGATGTATAATCTATTCTATTGTTTTTAATTTTCATAATATAAATTGATTTCATGAAGGCTCAACTTAACATGTGTAACTCTACAATATGAAGCAAAGTAATTTATAAGTGTATTTTAAATATTTGTTGGCAATTTTTCAATCAATCAATTCACTAACTTGGAAAATTCAAATCAACAAACAATTTTTAATGTAATAGTAATTTTCATTTGTTTTTTGTCCAAGAAAAAATTATGTAATTTTTAGCCATGAAAAAGGTAATACTTTACCGAGTCTATTCATCTACCTAAAACTACCTCTAACATTTATAGCTCAAAAACCGTATTCAGTACCGTGGATGAAGCGGAATTAAATTGAGATTCTACAGTCTATAATTAAGTAGTCAATTAACATTTTATTGTAGTGTAGACAAAAATCGAAAATAAAAAAGTGATCATACTACAAAATTACAATCGTAACATACTTAAAGGGTTGTTAAAATGTTGTTAACCACTGCATTAGTACAAGTATAAGAAAACTAATTGAATTTCGTATTAAATACTTAATTAATTTAGAGTTCAATTTCTTTTCTCTTTCCTTAGTAATTGTAACGTGTAATATAAACTATTTTAAACACACAATAACTAGCATTAAACTTAATATTTATAAGTATTTTATTTTAATTTTATGACAATAAAACATTATTTGTTTTGTGTAATCCAAAAATAAGTAAAGATTACGGAGATTTGCTGTTTTATTTTCTTACACCAATTTAAACGAATAATATTTTTTATGTGGTTCATGCTCGCAAACATTATCAGCGTTTAACTTCGGTATTGGATAAATTTATAATATGCACTAGTTTGTGAAATGGAATTTATGTACACTATAGTTACACTATAAATACATTAAATATGTCATTATAATGTTTTAAGATTTTTCAACCTAGGTGAAATAATAATATTTAATTTTCTTGTCTATATATTTCGGCAAGTAAAAATAATAGTTTAAATAATCATTTTTGTTTACTAACAGATTTTGACAGAAATAAAATATTTCTAAAATATTATTTTTTCCATTCCTATCTCTTTTTATTATCTATATTTCTGAATGTATTTTAGCTTCAATTATAAAATTATAAATATATACTATGTACCTCCATTATTTTTTCCTCTTTATCGTTAAACGGTTCTTTTGACAAAAAACTGTCATAATTGTTATCAGGAAATTTTATCAAGAAAACGTTTTTTCTATTTCTACATTTTGGACTATATTTGTAAGTTATGTGACTCTTGTAATATTTGTAAGTTTAGTGGCAAGGAATCAGTCGTTATTAGAAGTGAGAAAAGGAAAAGTGTTGATTTGAGCGTTTGATACCACTTCTTGATGCCACTTCTTGGTACCACTTCATCACTTTCGCTGAGCTTCTTTCCTCCTAAATGCGGACAGTCGAATAGCAAACCGCTTCTTCTCTCCGTTCGCTGACGAAGAGTCCTTTCGAAACGCAGAGACACTCAGCATGTCTCCTGACTCAGCACAGCCGATACATTTGTTCTAAAAGTGTTTAATTCTTTTGCAATACAGCATTTTCTGCTTTTTCTTTTGTAAGATGTTATGCTCCAAAAAACGCTTGTCATAGATATCAAAATGACACGATTTTACACTCTAAAATAAATCGAGTGCTATAAATATCTCGGGTATTAAATTCTAGTATTAATAACCTCATATTAGTTCTCATGAGAATTTGCGTACTATAATTCATTCTGGGTATAAAAATGAGGTTTTCTTAAAATTAGATTTTTTTAAAATATTTCTTTTCTGATTTATTGGAATGGTGAGATCTCCTTGGGTCGAATATCGACCATCTTCAGGCTCTTAATACAAATTAGATACTACATAAAATTAATCATTACTTAAAAAATGAGAAAGTAAATAAAGTATAAAATGGGAATAATTTACAACAGATAACAATTCTACACAATATAAAATTATTAGTTACAAAACGTATACTATAAATTAAGAAAAGAAAAAAAGATTAAATATAAAAAAATGTCCTTGGTTTATGTAAAATTATATAGTTTTGGTTAATATTGTCTCACAGTATTATTACAAAAAAGAAGTGGTTTAGCAATCGAATCTGTTCTAAACTGCTCTCAAGCGGAGTGACCAATTTGTCAGAAATCGGAAAAAGACAGCAAAGTGTCTCTGAAAACTACGTGGTCTTTTGCGTGGAGTCTCCGAGCAGTCTTCTGTGAGGAGATCGCTTCGCTTTAAGATCGCGTGCGCGGGCAACTGCCGGGGGCGGTGACGACAGAGGCACGGCAGTGGAGCGCACTCGCTTCAGCGGCGATCAAAGTGGCAGTGGGCGGGTGGGCGGAGCAAAGGCGAGCGGGGGAGAAAAGGGCCGTAGGGGCACAGGGTGGTGGGGAGGTTTTGCGACCACCGCCGTCGAGCGGGTCGCCCGAGGAGATGCAAATTAAAATCGGCGGGAACCGTGTTTGCGTCGGGGTGATGTCGCGGGACGAGGAGACGGCGGCGTTTGAGACTGACGATATGGTGGTTGCGACCGAGTGAAACGGGAGTGACAGAAAGAGTGAGGATAGAGGACGTAAAGAAGCTGGAAGAAGGACTGTGATTCGGTGGTTGGTGTGGAATAAGACGGAGTGCATCGATGGTGAGAGATGAGAGTATTTCAATAGACTGGACCCTGGAGAAAAACGAAGAAAGGAAAATTACGAATTACGAATTATCACGGAGGCAGTGAGTCTTGAGGAGCCACCCGTGAACCGTCTAGTGAATGCAATTATGGACCAAAAAAGGAGAATTAAGAAAAATGATAATTCATTGGTAATAAATGCGCGGAGGGAAATAGCATATTCAGTAAAAAAAAATTTTGTGATTAAGTATTTTAACTGTATACACAACAGGGAAGAAAAGAGGTTGATAGAAATGAGTCGCAAACCCAATAATTCTTCCGGTTTGTCATTGGAAAAACGAAAATTAAATCAACCATTGAATTTATGAACTGATAAACAGTCATGTGGTTTGGACCGATAATGATAACATAGAAACAGGGACACCAGTTCTATCAATGTAAGTTCGATCCGCAAAATATTTGGGAAAACATGTAATATGAGGTTGGCATGTGAAAAAAGGCAAAAGAGTGTAAATAAAGCAGAAATAGTAAAGTGTATAAATACAGTGGACGAAAACTGTAAGGTCAATTTTTGACGAAGTAGTTGTAATATGGTACATACAAAACAGGTAGACACGAGAGTGTAGATTGACGTGAAAAATACGGCGGGAAAAACTGAGAAGAGAATATCTGAAGGCGATTAAGTTGAGTTCGACGCGAGATGAGTGAAAGGAAAGACGAAGCGAACGGTTCGAAGTTCCATCGAGAGGGCCGTGGAGGTGAAGTGGGCGCCGGCCACGGAGAGCGTGCTTGAGCGCCAGTGGGGACCCTCCGCTCCTCTTGAACGAGGTCGCAACCGCAGCACTGGCTGCTGCAGAGGATAAATCGCCACCAAGGAACCCACAGTGGAGACGCTGATGCTTCCGATAGAATAAATTGCGCTATGCAAACTTGTTCTTCTCATCGACTCCCTCACGACTCTACGGAGATTTCATTTCGTGGTGTTTGAATGATATGATGCGAATCTAAATAAAGAGAAAAATATAATACAACCACAATCAAATATGGATTTAAAATCATGTTTTCGTAAAGTAAAAATTCTTGGAGTCTCAAAGTTTTGACGTAATTTTCTTGCACGGTTTGATGAGTTTGGTTCATGATAAACAATATTAAGTTCATATTTTTGATATTATAACTGAGAAACTTACGAGTATACATTACTGGTGGTGAATGGATAACATGAATTTGTAAAGAAAGTTAAACAATACTTTGCTTAAATGTTTGATCCGTTACGAACTTCTATTTGAATAGAGGAATGTAATAATTTAGGCACTTTACCTAACTAAAAGTATGTAAATAATAATTTAAAAATGACTCTTAATAAAAGTTAAGAAAACAAACCACAACTCTCATGCTGAGGTCAGGGAAACTACTTGCAATATTTTTAGATTGTAAACTTCGTATTATTGAAGTATTCATTTGCTCAATTTTCATGAAACTCATACAATTAAATTCATCCTCAAAATGTCTTATAATCAAATAGTCGGTTTTGATAATTGCACACATACTGTAATTGTGCATGGACTTAAACTAAGTATACCTTAACACCTGAACATTTTTCTCTGTTAATTTTTTGTCTAATACTACATTTGCCTGTTTACCGTACTATAAAAATGTATGAATTTTCAAAAATTCAGTGGTAACTAAATTGTTCGAGAAAAAGCTGATATTATTTCAATGATAAAAGGCGATTTGAAAAAAATATTTTAAAATTTATCTTATGGTTGTAAAAAATAAACTTAAATTTATAAGTAAACAGTTTTGTTTTAAACATAAATATTTTTTTTAAACTAAAAAACTACCATGTAATAGAAGACACAATTAGTTCTATGTAGACCTACATTCTTAGTTGAATCAATAAGATCAGCACTGAATAATCAGATAGTATGAAAAATCAGATAATCAGTATTGTCTTAATGTTAATAAATGAATTATGTCATTCTTATCCACCATCAAATTTATACTTATAATATGACACACGTTTTCACATTTTGGATTACAGATTATCTCTAAATACAATGTGTATTAAATACTAACCACAAATACGAATAAAATTTTTCGAATACGAACGAATACCAAGAGACACAGCATACAGAATAATTAAATATATACAAATAAAAAACATGGCTTAGAGTCTCATGCTTGTCTGCGAGTTAAGCGTTTTCTTTGTCCGTAGACAAAAATATTTAATTATTAGGGTTATTGCAACATAGATGTCGGGGAGCCCTAAAGTCCCAAGAATAATAATAATTATTATAATAACATATTCACGATGCCTGATCCGAATGTTTTATTCGATTCGGAGATATTTGGTATGTTCACTTTAACTGAATCACCCTGTATATATTGCAAAATTATCACACAAAATATGGTTGCACTAAAATAAACTTTGGCATACATGTACTTTATAATCTTGATGAGAACACTTGTCACAGTATATCAGCAGAAACGTGATCCATTAGACAACATACACAAACTAAAAATATACCGTCTCTGATGGTAATTTTTCGCCCTATGCATGAGTTAACTATGAGAGAAAGAAATTACCGAGCTTTGAGTCAGATCCCAAGCTAGACGTTTATTCGATGCATGGTGTCGGCGTGGGCGATGGTTCAAACAGCAGCATGCGGTCAGAACAGCTGCAGTTTAAATCTCTTACTCCCTGCGAATGCTAAAGTGCAGCAGGGGTCCTCTCTCCCCCACTCACCACATCTAGTTGTTCCACATCCGTTCCTTCACAATTGTATGTAATTCCACTGCGAGTACACTAATGTTTTTTCCTCCCCAAAATTACTCAATTTGAAGCACGTAACAAACGCGTTTTCGTGTTTATTGTGGTTTAATAAATTATATTGTGCATTTGCAGCAAAACATGAAAGTATGTAGACGCGTTTACTTTTTATATCCATGGAAGCAAACAAAAGTTGAATACTTCCTGACGTAATGTTAAGGATTTATGAAACAAAATGTCATTTAATATTAGGAGGTAATTAAATTTTTTATCTGTGCGCAATTTTAATATTCATTAATATGAGTGGAGTTTGAGAGTGGTTTGTTGGGGGAGGTAGCGTTGCCAGAGGCAGTTCAGAGAAGCTTCGTCAGCAAATGACTGCGTAATGCAAGGACGCGATGACCAGCATCTCTAACCTCTTTGGTTGAATACTAAATCTAAGAACTGCAATACTTTCATTTGACGACAAAATTTATCTAATCTCTTTGAACTCTTTGTACCTGATTGTTTTCACTTTCATTTTTCGTATCTTTTTGTATTTAGAAATATTTCGTATAAACAGGAAAGGATAAAATAAAACTTGAGTATTCTCCAAATTTTTGAAAATGTGGTAAACCACTGAGTGCTGAATAATGAATTGAATATAAAATATGCGACTTTTGTGAAACCAAAAGTCCTATATTTTATACTTCCTTCATTATTTTCGAGTATTATCCTCCCGTAATATTAACTTCTTTTAAAAATACATCTAACCTTAAATATTCGTTGTTTTTTAGTTTATTACGAGTCTGCATCGTTCCATATTACGAGCTACATTTGAGACAAACTGCTTCGTATAATCATTCTCGATTGGTGACGAATATTTTCTAGTGCAATTTCAACTTTTCAAACAAAACTGCGCTTTCGATTTTATCTTATGTATTTCAATAAAAAAAAACTTGGTAACAGTTGCTGATTTTAATTTTTAATTACATTTGAGTATTATATTTTGAATGTTACGTTTCATATCTACACGCTAAGAAAAGTAACGTGAAAACCTTTACAAATAATTTTGATGAAAGTTGGAGCAAAATGAAATTTTTGAGAGAAAAAAACAAGATTGAATGAAAAACGTTCCTAACATAGTTAGTGCAATTGTCAGTCATGTTGACAAATATTATTCAATAATATTAGCTGCACGTATCGTACAATCACATGCTTATCGTGTCATTCATTACAATGAAATCTGGTGAAAACTATTTTTTTAAATCTATTTTGTAAGTTGCGCAGCTCGAATCATTCAGCGTGAAAATTTATGAAGAAAACTCATTAAATGGAATCCGTCACAAATTTCGTATCGATTACTGTGAACTTATGCTGTGAAACTTGAGGTAAAATCTGGTAATGAACTAAGTAAAATATGAACTGGAATTTTAGTTTTGTTGCTATTTGTATACTCATATCACATGGTATAACTCATAAAACCGTGCTTAACACTATGGTAGATTATTCTCATTATTTGCCCGAGTATTGTTTTAAAAACATTTCCATAATATTTTGCTAAAATTCGTCACTATCAGTGACTACACAAATACTTCAAAACATTGTAGGCCCTAATGTTTTTAAAAAGATCACGTATGTTAATTTACATTTTAATAAAATAAATTTGTGGAGAATTTGTAAGCACTTCAGTTATGATTCGTCATCCCTTGAGGGTGCATAAGAACAAAGGATATTTATTTAGTTTTAAAATTTTGTGCAAAGGATTTTTATTTAGTTTTAAAATTTTTATACTTCTGAAGAGTACCGTGTTTACAGTCGAAACATTATGTTTTAAACTGTTAACTAATAGTCTGAAAGTGACGAATTTGAGTTTTATTCAATCTGGAAAGAAAGAAAAATATGTATCAGATGGCAACGTAACTTTGCTCTTTATCTTAGGAATGTTTATAAATAAACCTCAGTATACCTGAAATATATAAATGTCTGAAAATCATGAAGCTCCGAGTAATTGGCGCTGAATAATATATTCCGTGCTCAAGAGCTCTTCTATTACCCTTTACACCTTTGCGCAATAGTTATCGTGGTGAATAGCTTACTAGCATATTTACAGCTTCCTCTTTCACCCATCATTTGCCGAGCGCCTTCCTCTCATAGATGACCACTGCTCACGCTGGGGTGCTGCACTAGCAAATAAATGAGTCAATAAAATTCCACATGAGTGCATAGGAGATCTTGATTGCCTTCATGGGAGAGGCGACTGCCTTCAACTGCATTCGCTCTCGGGGATGTCCATCTACGATGGCAAGTCAAAACATAAGTTGCAAATGTCATTTTCCCATATACCGTTTTCAATTATGAGCGCATTTTTGCCAGCAGAAGGCAGCATATGTATGCTTGTCGTATAGGTTTCGTGACACCTCGCAGACACGCAGTAAGTCAGAGGCAGAAAGTACACGATGGCAGTCGTGTTGCATGAATGTACTCGCGTGCAGTTGTGCGTTTTATGTGAGCCAAAGTACTGTTCATAGAAAAACTGCACCGCGAAATGCATCTCGTGTATGGTGACAGCTATTTCTTTTGGAAACCTGTGTTAAATTGGATACAGAACTTTAACAATAGAAAGCAAAGCATCAGAAATCGAGAGCAAGACCAACGCACGAGCTGTTACGAACATTTCGTTAGGAACGCTTGGAATATGAACCGTACTGATAACATAAAAGGGCTGATAACATACACTACTGATAACATAAAAGGGCCCATTTATTTTTCTAAGTCCCTCCCTCTGACCAGTTTTGGATCTGTTAGGTATTCATAGTGTAATTAGTATATGTTTAATCCGCATTATCGGTTAAGTTTGGTATAGATGCAGTGAAATAATTTCCACTCACATCGCGTACTTTTTCGTTTACCAATGGTGAGAATCCAAAGAGTGTGTTTGTAGATATGTCATTTTAATGTTATTTTTAAAGGAGAATAGAAGATAGTGTGCATCTCATGTTTCTCATTGTATTTGGAATCTTCCACCCACACGAACGTCCTTAGTCGCGAATTCACATCCAATGACGCTGTATCCAGTGACGGTGAAGAGAAAGAGAGAGTGAAGGAGAGGGAGAAAGAGAGAAGTAGGAACAAAGAAAGAAAACAAGAATCTCTTGTTGTATTTCACAATTTCATTTGAATAAATTAATGAAAGATTTCAGTTTTAGTTATATTTGTTGTTATCTAAAACACGTTTTTTGTAATATTAATCTTGGATCACGATTTTATATGCTGCACGATTACAACCAGTGTTATATTGTAGATCATTGTATTATTATAACATGTAATTTATTAGTTCCTTGAGTGGTTTAATGTGATTTATAACACGAGAAATAAAATTTTGTGTTATTAATTCATATTTTATACAAAAGTTTTCTATATTTATTTAATTTCTTTTGACATATATGAAAAAATAAAAGAATCACAAATTATGTGAAATTACGTTAGACAATACACGTGAAGAGAGAGGGAAAGAAAGAAAGATAGAGAGAAAAAGTAAAACAACGATAGAGAAAAGTGAGAGAAAGAAAAAGTGAAAGAAAGAAGGAAAGAAAGAAATAGGAAGAAAGATAAAGAAAAGAATCTATGGTATTAATATGAGTTAATACATTTAAATTTGATTGGAATAAATAAAAGTAATTTGTCTTTTTTTATTTATTCATATCTGAAACGAGGTTTTCATATTATTGATCTCTGATTTTTTTTAGGTTGCACGATTACTACCAAATTGTTATATCGTGGATAAATATGTCACTAGAAGATGTAATTTATTTGTTCCTTAAGTAGTTTTATATTATTTATAACTCGAGAATTAAACTTTTGTGTTATTAGTTCATATTTGAGACAAACGTTTTCTATATTTATTTAATTCCTTTTCACATATATGAAAAACTTAAGAGAATCGCAAATTATGTGAAATTACTTTCGACAATACACATCACTTGTAGGCAATGAGATTTTATTTCTTTACTTCACTGTATAAATATAAGTAATGATAGGAATATTTATAAGTAATTTGTGATTCGAATTATACCAATTCCATACGATGTCTTGCAATTATATTCAAATTCTGTTAAAAACTATATTTTATCACAGTATTACGCAAATATTTTTTACAGAAACTCTAATATCGTTTACATTGTCTATGAAGACCTTGCGAGACAACGAATATCGAGATGGCGTTTAAATATAGAGAATGGTAAAGTTTATTGAAGTCAAGAATCTACAGAATATTTTTGTTATAGAAGTCCAAAATGTGTATAATAAAAAATACAAAATATTTTTTTAATTGCGGTGTAATGAAACATTTTATCTCGTTACGATTTACCAGAGGTACTATTAGTCTTCCAAATATGTGCGTCGTTTCAAATAGACCTACGATTGGTCGAACGAAACTTCCCCTGTCGAAGGGGAAGCAAGAGGAGAGAGGCGTTGCAAAGCTAACAGATCCAAAACTGGTCAGAGCGTGGGACTTAGAAAAATAAATGGGCCCTTTTATGTTATTAGTAGTGTACAAGCAGACGAACCCGGCGTACCAGTAATTTGAAAAGAAATCTGAAGCAATAATTACTGTATATTTAATTTTTTTTTAAATTCACATGAAAAACATGGAAATAAAATATTTTTTTCGCATTGTCAAATACACATACATAAAATAACATGAACATTCAAATAATAATTGGAACTGAAAATTTGTGGGTGTTAAAAAATTTGTCAACAGGCCTGTTTTTAGCCCATTTTTCCCGGTGTTGCTCTGGCTTCTTCTACAATATTTTTTTCTTATTTCGTTACTTTCGTCGTAATAAATTTTTACTTTTGTTATTGTCGAAAATTGAAGATCACAAAGAAAACCTACAAAAATACATAAATCTTTCGGTAATTGTGTGCTACTACATATGTAATTACGAATTATTTTAGAATTCAGCAGAAGTAACATGCACAATACACAGAAATAAAAGAAGACCTCTGAATTCTTTGGTTATAATTTCACTTTTTGATGTGTACAACTAAGTTTGAACCAATGTTTTTTTTCACATCCTTTATATAATTTTGCTTCTTGGATTCCATCAAGAAGATAACACTTTCAATAGACTGTCTGCCTCACGTAATGCAATCGAACACTGGCGGAGACTTAGTCAACAGCCTTGCGAGTGAAAATTCTCATCTATTGATTAGCAGCGAACTGTAATTTTTTTCTGCTCTTGACATTCGTCAATATTAACCATACTTTATATTGTAACTGCGTCAACCCTTAAGAAGTGTCCTTTGGAATGTAAAACAATTTCATCGATCACTTTTCCCGATTTCCATGCAACATTCGTTCCAAATAACTTACTGTTATCAGTAAAGTTTACTCATTTCCTAAATAGTTGTATATGAAAATTCTATTAACATACTCATTTAAGTTTTCAGTTTTGTTTACATTTCATAAACTACAAGTGGTATTTACATCAATCCTCATTATATTATTAAATCATGATCTTTACAAACTTTTATATACAAATAACTGTATTTCACTCACAAAGTTTCGTTGCTACTTGAAACCTGCAACGTGTATCCGTTGTCGAGACACAGTGAGAAAAATAATGTTATTTGTCTTTAAACGTTGTAAAATTTATTTATTGTATACCTTTTGGCGAGGTTCAGGCCACGAGATCTTCTCTTCCACCTAACCTTTGACTTGGGTAAGGGAATTGGGAAGTAGAGAGGTATGGTTGCCGGGGAACTTATGGTAGCGAACTCACATTTGTCTGGAGTTGGCGAGGGAAACCCCAGCTGAAAACCTCACCAAGTTCAGCCGAGCAGGATTTGAATCCACGCTCTACCGCTCAGCTGGATCATGGAGGCGAAGACGCTACCACTAGACCACCCCGTCGGTTCATGCTTTAGTACATGCTGTAATAATATCGTGTGTTTTGTAAAATTACCCTTTATTTATTCTTGTTGTATTTGCCAGAAAATGTATCTTGGGATTTACTAACAGATAAAAATCTGCTTTATTCATAATAACAAATGTAGCTTTGTTACGATATTCCCAGTATGTGCGGTACGTCACAGCTTAGAAATTTGCTAATACTTTTTTCTCAGTTGTGTAATGATTAAACATTCGTTCAAGTCTCAGTTTTAATTTACCGTTAAAATTGGCAATAAAATTCTTCTTATGACAGTTTGTATTTATTGTAGTATCCTTTAAAAAATATGTATGAGATGGAATAAATCTCGGCTTTATTGGATTACACATTTTTTCATAAACTCTACCATAAACTTGAATTCTTCTACAAAAATGCTACACCCTATTACGTGAAATTTAACAAATATGTACATGACAAAACATGTTACACATAGAAATTAATATTTTGTTTTTGTTTTTTTCTATCAAATAAGACACTATTTAGGTCACAATTACAATGCCATTCTTAGCTTCATCCCCTCTTGTCTTTACGTTTGTCCAGCCCTGCTTGCACCCCTCGGTCACTAGTCCTCGCGGGGCCGTTCTCCAAGTGTCCATAACAGCTACCGACCTCCTCATTCGCTTTAGTACCGCCCTATGGCCTCCGCGCGATCTCTAGCCTCACGGCGGCGGTGCACACCCTCCCTTTCCACCCGCAGTCTACCCTCGCCCTCCCAAACCCCCCATCTTTGCACCCTTCTTCCTGTGGGCTCGAAACCCCGGGACGGGTTGGCTCACCGACCACGCGCGTTCGTTCAATGGCTGCCTTCATTGCGAATGAGATGGTGAGCAAAGTGCTTTCAATTGAAAGCTCTTTCGAGAGAAGTAATCCGATAACATGCACTTGGCTTAGATATAGGTCTCTGCAATGATAATGT
Organism: Laupala kohalensis; assembly: GCA_002313205.1. Taxonomy (NCBI): domain Eukaryota; kingdom Metazoa; phylum Arthropoda; class Insecta; order Orthoptera; family Trigonidiidae; genus Laupala; species Laupala kohalensis. The sequence continues at coordinate 151,993 of NNCF01127301.1, forward strand.
TTCGCTGCGAGAACCGTGTTTGCATTGTAAACATTACTCTTTATCGCGAAAGTATGCGACGGAATGAGAGCCCAGTTAATGTGATCTGTTGAGTTGATTTCTGGATAGTCTCCATTCAAGAAGTTTAAAATACACCTTCTTCTTGAAAATTAAGAAACATGAATTAAATATAACGTCGTTACTATCCAGTATTTTCCAATTTCCTTACATTTCTTTTCACAAAACTTTCTGAATTTTATAACAGTAAAGGAACCATAATTCTATATGATAGAGTAGTGCTTCAAGTTTATGTACCTCGTAATACTAATAATTTGTTTAGCAATAATGCATTTCCGAATCATTTTTTCAGTTTTAGGTGCCAGGTCCACTGATTTGAATTCATGACGTTATGAATAAGAGAGCTACTACGTGAAAAACAGTATGCACATTTGAAGAAAAAGATATGTAGTTCTTTGATGATAATAACAATGTTTAATTGAAAAAAATTAAAAGGATTTCATATATAGATTTCAGGATATAAACAATAGAGAACAAATTAAATATTCACAACATGTTGTATTGTAGTGATTGGTTATTTTCAGACTTCTTTCATCATGATCAAGACATTACATCTCTCACTCTTATTACGTGGTGAACGTTGCGTAGCAGAGCTCCAGAAACGCATGTACTTTAGAGGCTATTTCAACGCACATTTATTCATGAGAGATAAATAAATCACATCACCGATATTATTATTGTTAGTAGCTTTAAACCACCTTAATTTAAATCATGATTTACGCCACTTGGTTGTTTTAAATAAAAACGGTTTCATAATAAATTTATTATTATGATTAATATTTTCACGATCTTTCTTTCAATGTTTTTTGTCCGAGTTTCCTAATGCATAATATAAACTTTCGCTGCATTTAGTTCATTTGATTTAGCATGAATAAATAATATGTCATAAGAGCATTTAAAAACTGCGTATGGCCACATGGAGGGTCATAAGCCAATTTACTCATTTTTTAGAATACATTGAATGTGCATTTTTTGTATAATAATAGGAGAGAAAGTATTACTATATTTTTATATTATTATATATCGAATCATGCCAGTATATACATAGTATATAGTGCACACTGAAAAAAATCTTTTTAAACAAAAACATCCGTTTTGTTGTTGTTGGTTTTTTACTTTTCTCCCCAACCCAGGAGATTACGCATCTACATTTGCACTGCCTACATGTCCCTGTTAACACTCTCGTTAAAAGTTAATAAACTTGATAGCGTTGGTTACCTGTATACGATTTGGTTATCACTGGTGATATCAATGCACATCAGTTTTCAGAAGCGTCAGCAATTTAATCAGCGTGTTTGATGTTCGACATGCTCGTATATCAGTATGGCTGAGTAAAACCTTTATCTCACTTTATCGATAAAAAACTGAAGGTTTGAATTTACTTTTAGAAACTTTTGACTGTAAACTTGTATCCGGATAAACAATACTATGAATTGATTTTCGACTAAGTCAACAGTAATTTTATAGATATTCTTATATAGGTCGTAATTTACATATTGTATAAGTGTTCCTGAGAATTCAGGATACGTACGATATATAATATTTTGATATTCACATTTCCATTTCGATCAAGATTCGTCTCAAAAGTTTTATCTTTTAAGATTTCTTCCAGTTTTTCATTTGTAATATTTCATTTAGATTTTTTACTTGAACCAATCTCATCTGTAAATACGTTGATTTATTTCAAATAAAATTATTTTAGCTCCGTCCCAAGCACATTGTTTTATAACATTCCACCCTTGGATCCTGCTCTTCTCATGAATATACTTATCTCTAATACTTGTTTATTTCTCACGGAAACCTAAAATAAACTATTTGAGACGGCCTTCTCTCTTGCACAACAAGGTGGCACATCAAGGTGGCTTATTAATAAATCGTTCTGAAAATACGTGGGTTTCATTGAAGCCGAGGGCTCTAATGACGTAGATGTTGGCGAGTCCTGAAGCCCCATTGATGATGATGATTGAAATTGAAATTTATTTCCAGAATACATACATATATAATTAACAACAAAAACATGTTTTTTTAGGTTTTACGTTACTTTTACATAGTTAATACAGCCATTACATAGTTAATACAATTTTTTTCATTCAATTATTCTAACCTATTACTTTACAATAAGTTATTTACATACATGTAATGATAATAATAATTGAATTTAAATTTAAGTTGCACAAAATACGAAAATTATTTACATTCATAAAAAATATACTTGGTTTATACGTTTTATTTCTTTTATTTAATGTAGTGCAATTTCTAGCAAATTTTGCATATATATATACTTTATTAATGTTTAATTATTATTAATTAGTATATAAAAATCTCTCTAAGTTGACAAGAACTTGTCAGAGAGATTTTATAGTTTTTAGTTCTTATTTAAAACACGTCCTACTACTACTTTTGCTTTGTTTTCTATTTTAGAATTGGTGTTTCAATACCCTATTATTTTATTCAATTTAGTTTGTCTTTATTGTTAACATATTCTAAATACTTATCTACCTATTAATATTTTTCTTAAGATTTACAAGATTTTTTTTCTATTTCATAATGTTAAATGACATATTAAGATTTTTTTTCTAACAACCAATTTTTTAGTTCCTTTTTAAATATATGTTTTGAATTTAATTCTATTATGTTGTCAGGCAATTTGTTTACTAATTTTGGTATTATTATTTCTATTTTTCTTTCTCCAAAATTATTGAAGTTATATGGGATTTTAAAATTATATTTTTCTTGTTTTGTGTTCATGATCATGCTTTTCAAGAATATTTGAGTTGAATCTATATTTTGTAAATAAATTAAATTCAAATAAGTTTTTCTTATTTAGAATTTTTTCATTAAAATACATTATATTCTTATTATTGTGTATCTTTTCACTGAAATTTTGAGTGCTTTATTTTATAAATTTTGCAAACTTTTAATGTGTGCGTTGGATATAGAACCCCATATGGTAATTCCATATCTTAAAATGGAATCAAATAAAGCATAATAAATAATATTTTGTAGGAATTAGGTGTGATATTTTTAATATTGCACATTATCCATAGCCATATTCTTAGTTATTTTATATGTAAGGTGTGCTCTTTCCAAATAATTTTTTTATCTATAATTACTCCTAAATATTTGAGATTTCTGACTAATTCTATTCTAACTGTACAAATATAGTTTTGGAAATTCTTATGTATACAGTTATTATTATGGAATGTTATTATTGAATCTTTTCTTATAGTGTGTGGTGTAGGGATATGTATTAATTTTGGTTTTATTTTTATTTAAAGTGAAACCGTTTTCATGAGTCCAATTTTGAAAGTTTTCAAACTCATTTTGTAAATTTTGTAGGTCCTTTTCTTGATTTTTATTAAAGTAAATTATAATATTGTCATCCACATAAATAAAAAATTTACATTTTTTGGAACATTCCTTTACATTATTCACATAAATGGTTAGAGTATTGGGGACAAATAACTGCCCTGCCAAATAAATACCTTTGTCCAAATTGATGCTGTCACTACATGTATCATCTATTTTAACTTTATAGGATATATTACTTAAATAACTTTGAAATAATTTTAATGTATTTCCTCTAATTCCAATTTTTTCTAATGTTTCCCTTAATTTATCATGATCAATAACATCATATGCTTTTGACATATATAGATAACATTAAAACATGTTCAAATTTATCTAATCTATTATTTGTTATATTTGCAATTCTCTAAAAGCTTTTTTGTGCTTTTGTTACTTTGGTATGCGAACTGTTCATTAATTATAATTTTAAATGTATCAATGTAATTTGTAAGTTTAAGTGAAATATATTTTTCTAATATTTTTCCTATAGAGTTCAGTATCGAGGTCGGTCTGCAATTGTTATAATTTAGGAATGAACATAGTATAGGTCTTATAATTGCTTCTTTTAATTTTGTTGGAAATTCTCCTGATTTAAAACTTTTGTTAATGATGTTGGTTATTAGTTGAATTAAAATTTTCTCATTTTCTTTTGTGTGTGCCGTATATACCTGGTGCCTTTTTGTTGTCCATCTTTAAAACTATCTTTCTAATTTCATCTTTATCTGTTTCTGGCAAGTAGAAAGTATTTACTGCTGAATTATCTTTGTTTATCCTAAAAGTTTCTATATTACAATTATGTGGTATTTTATCAATTTGATTTTTTGAAATTGTATGCAAAGTTATTACTTATATTATTAATGTTATCTTTTCTTCCTATTTTATCAATATAATAACAATAATATTAATAATAATATAAACGCATTGAAATCTAAAGTATTGTGTAAAATAACGGAAACCTCAGTTACTTATGAGACTATTTCAATACACGTTTGTTCGTTGTAGATTTATAAAACATCGCCGTGTTATGGCCACTGTTGGTTAAGTGGTTAAACCTCCTTGTTTTAAGTCACGGTTCAAATATCCAGTTTTCTTGTTTATACAAACCCTTTTTTTATTGTTAGTTCTATCGAATCCTAAGACTTAAACTTATAGACTGACCGCAAGCGTCGATTTATACATAGACGTCATGCGATGTGAATTTCCTTCATACAGGTAACTTTCTACCCACTAGATCAGAACTGAGCCATCATGTCCCTCTTGAGTTGTCATTCTATCCTCAGGGAAATTGCCGTTCCTCAAGCTCGAGGATGCTTCGGGTCACAGCGTGATGCACCACGAGGCTTGCACTGATCTCGGATGGCTTCTGTGGAGCACATCACGGCAGAGCTCACGCAAGAGGGATTTGCGTGCGTTGGCGCAGCATGCGTGTTCTGCGTGTGATCAGGAGATTCCCTAGCCTCCCGGCACGTTATGACATTACAAAATCCCCGTGAATGCGGACTTGGAGGGAACATGTTTCACTCATAATGCTTCGTTGACATGTGCGTGTACACACGCTTTATCATGTTCCGTTGAGTTTTTAGTATTTTATTCGGCGCATACGGAGGGAACTCAGAAGAGCATAAAAATCATATTATATAATAAGAGTAAATAACTAAAAAATATGAAATCCGTAAGTGTAACCTGCCATAATGTACATACATTTTATGCATTTAAGTGTATTCACTGTAACACATATGAGACTTCCTTTCAACCTAAGTAATAAACACACACAAATAACTACTATTTATTTCAATTTCTCTTTGCATCCTCATTTTCACCCACTTTTCAACTTCACAGACCTTCACGAAGGCTCATCATCGCCAATCTATTACATGTGATCTGCCTAACACAGTCTTCCCTTATCAAAATGTCTCATTCTGTTCGAGAAACCATACCCCATTCTTCGTTTATGACTCGTTGTTACGGTATATTTTATGATCATATAATATATAAACTTTATTGCGATACATTATTGTTTAATACTACAAGACGTAGGTAATAACGAGAAACCTCCCCAAGTTGAAAAGCCCTAATGAAATTCTAATGGCCATTCCCGACCACAACAAATCTAAACTGAAGTATATCCCTAAGTATGTCGCAGTTTGGGATAAATCACACTTGGGGTTTGGGAGGGGAGTGCGAAAAAATCAGATACGTTTGGCTTCAAATGTCGCTCGGGGGATGGAACAGGAGTGAAGATAATAGAGGAGGGAACATACTACGAATGTTCTTGGGATGTGCAGTAGCACAGCTCTGAAAAGATGCGATCGAAAGGTACATGTCAAACACAGAAGATGTAAAATAACAACGTATCAGAGTAACAGCGAATATGAATTCTTCCCGTCTTACACAATTTGGTCGTTGCTCTCTGAACTGCCAAGTTTTCGAAGCATAATGTATTGTATCGGGATGTATGGGCCATTTGATTTTGTTCTTTTTACGTCTCATACGTGAGAGATCTGAAGAAAAGGGCAGAATTTTTGTTGAAAATGACGCTCCATTATTTTTGTCATAGGAACAAAACAAAAGGATGGTGCAACATTGTATTTGCGAGAGAAACGCTCTGATTGTGCAACTATTCTATGATGTGTAAAAATATATTGACAAGAGAAAAATTAGGAAAAGAAGAATCAAAATCTCAGTATAGGTGTCACATTAAAGTGTAAATATTAAGATAAAGTTAATGTGTACAGTTGTATTGGTGATATATTATAAAGGAATTGCGTTAAGTATGTAACATAATGTAACTACGGCTGAGATAGAAAAGGAAAGAATAAAAGTCACAAAGCAACATGGAGGATCAGAAACACACTGGTATAAAGTGAAGATGAAAGTCGTGGAACAAACTCATATATTACATTAATGGAATAATGTGTGGGATGTAAAAAGTAGCAAGAAAACTAAAGCAAAGTGTAGTGCGAGCTCGACGTGAAGAGAATTTAGAGCACGTAAGAATAACGTGGAGAAGCAAAAGACGAAAACAGAGTAAAGAAAATGCACAGAAAACCCATTAAAGAGGGAACATTAAGGTCTCTAAATGCTCGGTAGAGATGCAGAAGAGACGCAGACTAGGCGCCACAAAGGTGTACCGTAACGACACTAGAAGCGCAGACGAATACAGTGTGCGTGTGCCAGCTAGTTCCCAGCAATTGCCCTACCCTCTCTCTCTCACTCTTTCTCTCGCGCGCTCGCCGATGTGTCAAGGGCTATGGGCCGTGGTGCCCGGGGGCGTTGGTGGGCAACCCCTCTTTCTGCTACGCCTTCGTCGTCTTCCGCACCGACACTCTCCTCTCCCACATTCCCCCTCCTCCTCTCCCACGAATGAAGGCAGCCTCCTCCTCTTGACGCAGGCTCCACAGACACGCACTGGCGCGCTCCCTTCCCTTCTTTACGGTCGCACACATCACGACTCACTCTCTCCCCTCCTCTCTTCTCACGCTTACTCTCCCACGCCGCCACTCCCCTTGAATCTTCACTCCCATTCTCCACCGCCATTAACGTCACCTAACTCAGTCCCCGTTGGATTGCCCTCGGAATTTGTGGGCCCTGCTTCGGATCACTACAACTCATTCCTCGGTCTCCCATGAATCCATACTTCGTTCTTCGACTTGACCTCCCCTTCCGCCTGCTTCACTACCTCGATCTCGCCTTTAGCGCGGAGAAATATTCCTTCCCATTCCCTCTTTACTTTTTATTTTAGAGCGTTTTCTACGGACCCTCCGGGACTCCACATACATTTCTTCTTCCCCTGCTCCCGGGATTACAGATCTCTATTCACTGCGACATGGTTTTCCGATGCCACATCTATTAGCATTGAGAAAAAGTTTCCTTTTGCTGACAAACATTGCATGATGTCATTGGCGTATAATTTTACGCAAGGTTGATCAGCTTCGAGTTTTAGTTCTTTTTCACCCAAATCTCTACAAGGATTGTTTCTTTCTTTTTTGGTTCCATCTCTATATATTCATTTATTTGTTTCAGATACTTTATATTATTCGGCAGACGAATGGGAAAGAGAATGATATACTCGAGGTGCGATGTATGTTTATAAAAGCTGTCGGAAATAAACCTTTCTCGTATTTTTATTGGATATTCGATTTCAAAAGAGAATTGTCTCCTTACAATCCAAGGTCTTAAATTTCTTTTTCGTATTACGGAAAAAAGTCAGAAGATATTGGAAATGAAAAAAAAATATTGCCTGATAAAACATTGATACGAGTTATGAAACACCGGTGAAGGATTTCTACACTACTTTCTCATACGTCCTCACAGAGGGAACCTCGAGCAGGAAACTTGTGGAGTGAGGAGTCTGACAGGCTTGCGTCTTGTGCCGTGGGAGCGAAAAGCAGACGACCGGTCGCTTGCGCTCAGCGGGCATCCCACCCAGCTGTGGCAATTAACCACTAGCACCCACCTTCCGCCACGACGGAGCGCGTCCTCGTCTTCGTTGTTCCCCGGAGGCGCGGGTGTGAGCGGTTGAGGAGAGGTGCGGGGAGTGTGACGGGGAGCAGGGTTTGGAGCGACACAACGGACGAGTGGTCTGCCTCGAGCAGTTTACGGCCCAGATCAGGACCAGACGGCGCGGTGCGACGAGTAGGAGAGGGGAGGGGCGGACGACCAACGTAAGGCAAGGGTGGTCGTGGTAGTGGTGGTGGCCTTGTTTGGACGATCTAACTTTCACGAGGGGCCGTAGTCCCCGCCCTCCTCCATGCCCGCGTCCCACCTCGTCCTTGTCCCAGCTGCACCTTCCGGTCGGTCTAGTCCCAACATTCGAGTCGCTCGTGTGACCATGACACATGTTTGGAGCTACTTGCCATTGCTTCGTTGTGGACCGTTCTCGTTTTATGCTTCAGTTGCTAACACCACCATTTCTTGTTGGTAAGGAATTTTTACGACCTAAGAACATGACTACGGAGGTAAAGGAAAGGGTGCAATAAAAATGTCTATTGTGTTATCTACACTTTTGAAACGAAGTGATGTGGGTACCCTTTGCTTTAGAGCAATACTTTGTTCGTATTAGGTGCAATAAAGCTTGTGTCTCTTTTCTTTCGTACTCAATAGCCATTTAAAACAGACTAGCAGGACTCAGAATTCAACGTTGCAGTGCTGGTTTATATTGCTTATTTATATTTTAAATCCAAAAATTTTCAATACATTTTGAAATGTACAATAAATTGCACAATAAGGCGCATTATTTCTGAAAGTAAATATCGAATTGATGAAAAACGAATTTTTATTACTTGTTGAAGTTATTACATATTGCTTTTTATTGTTCGTTTGTTTTTCAATTTATTTTATTTTATGTATTTTAAAATTAATCGCGAGAAAACCAAGAACCCATTTTTATATCGCAAATAGCTCATAAGTGTCTTGGATAATAAATTTTGAATCATTATTATTTAAGGATAAAGGACTCATGTTAAGATAATATTTTTAATATAAGTTATTCTATTATTGGATAGATATTCCTGTTCAGCTGTATAAGAGGTATAAAATCGTACTCCATCAAAAGAATGAAGGAGAAGCTAAAGCATGTATTTTTAAATGTTACTCGTCATACAATGTTGTTTCAGATAATTGAGACTGAGAGATAGCAAATAAATAATTGAATGAATACATACATTTCAGATAATATCCCTTATTTAGAATACTTTCAAAGTTATGACATAATTTACACTAATTTATTTACAAAGTAAATAGTTGGAAACACTAGTAATAATGCTGCATTTCATTCATGGAAACTTAGAAAACGTATTGTTAGTTTGATTGGTAATTTGACTCTTAATATATTTTGCCTCACATACTATACACGTTTCTTAAATTTTCCCTCAATAAAATTATTCAAAATAGCGAGGAACTAGTTTTAATACACATTTTTCATTCAACATGTTCAAATCACAATTTTTTGTATTTACTGAGCTTTAGTCTAATTTAGACAGAAGACAATATTAATTCACATAGAAAAAATTAGAGATTTGCTGTTTTAATTAGATGATGTTCCTTCCGGTTAACTTGTAAATGTCGAGACTTCTGACATTCTATATATGTCTACAACTGTCTGAATACAATATTCTGCCTTCAATGGATGTGTTGACTTATGATCGTGCAAATCATTGATTCAATGGCTACATACACCTCCGGTGTCTAAAGACATACACCTAAGGGGTAGCATGCTTTCTCACCACTAAGACATTCGGGTTCAATTACTGTCGATGACACAAAAGTATTTATTGCTTTTGACATTAATATCCCAGTATGTAGTTTCACTACAGAACTGATTGTAGACTACAAAACCTTTAGTGACTCCTACAAAAGTGTTTTGTAGTAGGCTTAATTATTAGCAGAAAATTTTCCCGACCTGAGTGTGGAAATGCTTACTCAGGGCAGATGCCTTTAATAAGCATCTTCTTAAAATCGTTCAATTAGTTACGACCTATGATCCATAAATATGAATCTACGAAAAAAACTCACATGAAAAGTGCATTATACGAATTACTTTATTCCTAGACCTATTTTATTTCCATTAAAAATGTTAAAGAATATTCGAAAAACTGGTTAATAGTGTGAAGAATCTACGACTGAATCAGAACAAATCTAATCGACAATATAAAAGATCGCGAAGTGAATAGTACATGTAAAGTATTCAGGACGTCATATTACTTAGCTAAGAGCGATCGACCATATCCTGATCATTTTGAATTAAATAAAACTGATATTACCTATGATTTGATTTCGAGGTATAGTGCTACTAACATAATCGATCATATTGCTTATGGAATGTGACTAAAATTGGTTCAAAAAATTCTAAATGTTCGTGGAAATATATCTATAATGATTGATGAAGCTACTACTCAGTAAAAAGTCAGCATTGATTATTTATTTAAAAAGTAAAAGTTGTGAAACGAAATATCTGCATTATTTGTTTCTAGATTTAGTAGAATTACCGGATCAGACAGTTTTTACATTGACGGGTTCTCTTTTAAAGTGACTTAATAAATATGTATTTGATGATAATTATTTGCAACACCATTTAATATCTTTTACAAGCGATGGTGCGAATGTTATATTAGACAAAACTTCTGGGATCGGAAAACGTTTATTAGATAAATTTCCGAATTTAATCCTTTGGCATTGTGTAAATCATCGATTAGAATTGTCAGTGGGAGGCACAATATCAGAGGTGCACGGGATAAATCATTTTCAAATATTTATGGATAAGCTATAAAGTCTTTACAGTCAATCGAGAATTAGGAACATGTGGTCAAGCAATTGAAGAAGTAGTGAAAAATATGGAAGAATATTTAATGTGCAATGGGTAGCTAGTTTATGATCAGGATCTGCAGTATCGCAAAATTTTGCCTCATTATGGCATATAATTAGAATTATTTTATCAAACTCAATTTATTTAACAAATAATGAAAGAGTAAGTTAATACTTACTCTTTCATTATTTGTTAGAATTTTTTATTATTAATAGAAATTTTTAACTAGTTTAATAAACAATTATAAACATAGATTGCTTACTGACAAATATTCTGGTACAGGCATAGAAATTATCGGGTTAATTAAAGATTCTTGAACCAAAGGAATGGCCTTGTGATATCGATTTGCAATTTGGAAAAGTTCAAATAGAATTATTGTGGAAACGCTTTGATATGCCTTTAAAAAACTATAAATGCGTACCGAGATTATCTAGGTTATGGAGGTCGTTCAATTTCTATAGATTTTGAAGAATTGATGTCCTGTGCGAAAATGATTGCGGGTAGTTTTTCAGAATGCTTTTAGTTGTATGAATTTTTAATATTGACTGATAATAGTTTGCGTATTCTTATCGACCATGTTTCAAGTTTATTATTTATTAAACTACATGGTCCACACTCAAACTCGTGGAACCCAAATTCATATGTTAAAACTTGGTTACAAAGTCACAGATCTGCAGTAGATCCACAGACGAAAAAAGCATGCACGAAAAATTATGTACATGATCCCTTATGGGAATTTTTGTAAAAATAAAAAAAAAAATTTATTAATAAATAGTAAAAGTATAATATGTACTTGTTTAAATATTATTATAATAAAATGTAAAAAGTATTGTTCCTATACACCAATTTTCAATACTTGAAGGATCGGCGTACCGGTACTTCTTTATTTAGCAATACACCACTGAAGCGAACCCTCCTCCTTCTAGCCACCTCCTATTACTCCTAGTATCACTAACTCTTTCTACGACTATTACTAACCACTTCTACTAACACCTCCTACTGCTCCTAGTATCAATAACTCTATTACTAACTACTCCTACTAACACATCCACGTTGTCCAAGTTGTTGGTAAACCCAGCAGACCGGCCCACCTACTATCAAAAGCATTACCACTCATCCCCTACCTCTATCTACCCATCTAAGCGTCAATAGACGTTACATTTCCCATTTACAAATACTACAATAAAAAAGGCTATATGGCACCATTGATTCAATGAAAACCTGTTTTATTAAAGTTTGAGTTCATTAAACACTCTAGAATTGAGACGATACGTGAGGTGACATATACATTGAATATATACGAAATATAATTTTATCAATTAACTTTTTTAAAATATCGAGTTTAAGTTTAATGTAATCTGTGCAATATGCAAAATTAAAAAACAACTTAGAAACTATTTGTTAAGTAAAAAATTATTATATAGTAAATTATAATTATTTATGGCAAATTTTATTTATTATTTATATAATTATTATTTACATAAATTGTCCATAGTTAATTTTGTATTTTATTTTTCCTATGATATTTTGCGTACTGGAGATTTTCACGGCAGGTGTCATGAATAATAATGTTATTTTTCGGACGTTTTAACAGCGATACTCCGTTCAGACAGACCTTGTCCAAATGCCTGCCACAGTCCCAGCCAAAACGTTTGGATGTAATCTCTACAGACCACGGCACTATGACCCGTAAAATAATATTATTACTCAACTTGAGTACTCTTCATTTGACTCTGTAATGCAGCATGATGCTACCAAAAACTTCGAGTAAAGCCTTCCAGTACCAGAACAAATCTAACATTTTTACGCAGAAATCGTATTATTTTATGTTCCATCTCTTTCTCGATTCATATATTATAATTATTTTCCTTCTCGACATTTTCAATGATATTATTATTTCTGATCAGTGCGACATGAAATTGATATATTACTAACTAAATTGTAACTAAAATACTCATTATTGAAGAGACACAATATTAATTTTTCTGAGTATATTAATGTAAAATGCGATTTAATCCTCATGACAGTCCTTCTGCGAATCAAATATCATATTAAAATATCTGAATTTTCATTTTCATTGTGTCATAAGAAGACCTATAGAACATACATCAGAAATAAACCATGGAATATTTGTTAAGTCCTCCTAGAATGTTTCATTGGTGTAATTGCTGTGAAATTTACATCGCTGAAAAGTAAATGACTTCTCCAAAACGTCTTTAGCCAGTACATCTAGATCACCGTTTCTAGGAAACGCCCACGCTGTGTTTGTTCGTTTCTCTGTATTTCCTCTGTATCTACCGTAGACATTAGTCGCAAACGAAGCGGCTACGGCACGGGTAGAATTCGCAGAAGCTCAAAATTTTCTCGAAATCTCGGAATTTTCGATACGATTCCGACAGCGTTTATTCCGTTATTGTTCGAGCGTCGCTATTGGAGTGCATGTATATACAAATACAATGTACAACAGCGAGGAGAGCTGCGAAATATATTTCCCCGCCCTACCTCTCCTCATCCCATCACCCCATTCCACGGGCAGTTACTTTCACTAACTGCCGTCCGCTGCGCTCGCTCTCCCCCAGTTCGTAAACTTTGCATCGTAACCTCGAGCGACCAGCGTTCCCGTTCTGGAGTAGGGAACCATCGGGGAGCAGACGGGCATAGGGTTGGAGGGGAAGTGGGTAAAAACGCGGATATCTCACGACCATCAGCCCGCTAACGGTGCGAGCGTTATTATACAAACTCAACGCAACGACCCGACACTGTAGCTGAGCGTTTACGCGCTTTGCGAATTACGTCTTTTGACGACGATGGGATTGGTAGCACTGGCGGAGCAGGGAAGTCCAGAGTGGTCACGTGACTCGCAGCTGCGCTCCATTGAAGGACAGTGTTCTTTTTACTTTCACTGGATACTTTTTGTAACCAAATGAACCATAAAAATGTTCAACGTGCCATACATTACCTCATCCTATTGATTAGAATTTTATCTAAATCTCACAATTTGATTTACAAATTAAGATGATGTGATGTTGACAAAAATAAGTACGGTAGTGAGAAATATCTTTACCCATACAATTAATAATAACAATAAAAATTAATATTTAAGCAATCTTAATATTTAAAAACCATTCCATAATTGTTATTTTTTTACAATATCACCACATAATAAACTTGTATAAATATGGATACTCATAATATTTATTGTCAATAAAGTAGTATATTTGAAGACAGGTGAAATTTGTCACTTTGTTTTTGTCTCAAATATTTCAATAGAGATTTTTTGTTTTCCGTGTATTCGTCGCTGCATTTGAAACCCACTACGCCAGGAAACTCCTCCATACTCACGATGTTTGTGTCACATATGAATAAATATAGATCCAGTTACGTCATATTTTTACACCTCTCCCACCAACACATTCGCTTCCTATACCGTAGTTTACATCGAAGACACGCAATCCAGTGTGGTTGAAAACAGCATTTGGGGTGAATCAATAGCAGCAACTACGGCACCCAGACGCGAATAAAATTTGTATCCGTCTTTAAAGACATAAAACGACGATGCGCGGTGTCCATAAACCGAATTCGAATCCCAGCAATCAAAATCAAAAAGTTTTCCGTTCCTTCGTCCGTCCGTCCGTCTTCCCCGCACGATCGTTGCCTGTATTTATGAGCCCCCACGATACGTTAATGCGACTCGTTTCAACGAATTGATCGAAGCAAGGAAAGACTCACTCCGGAACCACGTTCCCGGTTGGGTGGCTTTACAGTTGCACGTTTTATGTCGCGAAAGATTGTCTCTGCGATACGGAGAAAGCGAATCAATAGAAGGGAATTATCACTGTTTTACGAGATATTCAGAGAGATACTGTTCTATTCTCTGGAATGCATTTCGGTAGGAATTTTGAATCTGAGAGGTTTAGATTCAACTCCCTGTATAGGAACGATAAAAGAGTTCATAGAAACTAATAAAGAGCATAAATATTCAATTAATGAACATATAACGACCTTTGCTATAGGAACACTGCTCTATAAACTTCGAAGACTTCGCTCGACTTTAAACATGACTCACTTCAGATTATCGAAATTTTTTTCGAATGGATATTTTGTTCTTTCGAATCATAATTCTATTAAAATAGCTCATTATATTTAAATTTAGTTAAATTATTTCTTTTTATGACGATTAAAGGTTTATGACTTCTATTCATGTTTTTGAACAATAATAAAAATGATTAATTTAATCTGTTTAAATGTACATTGATCATAAGGTTCTGTAAAATACCGTAATCCATAATAATTTAGAAATACAGACTGTGAAAGTGTGTCTGTCTGTTTCACGACTGAACCACTGAACCAATCGTGATGAAATTTGGCTGTGAGATAGTGTAGATATCCAGGAAAAACATAGGCTGACTTTAAATCTGTGAAAAGAGAGATAGAAAATTGTTTTCGACGCTGAAAGTCGAAAGAATTCATCCCTACTCACTTACTCTGCCTAAACTGTTCGAGATAAGTGAAAATATTGTTAGCCACGTAGAGTTCTTAAAAACGTCCGTGACAGATAGATCTCTATCTATCTATCTATCTATCTACTATGATCAACCTAAGTGTTTAAATACTTAAACTTAGAGAATAATTGAAGAAGGAAAATCAATCATCATCAACCTCAATTACATTTAACAGAGATAAAAATTGGCTTTAAATCGTAATTTGGACGAATAGTTTAGATGTTGCGAGCGTTTTAATGAAATGGTGTTGCGCGCTGCCTCCATTGCGTCTTGACTCTGAAGCGAAAATATGACCTGCGCGATTCCCGGCGAGAGGGTTCGTTCTATCTAAGTTGCTGAGATGAATAGAGACACTTCCTATGTTATGTCTGAGTTTGGCAACAATTGTGGTTAGTAGAGGGAGGAATCCGTAGGTGGAGTGGGATGAGAGGGTCATGTAAAAAAAATTAATCGCATGAGTTTAATCCATAGATTTCGAGGCATTTCAAAGATGCTGAAAAAATTCATAAAAATACATAAATACAGCACATGTGGACGTTAACACCAGTTCTCCTAAGGGTGAAGAGATGTGCTGGACTAATAGCTGACGTTCCGATTGATTTGTCTGTCTAACGGATGACTTTTCGTTACTTGCTCACGGGTGATTTCATCCAAGGATTTATTTTTCCTTCTCCTGTCGGGAAACTCAAAATGGTATATACAATCATCTTTTACATCGAATTTGTATTATTATGAATTTGTAAAATTAGGATACTGTACGTATGCTTTTTAGAAACAAGCAATAAAAATAATTTTAACTTTACAGTACACACAGTTTTATTTCTTTATTAGTAAAAGAAGATTGGTCTAATAAAACTCCCGAGCAACACCGGGTAATCAGATAGTAGAGATAGTAAATCTATTTTTTATTTAATTACTTGGAGAAATTTCATGAGAATCACTCTCTACATTTTCGTGTTAATTTTCATAAAACGAGTCTTGAAAGAAAACTATTTGTATTAACTCAAGAAAAGAAGATATTTTCAGCGTTCAACTAATTTTCATCACAACCACACTTCGTTGAATACTTCAAAACCATTTCCGTACAATGTGAATAATCTAGAGGGAAAATCATCCATGAATGTCAGCAACTTGAAATTAATAATCGTCGACAACAGCGTAGGAAGCCGGAATCACTTTACAAATTCCGCCAATGTGCCATCCGCGCGCCGTAAATCTGGCTTAATCCTCGGAGGCTCGCAGTCATTTCTTTCGGAAGAAATTTGCTCGTCTGAGATTGCAAAGTACTCCCGCTGCCTCCGACACTACAGTCCTCTACCAGTCTTGGTTGTCCTTATCTGCCACTAACATCACCCCCGAAGGCGGCATCTCATTGTCAGTACGCGAGGTGGAGGAGGTGAAGGATGGAAGAAAGGAGGAGAAATTTAGTAGTGTAGTAAAGGGTGAAAGGTGTTAGACTCTGGACTTCGAATTCTAAGTCAAGTTTTGGAAGAGGTGGATGGTGGAAGAAGGATGAACAGCACAAAAATGAAGAAAAGAAAGTCAGAAATTGAAAAGTGGAGATTGAATGTGATGGTGGAGTTGGTAAGAGAAGAAGGATCCGTGAAGTGGAGGGTGGTGGAAGGGTAAAGCAAGCGCCGACAAGTCTGTGAGCTGCCGCCGCGGCTACGAGCGTGCGACGTCGCACCGCCCTTGTACCTGGTCAAATGTTTACTTTCATCAAGAATGTACGAACGTTTCTCGGAGACGGTGCATTATTTAAAGTGCCAACTCCGCACGCGCGTAGTCTGCCTTGGTTGCTGCCGCCTCACCTCCACCACACCACCTCGTCGTCCGCCACCATCCCGCTGCTGCCCCCTCCCTTCATCCCTCCCACCCTCACCACCTTCTACCAGCCTTACTTCCTTCCTGCCACACCAACCCCTACATGGCGGCGGTGTGCGCACCAAATTAAGTTTCATTGAATTAAAGTGCGCACAACGGGTACTGTGGACTGTATAGACTGCAAGCAGACACCCGATGTGTAATTGCTGTTTCCGTATCTTACGAGTTTTTGTTACGAGTGAAATTGTAACTTTTCTTGACACATCTTCACGGCGCCGTAGCGAACCTAATTTAAGAACGGAAAGGAAGGAACTTGCTTGACTCTGATCTTCAAAACGCATAACGTGGCTTCACTGTTTGGGTGTCAACGAAATATAACGGTTGAGGAGAATATTTCTCACATCGAGAGGAGGTATTAAGTTGATTAAGATATTTGCGTGATCGAAAGATGTTGCTCATTAAATTATACGCATTAACTTATCAGTAACTCATAGCCATTTAATTATTTAGAAAAAACGCTCTTCACAATGTATTGCACCATTAATAACACCAGACCAAAAATACTTGCTAATCAGAATAATAATACTTCATTATCATTATATCTTGCAATTTTTAAATTATCTATTCGCATGTTTTTCATTACAATAAATGATGCAGCAATCGTTAGTACTGTCGACCTGAATGAGCTGTCATTATTCTCTGAGAAAAATAATGAATTCCAAGCATCCAACACCCGGCTGGACTCGCTATCTATCCTTTTCTTTTTTTATTGATTAAATGTAAGCGTTATATTTTCAGGTGGTTAAATATTTGTTTGGATTTTTTGTAGTATTTTCCTTCCAATAAATGGATATTTTAACATTCAGTGACACATAATTATGTTGACAACTAATGATTACTGGATTCGTCTCATCGGAGGATTGAACTTTCGCCTCTGTGAATGTAGGCATTGGACAATCCAAACGCTTGATCCAGATCCATGATCATTACTTTCCTTTTCAAAGGTTTTTCAGGACATTAAACTCTGTTAATTACTATATCTTATAATTATTAATTGCAGATATTTATTATTTAATTTGGCGTATTTCCATAATACTCTTTTACAGTAATATACCATTCCCTATTGCAATGCGGTTGAGCGAAGATTTATTTTAATTATATTTTTCCTCGTTTACCTTCTTTCTAGGAATTCTTCGGATATTTTTTTCAGAGAAGACTAAGTTATTCTGAACAACATTTCGTTAGTTAAATTTTAAAAAAGTATTGAAACTTATTTTCAATGCTATATACTGAATTAATGCAAGCACTCTTAAACTGCATCTTTAGTGTACAATACCACCGTCTGTCGCAAAACACATATGACCAACATCTTGTCCCTGTACCGAAGTTAGGGGGCACATATCTCAACAGCCGGCATTAACCCTCTGGTGCCGCCTGAATATTACAACGCTTGTAAGCAGCCGCTTAGCACAATGGCACGAGGCGGCAGCACCGTCAGTGAAACCCACTCCATCCAACGGTGACCGACCACTGTTGCGACCAGCCGGCGTGATAAGAGCACCTCCATAGAAATCATTTAACAGAACGCAACATTACCTGGCATAGTACCTCCTTCGCGGCATCGTAACAACCCCCAGGGGCGTATCGCACGCAACGCTGGTTGTAAAGATACAACGGAGCTTCAAGGTTTCGTCGTCCTAAGAGGTCGGGGGGAGGGAGACGGGGATAGGTGGAGCATGCGCAAGAGTCAGTTACAGCTCAGAACACCTTTCCTCGCTCTCCCCCGCAGTTAACCTACATGCAAGGCAAGAACCGTGGATGGCTTATTTCGACCGCACGGTTACGACCTGCCGCTAATACATAACCTGTGTTTTAACCCTCTGCGGCGGAGTCGATGGCTACAGACAAGTCACCGGGTGAGGTGAAACCGTCTACGCGAAAGTGACGTCATGATGATGAACGTTACGTCATGGAGGGATCTTTAATATTATGATATATTAAGAATATGATGTACTCCTCGAATTCCTACTAAATGAAGACACAGTTGAAGTGAAAAACATTACGCTCACACGATCATGGATAAATTGATTATAGGTCTGTATTCATGAGTTAGAGGAGTTTTATTTGGTTTCTTGGTACCTATGAAATGTGGTAGGATATACGCAAAACTAATTAGAGAAAGTTCACTTAATTTTTGGAATATTACTAAAACTTACTTCATAAACCCCAACCTGTTATAAATTACATTCAACTCAGTGATCAAATTTCGAGTAAATAGATCAATTCCTTAAGGTCTATGAAACCATAAATGTTGCATCTATTAAAAACCGACCCCAGAACTCAATTTTTAATAATTTCAACATTTGTATTTTTTTTTACTTTAAATTGATTTTCTCTTTACTTTTTCTCGTTCTTAGATTCATTATACCTTTCTGGTCGTATATTACATATAATACTCTTTTCTCTTGTTGCAAAGAAAGAACCACCATTACAAGCTAATTTTTGAAAATTCTCATAAGCTCATGATTTGGTGACGTGTTTTTCTCATAATTTTATGTTCACTTAAAGTTTACATCCTCAAGTGTATTTCTGAAATAGTCAGAGAGATAGAACTAAACTCTCATATCATCGAATTTTGTTTAAATGTTTAACTTTGAAAAAGATTATACTTGAGTGAAAGGAAGAAAAATTAAATTACATTTTAGAGATTAAATCACAATGACAAAATTATGAGTTTTTGAAGAGAGTTTCGTATTACCTTTGTCATTATCAGCAATCCTTCTCTTCCCCCAATGTTTTCTAAACTCGCAACTTCCTCTCTCTAAATTTAATGGAAAAATTATTGGTTCAAAGCACTTTATAAATGGCATGAACGATACTACGATAAGTTTTTGTTTTATTTCGCACTTGTTTGATAATAATTTTTTTTTCTCCTTTCATTTCTTCTTTTTCGCTATTATTTCAGCTATACTGCTCGAAAATTTTTATTTTTAACGTTTGTCAGTTTATGAATTAATATTTTCTCTCAATATTTTTTCTATACATTTTTCAATCTGCGGATTAATTTTTACATTTCCTCTTCGACACGAAAGCAGTACATTAATATACATCGCATTTTCAATCAGTCCATGGAAATAGCCAATTTCATTCACGAGTCTCTACGAATTGTGTTGTAACTCAAGTTTCTAACAATTTATCGTGTTTGGGGCATTGAATCCATCAGATCTATCACAACATCTTTCATAAACTTTACTTCCTGCTCGTTCAATCTAAAATTTTCATATATATTGTATTTAACGGATGCAGAAGGTTTAACTGCGACAGATGTGATTTCATGTGCGATAAGGATTTTCTTGGGATTTATTTAGCAGTTTACGAGTGATTGGTGTAGTAGGGTATACTATTGTCAAAAAATAAAATGTATCGTCATTTTTATTCATCAGATAGTGTAAGATAAATTACCACGCGCTTTTAGGAAATAATTGAAATTGTAACCTATAACTTAATTCCATATTTAATAAGCGTAGTTAATATAATTATTACTTACATAGTTTATATCATATGACTGACGTAAAACTACTCAATTTTTAAAATTCAAATCTCCTATATGTAAATTAATTTTAATAATTAAAATATTTTTATTGGAGTTTTGGTAACTGCTAGAGCAAAATGCAAATGGTCGTCGTATAATCTAAATTCAAGTATTTACTCACTTTGATGATGCTTCATAGGACTTATAAAATGAGGTTAAGAACTAGAGATGATCCGTTCTAACTATCAATATTAGTTCAACTCATTAATATTTAATGTGAGTCAATAATACATTTAAACCCTATTTGCTTTACAGATAAATATTCTTCTAAGACAAAACTATTCACGTTAATACATGTTAATACAAATAATAATTGAATTGAATTTACAATATTATTTTCATACATTTATAGTTTATAAAGTTTAGGGTGTTAATAAAATTTATCATTTACATTTTATTTTTCTTAACGCAGGTTAATACAATTATTAGAGAATTTATTTAAAACATCGAATACATATTTTATGTTGTAATATGTTTGTGAGTTTATGGAGTTAACGATTGTGATATAATTTCAAAATAGTGTACGCATTCATAGTTATGTACTTACAATGAAGTGCAACGTGTAAGAATTGTAAGCACTGTTGTATGCCTTTGGTAATAAAAACAAAAATTGCTTATATCCCTTATGAAATATGTCAACTTACATAGGTTTAGAAGAGAGAACTTGAGTCATGAGAAACAATTTCAAACTTTGTCCTTGAGACCATTTACTCACGACCTCATCTCTTTCTTTCGTATGTAAGACAAAAGCACAAACACAGCAACGATACCCCCTTCTAGAACTACTTCAGTCTGTCAGAGACTTCGGTTTCTCAAGTTAAGACCCTGGGACACAGCAGGCAGTCTCTGAGGCAGTCTGAAGACAGAGCACGAAAGGAAGACTTGGTCGACGGAGTCTCGCGATTAAGATCGGAATTAGGACGGCGCCAGTCGAAACAATAGTGAGGCCTACATCTTCCTTCGTTGCTCTCCACCCAGTTCTCAGAATCCTTTCCCTTCTCTTTTCGTGCTGAGAAAGCTACAACTATGACAACTCCCTTCATCTACCCTAGCTTTGAAAGAATTTTTCGCGCTTCATGATGACTACGATGTCATTGTATTTACAGTCATCTTCTTTTGACTAACTATGATCAATTAACGACACAGCCTTATATTGTGTTAGAGCATAAATTGTAGTGAGTATCATTAGCGTAGGAGATAGATTCCGATATATGGTCGAATGGATAGCGATATTGGCAGAGATGGGGACGATGAATTTGAATTTTGGTGACAGATCTCGTGAATGGAGATGCCCGTGGTGACGAGAGCAATTATAGATACAGTGGTGATACTAATGAAAATGACATGATAAAATTGTTTTGGATATTTGATTAATTATATAAAATGTTAATCATAGCAACATGTTTGTGATAAATGATGATGCGTTGTAGCAGAAGTAAAACGTGGAAGATGGAATAGGACGCTCTTGCAGGAACACAATGCGCTATAACTACAAAGCTTTGCTGTTTTTTTTTATTCTGTCGGCAGCCAACGGAAAAGGATCGGAAGAGACGCAACCGTTTCTGAAGGACAGTGAAGCTGCGAGATGTTTGTTCGGAGTCGGAGATGTAGAGGGGAAGAGGCACATCGCTCCACCATTCTCCTTTTACCTCTCTTTCCTTCCTGTCGATTTGCATCTTGCTCTCAATGCTTCTTTTCAAAGTTTTCATGAGACATACTAGAACTGACTTCCACCCATTGTCGCGATTCATAATATACTTTTTAACTATATTTCTAAATCAATTAACAATTATTGATTTATTTATAGAAGTCCTACGGTGAAATTTAGACTATGAAATCTGCTTTTCCACTTCAACATGATTTGAGAAGGAAAGATGTTGAATTGCCCAGGAATGAAATATATCGAATTGACTTTTGACTTGAAGAGAAGAAAACCTCAGTAAAAAAATCTGACGTTCCGTTCAGTAGGGGACCTACATGATCTCTACTGTCCTGAGATGATGAGTGAGAAAACATCGGATACATTCTATTGCAATATTTTGAACTTTAATACGTGTAACATCCGTGAGCTATCAGTGGATAAAAGAAATATATTTGAAAGGTAGTTATGGTACATGACTTCAAAAGTGACCTCCCAATATGTTTAAACCACTTAATTTGGCTTTAAGTAATTAAAGTATTAAAACCAGTCGTAAGATATAAAAAAAATCATCATTAAATCGAAATAATTCTGCTGGAGTAAAATAAAAAACTTCTTGTTTACGTATTTACTCAACTTCTAATCTTACTGCTAACAAGTAACTAAAAACGGAAGTTATGTGTTAATTAAAGAAAGCGTTTGTCGAGAAAGAATATTACGTTGTTTGTTAATTTCTTTTATAGATCTTTCTCCAAACAGTTTCGATTAAAGTTCCATGCACTTTTCTATTTTTTTTCTTTTGATTTCCATTTCTTATTTTTTTGTAATTAACCAATATTTATTTCTGATTAAGATAATATTTGAAACATTCCCATATATATGGAGACCCCGTACCGTATTTCATGCCAATTTTCTTGGTTCTATATTAGTTTGTAAAAAAAGAATTGACAATTCCTTTCCTTATCAATATCTAGTTAGCTGAAGAGGATCATCTCCTGTAGGTTTGAAATATGGGAAGGTAATCATGTAACATGAAGCTAAGTAGATAAAACTTCTTTCCTGAATGAATATTAATCACATTGCAGTCAATTTTTATTATTACCTTATTTTGTAAGATTTATGTTTCTTAAAGAACCTCTACAGTAGACATCGTTGTCTTTCCCCTCTTTTTAGAATACAGGTCACGACCTCTATTACACTTCGCAGAAACCCATCCCCTGGATTTAAACTGTTTCCGAAATTTTAATTAGTTAATTAATAAAATCCCCGATATCGAAAAAAAGTAGTTCATGAGGGAGCGGATGTTGGCGAGGGGATGGAAGGGAATGAGGGAGACGCTCCCCAGCGACTATGAAGCTGCACAGCGTCTGCCGCCAGCGAAGTGGCAGCGTTGGTGGTGGTGGCTTGCTTGCGCTTCGTCATGGCGTTATCAAACTCTCTCTTGAACCTATCAGCGCAAACTCGGAAAGCTGCGAGCAGCAGCCGAGGCGCGAAAAAGGGGAAAAGGTCATGTCACGAGAGCATTCAGACATGCTTCGCTGAAAGAGAAACACTAGACGTTGTTGCCACTTCGGATGGAACTTCGTCACGACGATGAGATTGCACGTCGGAGTAGGTGTGAATGTTACGAAATAATGTTTAAAATGACGCGCAACTCTGTCGTAGAGTTTCTTTTTACCTTACAATCATATGTCAAATTATTTAAAAAATTGAAAGAGAGAATGGAATATTCATTTTTGTCTCGACATTACGGTACAATATATTGATTTGTATATGTTTAAAAAGAATAGGATTTTTAGTTACTATTTATATAGCTAAATTTTCTGTTCAAGAGCTCAAGTTTATTTTTATTTTATTTTTTGTACCATTGTAAAGGAACCTCTAAACATGTTTTGCCTCAGAGGCCCTAGATTTATTTTCTTTGTAGTTTATTCGTAATTTCAGAAAATACGTAGAATATACTATTTTATTCTCTTCATTACAGATAATGTATGACGTTAATCTTATTTCTTATAACATACAAACCTTTCAGCTGCACTTTATCTTTAATACTTCACAATATATAGTACATATTCTAAAACCATACAGATAAAACTATGATGATGGCTGTCAAAATATCTGTGTTATAAATGAAATTGACAGATTCACAAAATTAGTATTTTTAAAATCTCAATTTTGTTATAAATAAAAATGTACACAAAGCCATTGTTACCCTGTCTACAGTGAGTGAATATTTCCCCCATATTTTCTATTTTAATGAGAGAAAAATAATAAAAATATTTAAATAAATTGGTAACTACGTGTGAAGTATTGAGTGACAGGAGAAACAGAAGGGTGCGTAGGTGAGAACAAAAGAAAATCGAAGAGACAAAAGAGATGTGGGAGACTCCGTTAACAGTGAGTGGGTTGGGAAGGTGGGGGGGGGGTGCGGAGGTGCGGTAGTGTATCGCCAAGGGAGCTTACGAGAGCAGGGGAAGGGAGAAACTGCCGAGTGTTGGTGAGGCGGGGGAGAGCGGGGACCGTTGGGAGTTGCTTTGGTTCCCCGCCCCTGCCATCGCCTTTGATCCGCTCCACGTCTCTAGAGATGCACTGTCTCTTAGGCATCTCACCCCAACCTCTACTTGCCACCAGAGCTGTCACTGTGAGCATCATGTAGGCCGATACGATGCTCTTTAGTTGCTCATGACTACACCTCTCTTTTTGTGTGGGATGGACTAGGGAATGACAAAACTTTAATACGCATGCACTTGAACTGTTGGTAGTATTACGCTTTTATATAGATACCACCAGTACTTTCAGGATACGTAAAATTGGAAGTATTTAATTGAGGTCGGAACTACTGAACAAGCATTGTGTTATAGTCTCGTTAGTCATTAGCTTCTTATTAAATTCTGTTTAATCATTTAGATCGCTACGTACAATAAGTTTTCATTTAGAGCACGTAAGACAACATGTAACGTGAACAATACAACAGTTCTGAAGAAAGTTAATGAATTTATTATTAAAGCAAAATTTATTATAATATTGCTTTGTTTAAACCATGGTTTCCAAGCTATGGGCAAAACACTCCATTTATTTCAATATACATAACCGTTAAGGGAAACTTCTTAAAATGTCCTCATAAACAGTGTTTAACAACGATATTTAACCTACATTCTTATACAAAAAAGGTGTAACATATTGTTTAAGTTATTTAAAAGTGGTTCCATGGTTCTGAATGAAATTTTGTTCATAATAGAACTCACTTGAATAACAAGTGTTTATTTTACATTAAATAAAAAATACCATCCTTCTTCTATAGCAATTCAGCAATTTTTCTCTTCAGCTCTTGCGCATTAGATATGAGCATCAAATATGAATTACGTTGAAGCTAAGACATGTCTGCCATTTCCGGGAAATTAATGGAACGTGCTGTTTTGTTTATCTTCAAGTACTCCAATCACTTTCAGAAATTCTTAAATTTTTAATAAATTCTTAAATTAAATATGTCCATATTTTTTCATGCATAATACATAACTAAAATCTGTGCCCTCATGAGAATGAAGAAATACAGTAAAGACAGTGTTAGTATAAAAGATAATAATAATTATTATAATTATAATTACAATAATATACAAAGATAACTGACTCACAAGAAACAAGAATAATTATTCATCGTTTCACTGAATCCCAAGTGAATGAAAGCTTTGCCTTCCAAGTATACTCCTCCGCGCGATGATGCTACACTCGAAAACCACTGCGGTGCGCGGGGACACTGGATAGTGAAACGACGCTAGAACAGTGCGGAGCGGGGCCGGGGTTTGAACGACCGAGGGAGAAGTGGGGACGGGAGAAACGTGGCTGGGCGATGACGTCACGACTCGCGACTCGGTTACACGACCCGCCTGATCAATACCACCCCCGCCACCACCACTCCCCGCCACCGCTCCGTGGCTCGCACTTCTCCCCGCTCGTCCTTCTCCAGCCAAAACTACCCCGCCACCACAACCCTCATCCCAACCACCCTGACGGATCCGCGACCATAATAAATTGACGGCTTGCATTCTTAACATTGGTCAGTGAGGGTGGTCCATGTCGAGAAGTGGAGGAGAGTAGGGGTGTCCGGGAAGGTGGGGAGCGTGCATTCCGCGGTCGTCCCGTACGCCTCGTCCACTCCCCCATCCCCTCCGTCGCTCGTCAGGCGACAAAATATAACGGTCTGCCTTTGTGGGAGGAGGAAGCGGGAGGGAGAGAGGGAGGGAGGGATTCTGGGACGCTCTGCTGATAACTGTGGCCCCCGCCTCGCAGAGCACAATGCAGCGAAATCTCAACGAGGACGGAGCGAAATGGACCGCGTCGGAGAGACGTGCGAACCGAATCTCCGGAACCAAGAAGCCCAGTGAGGAAATTACTTGATGCAAGAGTCTTCCATGCAGAATGTGGGAGCCACGCAAATGAACATTTCTTCAACATATATTTCGCGTTTCATTGGATGAAAGTGGGACTGCAACTGATACATTTTTCTTCGGGTTGGGTTTTGAGTAGTTTAGGGTAGCTTCAGTGAAATTAATGACAGTATTTGACCACGACCCTCAACCCTAACATATTTTTGAATGAAGTGAAAAAAGATATCATTGCGTGTTCCGATAAAGGCACGTAATAATATGCACAAACACAAGTCTGATTAAAGTAGTTTTATTTATCTACTTAACAAACGTATTAAATGATAAACATGTAAATTAATATAGTATGCAAAAAATTTCTTTGATATTATTATAATCAATGCCAGAATTGTCAAATAATTATTAAGTATTAAATAATTTCTTTTACAAATATTAGTATCCGCCACGACCCTTGGGCGCTTGATCGGAATTGATGGGATGGTCCCTTGCTTGATTTCGGAGAGTAACTTAGTTTATTGCCCCCCTCCCCCACGTGATCATACGCAGTTTGCAGTTGCTTTTTTGACAATGAAGTTTGTTCGTTATTTTATTTATTGTTTCATCGTGGATTCTTCCCATTCTAATGTAGTTGCAAATGCCTTCTGATGCCAGACACAGAAACATGCGTAGTAGGAGCAGCGATGTATTGAAGGCAATTCATGAACTTAATAGTGAGATGAGATCTATTCAACACATTGCAAGTGACTGAGCCTTCTACTTACAATAAAACTTGCATTTTAGAAATAAAGTAAATGTCAGTTTTATGTATTTTGTTTGTTGCGTCTTTCTTTCATTTCATTTATCTACCACTGTGGAACTAAAATAAGAAGAAATTCTCCTTAAAATATGTGCAAAATAACTAAGAAATATATTAGAAAATACATCCAAAGATTTGAAATGTATCAATACGTTTCATTTCAAAAGCGTAAAAAAAAAATTTGATTATATATTAATCTGAGAGAAGAAATTATAATTCCCATAATGCTTGATTACTTTATACTCAAATGTTTGATTACTTTATACATGCCGGTAAGTGATGTAATATTCAAACATAGCTCAACCATCTGAAAACTATGCATAGTGTATCTAAATGTCTTGTATTTTACTTTAATATGTATAAAACCTTTCGTTTCTAGAATTGTTTAAAAAAATGAACTACTATGATGTGGTCCAACTTAGAATACTTTGATGGTTTAAAGCTTGTCATTTGCGAAAATATGAGCGCATTCAATTGTTAGTAGTAGTTTTGTTTATTCTTCACTTTTGAATTAATAATCCCACTGGAATAAAATTTCTATTCAAATTAAAAGCCTTGAGTAAGAAAGCTATTTTAGTACAAATCTTTGACTAGAAAAGTATAAAATAATTTTTATATTGATGAATTTAGAATCTTGACAAGTTTCTCGTCATCTGTCATATTAATATAGTAATATTTCAAACAACCTTGCAAATAAACTACTTTTATTTCAACATAACTTGAATTAATGTCGTTAAATCATTTGTCGAAAAATAGTTTTGAAATTAAAATTGTCTGCGTAAAATATCGTTTTAATATTACTAAAGTTAGAATATTCACCAAGAATTGACATGAGTAACTCAAAATAAAAGGTTTGGGATTATAAGTTATTCGTGGGATATTTATTTTCATTTCACAGATAATTAGAATTATAAATTTTATGACATAAAAATACTTTTACCTTCTTTCCCGAAACAGCTTGTACGCTAGTTTGGTGCGATGGCGTGTATTGCGTCAGAGCGATCCTGAGCACAAGGACGAAGACCCGAGCGTAGCACAAGATTTATGTGCCATAAGAAGCAACATTCCTCTGAAAGTCGAGTTTACAGTTCGTATTTTCTTCATGGCTTGACACATTATCTATCTTTTAATGGAAACATTTTCCATGCGCTTGGTTTTTTTTCTGCCTTCTTTCTTCTGGCGAAGGCGCGTGCCTGAATTTTTGTCAGTGGGAATGGATTTTGCCTCAGCCATCAGCATCCCTCTCCTGCTTCGTTTAAACTTAAGTAGAAGGAAAGTTGCTCTTGAGCTCTTCCCATTCTCGAAGCATTGAAAAGCTTCTGCTAATTCAGAGATACGTCAAATGAACGTTTTGAAGTACAGAATTACAAGGCAATAGCTTAAAAAACTACAAAAAAACATCATTTAGAAATTGTATCTATTTAAAAAATATACATCTGAAATAATAATATTATATTCAGTTTAATACATATTAAAAGTATTTTGAGTTGTCTACATCAAACGTCGTCTATTATGGTATCCATAAGGTTTAATAATTGTCTGCAATAAACGTGGTTGAGTTGATGTTTTCCAATTAATTGAAATATCAATACCACCATTCATAAATCAGTATCACGTTTGCTATGAATTCATTAAAATCATTCATTAAGTAAATTCACCTTTGGCTTTTGTCCGTGTGTCTTTTGATAGTTATTTGGCTACTCTATTGATAGAGTATTGATCGGCTATTTTATTTAGAGTATACTTAGTAGGACTGTGTACAATGTATGTTGAGATATGAGTAACATAAATTCAAATAATATCCAACGATCCAACAGGTATTTGATCTCCATCCATACAGATAGTATCTCAAAGGTTCACTCACAAAGTCACGCTGTTTCAAACAGACTTTTTCATCAAAAATATTCTCAAAAAAATAAAATATTTTTCGAAGTACTTTTCACGTAGGTTTGTCATGGGGCTTATTTCTTTATTTTATAATTAGTTTGTGTTAGCTGTAAAAATTATTACTGGTCAGTTATGATAGCGTTATTTCGAATTTTCATTAAATAATGAACTAATACAAAATGATAAGCTATTATTTACTTTTCTTTTCAAACATGTATTCTATTTAATGTTTAGGAGATCAAGAGTCCCAGAGGTGAGGGTGTCCTCTCTGAAAAGTGTTTGCGTATCGGACATAGAGATGAAAGCTGTCACAACCACCTGCGCGACTTTACCTTGTAACCACACTCTCACCAGAGACTCTGCTCGAAACGCCTTCACTTGCTTTCCTTTTTGATGATATTTCCTCTGGCCACCTCTACTAGTATTTCTAACACAAAGCTTCTATTCTCTACCTTCCCCATGTCTTTTACAATCTTGTAGAAACTAACATTCCTACACACTATTTATACCATGTAATACCTCTTTACTCACACTACTTATGATATAGGTTTCAAATCCTTGGTTCTGTGTTGGTAATTGCTTAGAATTACACCATGCACAGTCCAGCATAGGTTTCCAAGCGAATTTGCAGAACAATGTAAGCATTTTGTAATGTATATTTTTTCTGTTATTTCAAGTGAATCTTTATTTAAAAAGACAAAATGCAACATTATTTTCATTCCTGTAAATTGTTTGTCTTTTTCCAACTTTTTAAACTGATTTTATAAATGATTTCTTTGATTTTTCTTATTTGTCATTTTTTAATGTTTTACTAAACATATTTGTTCGGGTAACAAAATATTTCTAAACAATTCCAAATATTCGATGTATCTGATGAACTTATTTGTGTCAGTTTGGTATTTGACAGCCCAGCATGCAGTATTCTCTATACGATGTATGAGGTTCATGTTTATGCATGCTTCAGAATACAGAATGAGCACATACATCATACGATTATCAGAAACGTAGACCGAACCCAGTATGGTAATGATGATATCGAGTGGAAAACATATATTTGTGCATCCCTAAGCATGATTTTGTAGAGTAAAATATGCTGTGATATCACATCATCCGTAGTGACATTTGTGAATAAACTACTTGCACTCCAATTGTTACAAAGATTCTAATATTGATGTTAAACGTTGCAGAATACTCAACTCAAAGAGGCTCTGCTGTGATCGTGAAACCTTTTGAAATGTGGGATTTGAATTATTTTAGCATCAATACCTAAATTTCTTTTGTTAAAATGAATCTGAAAATGAATGATGTGAAGTTTGGCAACCAATTACAGCAACAAAATCACTCTACTGGTACAATACACTATAACAATCCTTCAAATTTACTTTACCCTTACGTACAGAAACTAGAAACAGAAAATATACTCATCTATTATATCAAAGTAAATAATCACAGGTAAGTTAAGGATTATCATCGATATACTCCTTAATAAATTATTACAAAATAACAATATTAAAATTGATGCACAATTTTATGGTACTTTAAAATACGGAATGGTATTAAACTTTATTCCTGAATTACGGTATCAAGGTGGAGCGTGCATTTTCACATATCACGTAGAGTTCATACTTATTTTTCACCACGACCTTTTCCATATTCTAATCCGGGAAACACGGTAAATATGTATGTTTTCACAACAGCTCTAACAATTTCGGTGTAGGATAGGTAGATAAAATGTAATTAGGAAAGATTAATTCGCATTACCTCGCACTGTGTTGACATTCATAAAATTTATCCCCATCCACTATCATACTATTGGTTAGTAATAAGTAGAATTCCGGAGGAAATATGATCCTCTAAACCGTGATCTTCATATTTTTAAGAAATTTCTTATAGAAAATGACATATAGGACGTAAATTGAATATGTTTTGCATGCAATAAGAAATAAGAATTTTTTATGATCGATAACGTTATCATTAATTTATCATTTTAACTATTTTGTGATAAACGTTTACTTATGAGGATTATATAACACCATCGGGAGTTTGTCGTCCGGATACTCCCAAACCTACTCATCCTTATGTACGAGTACAGTGCGGACGCTGTATCTGCGCGCGCAACGTTTATCAACGCAGGATAAAATAAGTTTAACGTTGCACATATAACTTTAATGTAGACAACTTTCTATACAAGTGCAAACTAAGATGTTATTTTTATTCTGATAGATGTTTTTAGAAAAATACTGCCGCTTTCCTTCTTGTCCAACGACTACTCAAGGCAGTGCGCGTAGGTAACACGTCGGCACTGTAACTTAAGTACCAGACATTCCTTCCATCATTAGCTTCATAACGTTCTATTAACATATTAGAAAATTTGTACAGAACATAAATAGAATTTGGTACAATATACATATAAATTGTATTTTTTCTCTCGAACTTCTATGAAAATGACAATTAACCCACGAAATGTTAAATTTATGACAATCCATCACATGAATAATATTCTCAAGGTTTCAAGCTAACTCTACAAAATTTCATCAAGATTAGTAGAATTCTCGCAAAAATATTGTAACGTGACATTTACAACATCCCAGTAGTAAGGGTTGTATGTGGTATTTAATTTGATTGCTATTCGCTTAAAAGATGGTTCAGCTAAATTTCTCCCTGGTTTTAAAATCATAATTAATTCTCAATTATTTTCATTTAAAAATTCTGAGTAAGGAGCCCTTTTCACGTTCTAACAACTCCAGTAATATTATCAGGTATACGTCTGTTCAATAATATAAGGTATACATGCAAGGAGATGTAATTTGTTTAAAATAATGTTAAATTAAATCCATATCAACTTTTTCACCATAAAGTTTTATAAAATGTTAAAGTATACCTTCAAAATAAATAAGACAGTTGATTGTTACGAAGTATTCACATTGTGAGCCTCAGACGCTTCTGCCCCAAAGACTGCGCAAACGAACTATATTTTCAGATAAGTCTTTCCAATCACATAATCTTCGAGACAGGTTAAACTTCTCCCCTCCCAAGCTCCATCGGGCGCAACCAAGCCCAATTATAAATCCGGATTCCCTTCTCGGTGCTTATTCCGGCGGAAAGCTCCTTTCCTCGGAATTGCGCTCCTCGCGGATCTCTTGCACAGACCGCAGGGCAAGAGGGTCACCCGCGCACCCTCTCGCGGCCATTCCTGGAAACTCGTCTATTCGCTCAGCGTTGCGTTGTTCTTCTCCATGCTCTTTGTTTCACTATTGCTATTTCTCCTTTTTGCTCTATCTGTTCCATTTTCTGCAAACTAACTCACTTGTCTCTATGCCCATTATATTTACGTGTTTTTTCCTTCTAGCGTACTTTTTGGTTGTATCCTTAGTAATGATCCATTCGTTCCTGTTTATTGTTCTCCCTGTTTTATTACCACCTTTCCAATTTTCCCCCCCACGTTATATCAGTACATCAATTAATAATGCTCTTACCATTTCACTTCACATTCTGAGTTATTTTTTCCATTTCGATACTGTAATCATACTCCGGCATACTTTCTTCTATTTTCATATTCTTTTCACACTTTTTCCGTAATCCTCCTGTGGTTTCTTTTCCATTTCCTCGTAAATCATTTCTTTTTTCTTTTCATTTGTCATTCAATACGTTCTCTCATTATAAGAAAGTACAATCTTTCTTACATATTTTCTCCATTATTATTCCATTAACATCAGCTATATTTTCCTAACCTGTTTCTTTCTTCTTCTTCTTCTTCTTCTCCTCCTCCTCCTCCTCCTCCTCCTTCTCACATTTACCTATTTGTCCTTTGTCTATAACTTCTTTCATATGTTCGATCTCTCTTTTTCAGATTTTTTCTCTCCCTTTTTCTCCCCCACTCTGTTTATTTCTCTCTCTTTCTCCAGTCCGTTTCCACTCCCTCACTCCAGCTGTATTTTATAGGCTTCTTCACCGTGGAGGCCAATAATTTTCGCAGAACTGCCGAGTAATTCACCGAACTGCAACTTTGGTATAACTTTGTCCGCCCCCTTTCTCTTGCGTTTCTACAAATAAATAAAAACATTTCTCCTAATAGCTTCAGTACTTCATTTGAACGAAAGTTTCCTTGTGCCGAGGCAGCAACAGTAAACCCAGCATTGTTTTATTTGTTTTATGTTCTCATTTTAAGCGGCAACTCTGCAGGAAAAACATTCCAAAAGTAAATTTAAGTTCCGGCAAGAAAAATAAGATTGGTTTTTACATTCCGAAAATCGTGAAATTGAGACAAAAATCTCTGTTGTACATATTACCGGTATTGTAGAAAATCATGCATTGTACATATTGCCTAGGCAATGTGATTAAGCCACTTTTCGCGAATTCATCGCCTCGTATTATGAACTTGTCTTACTTCTGAAGCATTACTTACAACAACATGCTGTACTTATTAGAAATTCTTGCCTACTTGATGTTGATGGAGTGAATTCTCAACCGCTTTCCTTTGTTAGCGAGTTTATTGGTTCAGCAATAAAAAATAAAAATAGTGTTGTAACAGGGAATTTAAATGTACTAAAAAAGATGTAATTATAATGTTTGGCAAGAGTGAAGGTATCAAAAATTTAAAGTAGTATTATTACACATCGCATGACAATTCAATCTTAAAAAATTTGAATTTCGTATTTCAAAAAAAAATCCACATTTATGTACCTTCTAAGTATTTATACCTACGATGATACACCAAAGTTGGACTTTTTTATATTTTTAATGAACTTTATTTTTCACTGTTTAGTACAGTACTCTTTAAATAAAAGTTAATTTTTCAAAAAAATATTTTTACTTTAACTTTATTTTGAACTTTAAATATTTGAATTTGTTTGTTTGTCAATTGAGGACAAACTCGTCTTACCATGTGTTACTAGGAAAATGCAGTACCAACCTACTTCCTGTATCTACAGATTCTCGTTGCCAATCGAGCTAAAATTTTACAGACATGGTTTCTTTATGCATTTAAGATAGATGAAAACAATCTTTAAATCTAAAATTTAAACGAATAGTTTAGATTTGACAAGAATATAAAATAAAATATGGTGGCTGAGCCGCTACAACCACCGTCGTTTGTTTCCTCCGGAGGATAAGTGATAAGGAAGTGGTTTCGTATCTTATCGGATAAAATTTTCTAACTGAAATAAAATGAATAAATGAATAACTGAAAGGTGGCCTTCAGTTTCGTGCGATGCAACCCAATGTACTTCACTGTATCACGCATCTCATCCTGAAATTCAGCAATTCAACATAGGCTTATTAATATGACATTAATACTTCTTAACACAAATTACACATATTTGTAAAATTTCAGTTCGATCAGATAGAAGTGGCTGAAAAATCAACAACAAATTTTGAAGTGATAGGACGGAATGCATACATGAGAACTTTGTGTTTTTTTTCTTCAAAATCTTGTAAAAACTGTAATCACCTTCCATTAGGCATTGCAGAAATAAGTCTTAGAGAATTTTCAAACTATTATTAATCATATTTTGTCGTATTCGACATTTGCTTTACTGAGTGATATTTCGAAGTCAAATATGTTCATTAGTGAAATTACAGAAAAGAGACAAAGAAAATAAAGAAGTAATCACGCTTGTTCTATTTTAAACTCGAATACTTTGTATTACTATCTTCGCCTGCTTTTCTTTAGGCAATGTTCACTATGCCTAGGTAATGTTATTTAAACCCAGCTCACGAAACAGTGCTAGAAATAGGAAATTACCCCATTTTTCTCCCGGGGGAACGCACAAGAAAACGAGGAATTGCGGGAAATGACAAATTGTTGTTGATGCTTGCGAGATAACCAAGCTTGGTCTTTGGTTAGAGCGAGTACAGGTTTAACTTGCTGAAGCGAATTATATACAATGAAAACCAATCTATTCCGTAGAATTTTTTAAACATATAACAAAGGGTGCTGTATGTTAGTTTTCCATTCCACCATTCTATTATATTTTTCCACAAATAGTAAAACCAATTAATATTTATGTTATATTACTGTAAAGAAGAAAAACAATTTTGAGACTATTCCATCTTCTATTCAACATCTAATTGATTTAACTGTAGAAGTTCTTTTTTCAAATGAGGTTATGTTTATATATTTCGGTTTGTTTGTTGTTGTTGCTGTTGTCGTTTTGATCATATGTTTTCCAAGATCTAGTAGGGAAGTTGTGGTACCCTTGCCGACCTCGCCTATGATTCTAATTGAAGGGTTTAGCGAAGGGATGTATGTGTGCTAGTGTCTTACTCGCTCCATTCCAGTTCACGCCATCAGCGACGGCACGGATAGCACGAGGCTTTAACCTGAGCAAGGCTGAATGTGATGGCGGGCGAGGAGAGGGGTACTGTAATTGCAGAGGGACCGAGTAAGCAGCGGGGTGACCATCGTGAAGGCAACGCACGAGCAACAGCGCCGCGGGCAACTCTCTCCCTCGTAGTCGTCCCCTTTCCACTTTCTCAAAGGAGAACATAGATCCTCGACTTCCTCAGCGAACGTCAGCGCTTTGCAGGGAACAAGTTTCCTTCGTCCTCCGAAGAGCAAAGGATGATCGATACCAAGGTTTATTTTAGATGAGACCGTTTTGTGGCACGAGTTTTACATCACAAATCTTTTAACATTTTTATTTTCCTTTAAACATTTAAACATCTTTGTAACATTGCAACATTACTTGAACCACTTAGTCTAATTAAATAAATAAATATTATTGTCAAAAAAGCAGTACAAACTTCGCAAGAGTACGTGGAGGACAATTAACTAATTTACTCTCCTGAAACAAGCTAGGGTCCATCCCATCAACTCTGATCAAGAGCCCTAAGGCAGAGGTGGATCGAATTTTTTTAGAAAACTTCTAGATGAGATAAAACGTATAATACTAATAGAATATCAACAAATTTGTAATTTAACACAAAAATTTTATTTCACAAGTACATATTATTATCGAACTATAGATTATTGGGAAAATAGTGATAGTAAATCGTATTAAAATAACACTAAATTAAAGAATTATTGTTTCGATAGACACCTTCCCTAGACAAGAGCCTGGAGAACTTCTATAAAAAATCCGGCTCTATCCGAAGGAAAACCGGAGGAAAACCCGGGGTTGGATAGGACTACATAATTCATGTACACAACCGTACCATATTGAGTACATATAAAACTAAATTTATTACTCATTAAATATATTAATTTACTCGTTTTCCTTTGTGATTATGAGATGACCCGAACGGAGACACCTTTTGGTGTTCCAGTACTAGCGTCTTCGCTTTCACGATACCGCTCTGCGGTAAAGAGTAGCTTCAAATTCTGCTCGGACGAACGAAATGAGGTTTTCTGCTGGTGTTTCCCTCATCTACTCCATACCCAGCATCTCTCCTTCCTCATCTACTCCATACTCCCGGTTAACCCAGCATCTCTTCTTCCCAATTCCCTTATCCGAGTAATTGTTAGATGGAACAGCAGGTCTTGTGATCTGAAACTCATCATAAGACATGAACTAAATAAGTAATAAAAAAATAATAGAAATTCTTTTTTTTTTAATTTTAGCATCCACGAATTCATAACTCATAGATTCTTATACACACCGAGAATAATTTAACTGAAATGTTACTGGTTTAGACTTCTTCCAAATGTAAAATGTGGTACTGCAAGTGTAGACTAAATTATGAATTACATATTTCTCATAGTTTGCAACAAAAATAATTAATACTAGTTCTCAACGTTTGGTGCAAATATACTGATTAGACTAATTATGGCTCATGTAGCAAGCGCACACTTTAATATAGAAGGGTTTACACATTTTCCTCTGTTCATTTTGTTAAAACAGGTTTATTTCTTCCTTGCTCACGAATAGCGAAATGCACGCACTTCCCTCTTTTTGTATCGGACAATGGTATGTAAATGTCTATGGAATGGAAATTAATATAAATGGATAGTAATATCCAAGAAAAACATATTTCGAATCCTGGGACTATTTTGAACATTTGGTGAAATAGAACTTCCAAATATATCCATGGAATTAAATTGGATCGATAAATTTAGTTAAACGTTAACTAATTTATTCTCTTAATATCCTGCTGGATTTATAAAGAAAAATTTTATGGTTCGGATAGAAAACTTTAATCATCTTTCTCATCATTCTAAAGAACATTTACAAAAAGAGGTCAAGAGGAGGCATTTATCTAATGAATCAAAGTTGCTTTTATAAAGAGACAATTGTAGGAGTAGGGGGCAGTTCTCCGTAGCTTTTCATGTTAAATGTCACTCTTAAATAACTTTCCAAGTAAGTCACACTTTAGCTTCTCTGAAGTCAAATAAAACAGACTGGCAAGAATCCATCTCATTACTCAAATTACGATATAACTGAGCTGAAGTACATTAAAAGCCAGAGGATAAATTGAATTTATTTGATGAAGTTCAATGCGTAGTAATAGTATTGTTTCAAGATGTTTAAAACAAAAACAGTATTAAAATGATTTGTAACACGTAAAGGTAATAGAAAATAGAAAAATATAATAGAAAAGTAAAAACATAATACAAGTTCAAAACAAAGACATTCTTCCTCCATAATCAAATTTTTATATTTCAATGTATTTAAGTGTAAGTATTATTGCAGCATGTAAATGAAAAATAAGAAAACAAATTTAACAATATTTAATACATTTATTTTATTGGGTGACAACATTTTCTAAAGACAATTAATTTTTTGTTTCAGGTAAGATTTCCTTCTTCCTTCTTTCTGAATCATGGTGGTACTTCTGTTATCGCTTGTCAAAAAGGTAAGGTAATATTCAGATTATCATATTCATCACTAATATTGATATCATTTAGAAATTAGTAAAAACAAATTATAAGTAATCTTATGTATGTTAATGCATCATGTACATTTGATAAATAAAAGCTTTTGAATAACTTAGAGTAAGATGAAAATAGTGACGAGTGAGGGATCGAAACCAGGATGTCGTTTGTTCGCAAGTGTGGAAACAGAGATCGCAGGTATAATAATCAACTCGTTCCCCTTTTTCTGATATTTTAAGACATCACGTTTCTTCTGTATGTGTAGATGCACGGTACATATGCATAAAGATTTTTTATTCTTTCATAATAGACAAATATTCTAAAAATACTCATTTTTACATCCCAAAAGAAGATATAAGTCACTTAGAAAAATTTGGCTGAGCATGACTAGAAAAATTATTAAACCTATAAGCAACCACTTTATCTCCGATAAACGTAAAGCCTAATGATCAGTACAACCTTTCTTTACATCCAGAGAACGGTCGTATTGTATTGCGAATTGTATTCTTTCTTTTATTTTAATTCATTTAAAGAGTTTTCTCGTTATACACATCTCAATGTAAAAGTTTTATTTTACATAAAAATAAAATATATTATACAATTTCACCCTTCCTGAGATGATCAGTAACTTCTTTTTTCAACTTATGAGGAGTGATGCTTTTTAATCATATATTAACAGAAATCTAATATTAACAGAAAAATAACTATTCAAAAATTACAGTATAAAAAATTATTGGTCCTTCACAATAATTGGAAACTAATAAATTATTTTACGCAAGGAATCATTATTTATAATTTTCAACTATTTTATTAAATTGAACGAAGCAGGATAATGGTCCGTTCAGTTTTTAGTTTTAAGTTTTGTGTGCTACAGTCCTCTCTCTTGGTTTGTTTCGCCATAACTCATTTGAAGGAAAAAGTGGTGACCTCACGTAGTTTTTAAACATGATACATAAACATGGAAAAACATAAAAAAATTTATCAAATAATCTGTCTATTGCTCCCAGTTGAAACATTTTTTTAATTGTCTCTGCTCTTCAACTTATGGCTAGACATTTCAAAGAAATTTCTCTTCACACTAATATGTGTTTTGGTAGATAAGACATTGCAAGTCAATATGTCATATACTCGCATGTATTAGATGTAAATTTCTAAATACTATGTATGATTAATGCTGCTACAAAGTTCCAGAAATGGGTGTTACCATCCCCAACTTTATACTAATATAATAAATATTTTTGTGTTCGCATTTTGAGAATATATCTCTTAAATTTGTGATGTTGGTGAAATGAGTTTAGTAATCCCTTAGTATTTAATAGTGACGTCCTTGTAAGTTCGATAAAAACTGGTCAAGTCACATAAAATATTTAATCGTTTTTTCTCATTTTGAATATACAATATAATATTCTAAATAGTTTATCAAAGGACAAACGCATACCTGATGGAGATTTTTTCATCCCTAAATTTTGGAAAAATTATTCACGATGATTGGCGCTAAAAATTAAATTAGAGTCCCCAAAAATGGGTACTAATAGTTTCCATTTTAAGTAATAGAAAATAATTTGAGTGATTCAAGCGAAAAATAATTTTGGATTCTCTTGAATCATAAAATATTCGATAAAAATTAATGAGAAAAAATCTTAACGAATAGATTCATTTTTAACTCATTTTAAGAAATAATTTTAAGCAAAAATCAGTTCATGGGTTAATGGAGTGTAGAAAGAGCAACTTTACAGGCCAGAAACATCAAAATGACGCCTCTCTGCCTTCCCACTTCAGATTTCCTTTTATCTCTCAAATCCGTCCTCCTTAGCAGTTTCCTCTGATTACATCTCAATCACTCTTCCGCCTCGTCTACCCCTTAAGATTATACGGCTCAAAACCATCAATACATTAGCTCAAGAGATTTAATTTTCTTCCCTCCATCTCCTATCCTCCATCGGGCAGAGCGATTGCTATCCGCGACCATCCCATCCTCCCTTGGTTTTCATTTCTGCTCCATAACGCTTCCCATCCCCTCACGGAGCCACCCCGGCGCTCATGTCAGTCTTAATGAAGCAATTGACAAAAACCCTTCGCGTTGCCTCCCGTTGCTCTAGCCAATCACCGTTTCTTCCCGGCAGCGTTTCCCGTCATTATTCCGCGATTAATGTTACACAGAAGTAATTAGGGATGAAGACACAATCCGCGCAGAACTGTGGAAGAAAAACGGCGTTCGCGAGCGAGCTAACCCTCATTCCATTTCTCCCTTAGCAAGGGCGTGCAACCCTTATTCTTTATCATTGCTTCTTTCACAAACGTTCTCAAGTACTTTTTGAATCCACCAATTTGTTTCCTAATGTACACTTTGTAAGATATGAGGTCCCTCAGTTTAGAGTTGTACGCTTTGGTGGCATATTGTAACACGACTCAACCATGATACTTTCTGGTAATATGTTTGATAAAAGTATACATATGAAATCTCAATACCAAAAGATCACAAATAGTTGTGCGAAGATAAGGTGAAATTTTCACCTCAAATTGTATAAAAGAAAAATTCTTGCTCCATTGCATTTGGGGTTGGCTTTTTGGTAAAAGTTCAAATGATTTGTACCATTTATTTGTATCAAGTTTATGTTGTTTCCACTGTATTGTTTTCCACGTTCATAATTATGCAATTCAGAGTTAGCGTTGATCATAGAAAACGAAAATGCATTGGGGTATGACGTACAATGGTGAATATTCGACGCTATTTAAATACGGTTATACTGTCATGAAGTTAAAAGCTTATCAAATTGATGACATAGACGAAAAAAATTTAAAAGTATTTTCTAACTCGTTTGATATATGGTGTAGCTATGATAAGTGAATGAAATTCGATGAACCTGAGAAGGGTATATTTCAATATAAATTTTTAAGAGTATTAACAAAAGAAATCTTTGATGTTTGAATGCCAGAATTACCTCTCCGGAGATAGAAAATGTGTAGATGAATCCTTGTAACTGAAGTAGAACTACGGCTGCAATCAATGACTTGTAAATGAAATAAGTTTAGAGTATTGCAGTATACTGAGAAAGCGTGTAGGAGTTTTTCCTGGACAATCTATGAGAAATTATTTACTTAACCTTACATCAGTTGATCAAATTTCTCACTCACGGTCACTAACGCGTGTAGATACTAAAGCGACATATTAGCTGATATTTTTAAGGTTTTCAGAAACACGACTGCAAAATATTGTGTTTCCTTGATTGTTTATTATTATTAATGTCTTTTTTTGTAAAAAATATAACAAAATGTCCAATACCATAATAGCAATTTTTATTATATCCCATTAGAATTTTATTATATGTATTAAAAAAACATGGAAAATTGTGTTATTAGGTTTTATTTTATTGTGAATGGGTCTATTGATTAGAAATTTCTGTGCACTATTTTAATTAAATATACCAACCAAGCGAAATTAATTTACATCTAAGACATACAAAAAGACATTCTAAGTTATTGGACATAGAAAGATAAAATGTAATAAAGGGTAAAAAGTTTCAAGAAAGAACAAACCGAATCAGCAATAAAAAGTATCAAAAATACGTAAATCTAATTTCATTTGCATTTAATTATATGGATAAATCTTTTTTCTTCTATCCTTGAATTGAAATTGTCAGAGTTTACTTCCTGGAATTGCGGAACTTCTGAAACAGAAAATGAACATAGCGTCCTCTGGAGTTAAATTCGTCTTTTCCAATTCACAAAAGCTTCCTCGCACATTAAAACTACTCTCCTTACTAAACTAAACATACACTAGAACGAGAAGTAAGACATCAAAAATAATTTAACTAAGTTCACGGTATTTGTATTACATTGGATAAAGTAAAGTACTGAAGTAAACTGTCGCGCTCGATGATACTATCTAACAAGACGGACGTGACTTATATGCGTCTCTCCTCTACGAAACACCGGTTGACAATTCATGGCAAAAGTGTCATATTTTAAACAATATTGTATGTGCATTTTTTTCATTATGTAAGTTCATCGATAAATCAATGTGCAAATATCATGAAAACACTTCTCATGAAGTCTATCTTGTAACTTGAGAACGCTCCTGACCATTCATTATGAATCAAAAAACTTTTCTTCCGTGAGACGTTTCCTGTTAAATGGTCACTGATGGAGGATTAAATAACAATAAATTCCTAATTAATATTGAGAATAGAGTTAATTGTAATTTCTTTGATTTTCTAATGCTCCATACAACATTGGTATTTAAGTTATATGAAACATTATCCACTAAACTAAGTTAATTACTTTATATTCCTTTCGCTTTCATCCGAACACGTGTGTCAACAACTCTTAGAGTTTGTGACTCCATCTTAAGTGCGGTTGTATGTACACAAGGGAACCACTTGCGAAGTCAGATTTCGCCGCGCGAATACCTCCCATCCCCACCTATTTTACATCTCGGAACGGCATCCTTCTCAAGTAGAAGAGGGCGTGACCGTGGGGATATGAGACGTGGGGGTGTGAGAGAGTAGAGGGTTTGGAGTGGGAGGGGGTTACGACGAGGTTCAAGGGTTGTGCCGGCGGTGGCTGACAGCCTAGACGACGACCACGGCAGAGCCCGGCGAGAAGTTGGGTGTGCTTGACGCCCACTGCTGTTCTGAGCAAACAGAGCCTCGCATGCCGCCATCGTCGCCATCACCTTGGCCAGAGTAGGACGACGTGGTGGCTGCTCCGCTGTGCGACCACAGGAGTTTGGAGAGAGTTTGACCTGTTTGTCGCTGCCGAGTCACGCGTTGTCCGCCCTGGGTGCCTGTTACTCCCATCGTTCCTCGTGAATCCGAGTCCTATTTCACTCCTTTCACGGAGGGAGGAAATTGCCGAGATTGGAGATGATATGGTCAGTGGAGGAATTTCATTATTTGCATTCTACCAGTAAAATAATCATTTTTAATGAAAATAATTTATTTTCGAAGTATACGAGTTTTACCCGAAATAAATAAAATTATTTCTTCTTACACTGATAAAATTATGTCGATTTTTGACACAAGAATGATCTTTTGACAGATTTTGGTAATTTTAATATACGATAATTATAAATTAAAAAATAAATTAGTACCAAAAAAGCAGTAGAAACTGCGTATGATCACGTGGACGACAATGAATTAATTTACTCTTCGAAAGCAAGCAAGAGACCATTCCATCAATTCCTATCGAGGGTCCTGAGGCAGAGACGGATTTAATATTTCGTAACATCCATCAGAAACCAAATTATTTCAAACTTAATTTTTGCTAAAATGCTAAATATTTTACTACAAATACATGGAATTTACAAAGAGGTACAGATAGTTTACATAATTTAATAATTGTTTAATTTAACTATTCTGGTTTTGATGGTTTGTTTTTTGATTAATTACTTTTCTGTAAGATTGACTTTAATGTAGTTAATTCATTATGTGTACATTATGCACTGCTTATTTTATATTGTCAATAAATTTATTTACTTATTTATTTTATGCACATTAGCCTGATAATGACCCAAATAGCTGTCGAAACGTTGTAATAAAAATTAAAACTTTGCTTACTACAAAAAAATATGACAAAATAACGTCTCGTATTTATAAATCTTTATAATGTTATGTAGAGCATGATATTACAATTTTGATCTTACTTTCGACGTCAGTCGAGTGTAGCACATATATCAAAAACCATTTTCTCATGAAACGTAATTTTATTTCTATCATAGTATTTCTCTTGCGTTAGTCTCTTTTATTATACGAGCTGGCTGTGAAAGGTTTCAAACCAAAATTGGCCTGGAGTGGGTAAGAGAAATTTACGTGGGAATTATTATTCAATTAAATAAATAATTAAATTAATTCCAAAAACTAAATTAATTTCATGGAAAGGGAATATTTTTTTTTTACATTTACTTATCGTTAATGTTAAGTAATTCTATTCTTTGTTGAAGCATTACCCAAATTAATTTCCACAAGGTGCTGCAGTGTCTTGAATCGCAAGATATCTAATGGAATCAAGATTTTCATGTTGTATATTTCATCTTCGCACTGAAATAAGAAAAAATTCACAATATCGGGCAGTATTCCCTCCCTCCAGGCTTCTAAGCTATAATGTAATTTGCTTATAATCTTATATCATCTGCCAAGTCGTCTCATTGACAAACAGAGCCATGACCTCAAACACATATCATCCATCGTCTCCCATATATCAATCATTCCTACATTTGCCTTTGACATGTACATTTGCATATCATCTTACACCAACCCATTCTTTCGGTAACACAATGCTGCTCTTAAACACATATATCCTCCTGTATACCTATAAATCATTCCCACATTTTCTTATGCTATGTGCATATTATCTTACGGTATCGGAAACA
The DNA here is from genome assembly GCA_002313205.1 of Laupala kohalensis. Classification (NCBI taxonomy): domain Eukaryota; kingdom Metazoa; phylum Arthropoda; class Insecta; order Orthoptera; family Trigonidiidae; genus Laupala; species Laupala kohalensis. Next base: position 196,505 of record NNCF01127301.1, read on the forward strand.
TCTCCCTCAACCATTCTTCTCATCCTGTGTCAGGACGCACTTGACGTCCAAGCCTCTCCATACCTGTCTTCTACTACTATCCATTTAGCCCTTCCACGCGTATCTCCTATCCATTTCCTTCCAACACATGTCTTCCGTGAATCTCCTTACCTCACTGGACACATCCGCCCGCTCACACTACCTTCCTTTCTTCCTTCCTTCCTTCCTTCCTTCCTCAAACAATTACTGAGCCATTTTGACCGTTGCCAAGCGTCTCGTCTGGTGAGCTGTGGCTCGCTGCCGTGGAGCGAGCGCAAACCACTCCCCGCGCGCGCGGACTGGCTGGCACGGTCGTCGTCACCGCCTCCGCCACCGCCACTACTTTGCATGCAAATGGAGCCGCCGACGCCCTCGCGTAATTGGCGCGCCTAATTACATCGTCTCGCGGCGGCGGCGGACGCACTTCCCTTCTCGGCCCTCCTCTGCTAAGGCACTCCTTTACGTCTGACTGCTCTGAGAGACTCACCTGCAGAACAAATACGCTACTGTGGGAATCGAGCAATTGGATGGTGATGGGAAGAGACAATCGGTCATTTCAGTTGCGCCATCCGATTATTTGACGCGTAGTCCTTATTTACACAAGGCATAAAATTACAGAAATCGTAGAATATATTTATTTTAATAGAAATTTGTTTTCACTTGTCTCGTCAATTTGGAGTATTAAATATTCACACTACAAGAGATATTTAATTTTCATTATTACCATGGCACCTGCACAATTGTTTACAAAAACAGGGAAAAGTTATGAAAAATTCCTTTTTTAAATTACAAAGTTAGATAATTATTTGCTCCTCTGAATTTCAGGTTTGTAAAATGAAAGATAAATACAATTTAGTGTGTGTAATTTTTGAAATTTTTTAACTTCGTATCACACAAATTAACACATTATTACTTATTCATTTTGATAGTTCGTCGTTAAATATCAAGTGGAAAACTGGTTTTCATCTATCATTTTAATGTGTCTCGTAAATTTTTCTCTCAATTATATTTTATTTTAACACGAATAACCAGCTGGAATAACCTGCTCAATTTAGGAAAACGTTTTAGTTAAATCAGATCAGTCAATCAGAAACGCACTAACCTCAAATACTTTTCCCCAGTTTTTTTTCTGTTATTAACAGAGAATGAAAAATATATTTGTCTTAAATAGTGGTATTTACCAACTGAAAGAAAAATGATTGAACTGTTTTGTTCATTTAAGGAGTAATATGTTTAATAGACAATATACTTATCAAGATAGTATCAGTGTATTGCTAGCAACCATACTCCTCATTCATATAAGAGGTAAGTTGCTCTCTGCTTTCTACGGACTCAATTATATTTGAGGAGTTAAATTGCTAAGAGTGTTGGTGTACACTTCGAGTGGATTCAAAACTGAATATGTGTGGCAGAGAAGCAAATACCATCACAAGAGGTTTCTCTCGAGCACCAATACCTTTGCTCTGAGTTCGGAACGCTTTTCATACCCCAATTGTCAGCAAATAGTGCATCTCAGGGCACAGGACGTAACGTAGAAGCAAACTGCAAAGTGTGAATAGGAACCAACGAGCTTCTACGGGATCATTATTAAATTGCAGACATCTCTACCTCCAAGTTTCAGATGTAAACGTGTTTCAAACTCGCATATTTTGATTCAACAGTAATAGTAGTGAAGATATCTTTGAATTTGTAAGAACTTCGTCTTTCAATAACGCCTTTAAACGCATTTATAGTTTAAATCAACACGTAAAATCTTTCAATTTTATTTTTAACAAGTGGATTGATATTGCCACTTTTTGTAAAAAAAATTACTGTATCAATGCTATTCTTAGGTAAAGCGCATAACAGTACTGATTTCGGGTTACCAGAAAAGAACGATTGTTTTATTTGTATAAGTTATATCATCATTCACAAGCAGAACAGAAGTTGTGCAAATGATCAAGAAAAAATACTTTGACTTTTGACCATAGTTAAACATTTATAATTAACGAGATTAACAAGTAATTTACACCTAAGAAGAGTAAAAAGAATGATAGAAAACAAATGTATGATACATGAGTAGATATACATTTTTTGGGGAAAAATACTCAGTGTATCCAAATATAATATAGTGAAGTTAGAATCAATAAACGTGCGGTGGGACTGATGTCTACTAAAAGATAGTCAGGACAAGAATGGGAGAAACAGGACAAAAAAGGAAGAATTGATGGAAAAATCAGACCTACTATATTGTTCATTCAAATGTAAAATTATTTTATTTGATGATATTGACAGTGATGGAAAACATCACACATCTAATTCAGATCTTGTAAAACAAATTATTATATTTGATGATATTAACAGTAAAGCAAAACATCACACATCTCATTCAGGTCTTCTAAAACAAATTTTCAAATCATCAAGAATTTGCCCTTTAGTAATTCCGATTCAAGATTTGTCACACATGTGAAATGCGTTCACCAATCTTATGTGTGCCAGATACATTCACAAAGCTCACTGTAAGTGCTGATCCAACATCCCCACCCCTCTACAAGCCTCACCCTCATCCAGCGCGCTCAGAGGCATGGCATAGAGTTACCTCCCAGGGAGTGGGTCACGGGACAGGTGGATCGTGAACTCTCCGGGGACACTGGCGTTGACGTGCAGGAGGTGGGAGACACAGAGATCCTCAGGCTCTTGAGTGGCTCAAGGGTGGGGGGGCGAGGGGGGGGCGTGCAGAGGCTGTTGCGGTGGACACTGCAGCAGCGCGAGGGTGACTCCCGATAATGAAGATCCCCGCTGAACTACAATTACGGCCGCACCGGACAAACTTGGCCTAGGTTGTAGTGCGGAGACTCTTAGTATGGATGGGGCAGCGGAGGGGTGGAAAGGGATGGGATAGCGAGGGGACAGAGTTGCTCCTCTGCGGTCGGGAACTTGTTGCAAGTTCGATGGCGTGCTGTGTGCGCTGGGGTCCGGCATCGCGAAAGGAAGGTCTGTGGGACGGAGACCCATCTGCGGAATGTGCTTACGGGATTAGAGAACCATCTTTGTTGTATCATTGGATTGTACAAGTTCTTTGAAGATATGATGTTTCACCAACACTTAGAATTCTATTCCATTTCACTTTACTAACACATTTGTAAGTCGGTGTAAACTTCCAATCAAGATATATCCCCTCATTTATTACCAGTGGCCTGTAGTCATATTGTCAAAATATTATGACTTATAAGCACTATGAAAGTTCTTTTTTCAAAAAGGATTATCGAATCAGCAATTCTTGGCAATTTTTTAATATTTTATAATATTTGATAGAGTTTTAAAATTTTGCCATCTACATTTCAACATAAAGAAGTATTCGAATACATTTTTGAAAAATTATCAAATTTTTATTTCGTCTCAGAATCTATATTGAGGAAATTATTTGTACGAAGTGTACGGTCCTGAAGTAATAATTCCTATGTCAGAATATTTTTCCCCAAAACAGTTAAATTTGAGTAATATCCATCCCCATACTCTAAAATGAATTCGAGAAATGTATTTAAAGAGAGATATGACATAAAATTACAAATGGCATTCCTCTTTTTCCGGTATGACTTTTGTGTTCGTGAGGATAGAGTCTGATAATGAAGGGTTGTACGTGATATCTTATATACTCGTATAACACGATATTAAGGTATGCGCTGTTGAGAAATTTAATAACGTTATTCGACTTGATTATTTATTTATATATTTATTTTGCTTACTTACTGGTTGTTGTACTTTACACTTACACAATAAGAAATATTCAACACGTTAAAAGGATTGAGCTGTAGTAAATAAATAAATATTTTTGCCACAAAAGCAGCTAAGAACTCCATATCGTCACATAGAGGACAATAAGTTAATTCATTCTCCGAAAGCAAGAAAGAAACCATGACATCAATGACTCAACACAATAAACGAGAAAACTATTCTACCGACGAGTCAGAGGTAAGTGTCAGGAAATGTCAATTTCATTTTTGAAAACGGAATTCACCTTAAAGAGATGCAATAGAATCAACAAGTAATTAAAAATGGATGAGGTCTTCGTGGTTTTTAATTTTTCACTTGACCATTACCAAATTATTACAAATTGCTGGAAAATTAATTCCATGTGATGAAATTGGCGAACGTCATCACTCAATTATTTATTTCTGAATGTTGTAGGAAATTTTAGTTACAGTATTTGTTAAAGAGATATTTTCGAAATGTTCATAGTCCTCATGATATAAATGAAAAAAGGAAAACAAGTGACTGGACTGAGTATAATACGTCCATAATAATACAAATTCTATTTGAAATATACTATCTAGTGATGCATTCAACGAATTTA
>NNCF01127301.1:200886-212160 GCA_002313205.1 Laupala kohalensis
ATATATATATATATATATATTAAGTTCCATAAATGAAAGTGTAAAAATGTGTCCGTTGGGTTATTCCGTTGGGAAAGTGTTATTGTCTTTTAAAAAATATCCTGATCGAACGTGTTAGCAGGTTCGAGTTCGGTGAGTTAGCACATGATGTTAAAAATTCTTTAACATTCATATCTTTACACTTAAAATTTGATAAAATATATTTCGGAGTTAATTTCATTGGTTCTTAATATAGCACAATTTATGATAATGGCTTTGATTCATTAGTGTGTTTTTTGCGATTTATACGCAATGTTGGTCACTTCAATATAATTCATTATGCCCCTGTTATGATATACGGACAAAAACGATATAATATGTGAAAAATGATTTTTCTATTTGTATATTTTACATATAATTGCGGATGCAACTGGAAAACCTTCAGAATAATTTATTTTCTCTGGAATAAGTCAATACGTGAAATTCCGTTTCAAAACACGAAAACCTGATGTTCTACATTCGTAAAAGTAATGAGAATTTATAGCTAGTTGACATAAGGGAAAAAGTTAGTATGAAAGTTTTATTTCTCATCTCGAAAGCGTCAGAGCACTGTTGTCTCAAATGTAATCATGCGGTGCTAAACTCATAACAATATTCAGATTAAAAATACCGTTGCTTGAGGACACACACATTTCTGTGTTCTCAATTTTTCGCACCAAAGATTTGTCTTTGGTGAAAGTGTATAACATAGATTCCAATAGTTGATTTTGATAAAATATTTTACAATGATTTTTATTGAAAAATTTGCGTTATTTTTTTTTCTGTTGGGTGGAAAAGTGTAATTGTCCTGGGTTTTTTTCGAAAATCCTGATCGAATGCGTTGGAAGGTTCGAGTTCGGGTGATGAATAACTAACCTCGAATTACGTCAATTTACTTCACTCCGTATTTTTATATTACTTTTAATAGGAAATGAAGTATATCCAAGAACCAGTGAATTCAGAATACTCGGAGCGATAATCGCACTTATTACCTAGCCATCTTGTATTGATAATACTTTGGCATTATTGAAATATTAACCCATTTGGTATCGAAGGAAGATTATTATCTACTTGGATGTCAATGTTTGTGTATAACTACAATATCAAAAGATAAAGAAAACTGCAGATGACCAGATATCGAGGTACAAGTAGGGAAACCAATATTAGCACACTCCATAGAATCCTCTTCGAGAGAGACGTGCTTTTGTTGACTTGCAAATATCTTTATGATAGAGAGTTATAAAGAGGTATCGATTGTTTTGCACTTGACGTTTAATGAATTTTCCTGAAAAATAAGATGGAATGATTCAACTTTTGCAAATATATATTTAAGTGGTTTGTGTTCATTCAAACAAGATCATTTCGAATTCATAGAAATAATAAATGTTAACTAATACTCGTTCAACTTACAATGTTATCTTTCATGAGCATTTGTTACGAAGTGATGCCGATAGTAAAATGCACATTACATTACATTTGCGGTAAATGTTCATTTGTATTAAAATGGGAACTATTCGAAAATGGCCATTACAAATAATTATTTTACATTACAACAGAGATTTCTGAGAAGATAATGAGCATGCACGCATTGACGCAACTATTAGTTACGACGCGTACACTTTATTTCACAACGAAATATTCACATATATAATTAGGTACCATACTGTGCATGCTGAAGTTCCTTACGACGCTTTATGGAAAATTAACACTGTTTTGAACACCAAACCATGTTTGTTCAACAATTAGGATAATATGCTGTCACCAAGTTTTTATTGTCATGGAAATACCACAATTTCTCAGATCGAAATCACTCAGTATAAATTTTGATTTCGTACTTCTGTACTATAATGAAATATTGGAAAATAATGAAAGCAAATGACAAATAGTTGGCAATTCCCGTGTCTGGGCGTGTGCATATTTCCCAAATTAGTTTCATTTATTATTATTATTATTATTATTATTATTATTATTATTATTATTATTATTTGATTCTATTATATTTATCGATATGGGGGTATTTCATAACGATAAACTTCTGATTGTTCCTTTCTTCACGGAATTTAGATTTTTATTCCTAATTTTAAGACGACTCTAATGATATTCATGAAAATACAATCTAACATCGAGTATACTCGTTTCATTACTATGAAACCAACATCCCACGTAAATTATTACTACTATTTCTGAAACACAAGTTTATTTCGTAATCTAAAATTTTCTGTAACTTCCTAACATTACAAGCTGATTTTCTCTGGATTACCTATGACAACGCGTTGATAATCCACCTTTGTTCGTTCCGAGATTTCTTATTTGTAAAAAAGATGTGTCAAGTTTATGGGTAAATGTTAATGTTTTATTGATATTTGGTTTTGATAACTTTAACTAAAAAAACAAGTTCATGTAATAAGTTTGATCCACTTGAATGTTTAAACCAATAAATGTATCTTAATTACATTATTCAGATTAGTACTCCATGTCTATTTATTACTATTAATTAAACATGAAATGATGAAATATGAATCCCAGACGAAAGTAATACACAAATAGTTTTAATTATCTGTCCACGTTCCGCGGAAAAACGCAGTTTCTTTTGGGACGACATTATACCCCACACGACCGTGTTATAGATCTCTACCCAACTACTGAAGTGTTAAATTGATCAATATTTGGTTTTATGAAGGGTGATGAAATTATTGTGAGTGTTGATGTTTCGTAGTTGAAAAATATTTTAGTTTTCTTTTATCGTTAACTTTTAAGTTAGTATGAAATTTTATTCTTGTATAATTTTCGTAATCTTAATTTCATTATAATAAACAACTTGCTGAAAAAATTCCGTTTTTCCTTTAATTCTTTAAATGAGTGTGAAAATGGAGATCATTGTTCTATATGAAAAATAAAATTTTTGATTCACTGTTTATGCATTTATTAAAAATATTTTTCCTAAAACTATATTATAAAGAAACTAAGATATAATTATCTAATGTTATATAAAGGCCGTACATTTGTGTTCGTCACAACGAAGTAGGTTTGGTTTTGCAGGGTATTGGGCGAAGTTAGCTTCCTGTGGTTGAGTTAATTGATGTGCTGAATCAATAACCAAAGCTTAATTTTTGAGTTTTTATTAAGAATATTTTGGTTAGTATATATAGTGTTCGTAGGACTATTCGCATTAACCTGCTTTGCCTCTTGGCTTCTCACCACGCAGGTTGCCCCTGACACGGGTCGCAACCACACGCAGCTCTTGAGTGTCGTGCGGGTTGCGTCCCGTCGGGAAGTAACCTCACGGCACAGTGCAATGTGGCAGCACGACGCGACGGTGGCGTAGTGCGCGTAGGGCGTAATTCTCTTAATGCAAGCCCTCGAGACGAGAAATCTCGTTTCACCTCCAGTCGCTCTCCACTTCTGCACTTCCTTCACCCCTAAACCCCACGCAGAGTGTGAGTCTTCTGAACTGCGGGTTGAAGGGCCCAGAATCTATGGCCCGTCGGCGGTCGCCAGCGAGGAGGAAGAGGATAGCAGATGAATGGAATGATTCTCTTAATATCTCCGGAGTGGCGGGGGGGGGCACTTCTCCGGATGGCCACGCGGTACTGAGGGATGGGGAGGTCGGGGTGGTACGAGACCCGCGGGGTCACCGTCAAGAGAGGTAATAACGCAGATTGGACGCCTTCAAAGGCCGAGAGGGTATGTCTCGTCCGAAGGAACAGATTGTGTCCAACACACCCTAGGGCACGTAGCATCGCATGGAGTACAGGCGTTCGGTCCACCATCTCTGGGCAAGCTCTTCGTTCTCCATGATTTGTGGAATGGGAGACGCTTACAGAAATATATTTTTCATTCTAAATTTCTCTTTTGCTGAAAACAATTGTCTTTTACAGAAAATCTTGAATAATACTTGCATAATTACCTACTTATTTTTTGCCTTTTGTCAACATTGCACGGAAAAGGCAATGGTTGATTTTCCGAAAGGTTGAGATAACATCCCCTCGCAAACACCACATTGGGTATATCTCTACAAAGTGATAATAAAAACAAAAGAACAATATTTTACGAACTCACAATCGTCATCGTATAATTTCGTTGGAGAATTCTTTCGTAGTGTACTGATATTTAAAACGAAACAGAAGTGTGGAGTTATTTTTTTAAATTATATTTTAGACAAAAATTCAGGAGAGTGTGTTTTTTAAGATAAATATTTTCTCTTATGTATTATAACCAGAGAGGGAAAACAAATTATATTATTATAACTCGAGGAAGAAAAGTTGCATAATCTACAGTCAGGTGAAACGGCGACGAACCAAGTGGTGACACACCTGTGGCCATAGCTGGAGACTCCGGGTTCGAATCACGGTTCATCGCCATTTTCACCTGCCCGTAATGCCGTATAATGGAATCTCTTGAAAATGAGAAGAAAACTTATTCATGTATACTTAAAGGTTCTAATGACCTTGACGTTGGTGATATCTAAAGCCTAATAAAAATTTATACTTCCATTCTTTGTGTTCTGATAAAATTGTCGTTTCATTTCCATCCTTACCAACAACAAATAATCCAACGATAGTCCTCAGTATGAACGATTTGTGGTGGCAGAGGAGTCAGTCTGTCTCTCCGAGCGGACGCCTGGCGCTGCGCCTAACGATGGGAGAAGTGTTTTTTGACCATCTCTCCCTCCTCTCATTCCCGTGCGTAATCCACTCCTTCCTTGCATGTGTCAGAGAAAGAGACTCTCCAGCCGGAAGGTCTCGACTGTCTAACTTCCTCGGCGTTCTGTTGGCGGTTTATTTGGCAGACTTGCTCCTTCAAAATGCAGTCCCTCAGTTCTGTGCCTGACGGCATCTCTATTCTGAATATTCGCTGGCTCTTCTCGTGTCCCACTTTAAACCTATCTAAGCTGTACTTGCAGGAGCTCTAAGGTGAAGCGCTTATTTGGCTAAGTAACTTTTGAGTTTCTAAAAATCTGTTGTCGGACTTGTGTTTTCTTTTATTTACGTTTGAGAGTAGAGTTCTATATACTCGACAAAATTATTTCTGCGACATATTTCTTACTTTTTCATTCATTATGATGCCACAATAGTGATGTTTTTGAGTCTTTTTTTTCACTGCTCAACGAATTCTATTCATGTAAAAGGAATTCTATTAATGAAAAATGAATTGAAAGTTTCTTTTTTCTTATTAAACTTGCTTAAATTTCTTATAATTTTATCTTTATCCAATGAACATGAAAGATTAACATGAATCATTACTTTGTCTTTTAAAAATACAGAAAGTAGACCATTCTTAAATATGGTTTCATAATATTACCACAGTGAAGATATTTCTAAATTTCATGATCGAATGATAATGGAATCTTCCCGTTCAATGGTTTTATTATGATATAATATACCTATAATAATACACGAGTAGAGTAATATATAGTCAATATCTTATCTCAGGTCTGAAAAGTGTCTGAGCTAATTAGTACTAGCATTTGAAGGGAACTAAAACCTACTGAACGTCATAAATGTTTTAAGAAATCGTAATAGTCATTCTATCGTCTGAATTTTATAATACAATGCACAACTTGTAAATATTCAGAAAAATTTTAATGAGCATTTTTATGCGGAAAAAAATATTTTACATAACATTTTAAAACAGTTATGTTCACTACGCTTTTATCTTCATCAGGTCCATATGATATCACGATATCAATTAAAATATGCTAATAATGTCACTCATATACAATGTTTTATTTTATATCTACCAACTAAAATCATAAAAATTAATCCACTTAGGTGCAAAATCCACAATACTCATATTGATTATCATTCGTGCTCTCAAAACGAAGAGATTTACAACACTCATTGATTTTTAATTATATAGTGTAAGGGGTTTTGTCATGTGAAAAATAATCAGTGAACCCGGTCTGAATGTTGTCCATTTCTTTTTATTGAAAACAATTTGCTTAAGTAAAGATAAAATCTTTGATGAAGCAATGGAGAGAAAAGAATTGCCTGGAATGCGCTGAAAGTTAACGAGCCACTCAAGGTAGGGTTTGGCAATCCCTACAACACCGCATTTTCTATAATGTGAAGGTTTCGTTAACTGTATACTTCAAGAAGATGAGGTTCCTCTTCATTGTAACGCTGAAATGCATCCTTGCTTGAACGGAGAAGGAGTGCTCTTTAGATCCTTATTCCTCGTTACATGTTCTTTTCTTATACTGAAGAAAGAATAATGTATCACTTACTATAACGATAGAACAACTACATCAAATGTGTTTTCATGATCCGTCAGAACTTACGAGAATAATTTAATTGTGAAAGAAGAAAACAATTTTCATGATGACATTAATTTTGCACTTATTATGTAAATGCCACCGTTTTTAGTGCCTTGCTACCAAAACTCTTATTTTATGTCCCTCAAAGAGCTTAAATCCGTTGTTGTTGGAATACTAACCTAAAAATAAGATTCAGAAATGTAGAATTTGCGAATTTGAATAGAAATTGGTGTAAATACGATAAGTTACAGTTTTGTAAGTAGATTTAGTTGTTTCTACACACCCTGACCAGACGTTGCATTATATGGAACTTGATTGTGAATTTCTCCTTTAAAATTCAACTTTGAGTTTTTATAAATTCCGAAATGTAATCGCTTTAAAACTATTCCGAAAGTGTATGTAGGAAAGCAAATCATTTTGGTTTCTAAATTGCATAGAGTGCTGGATTTGTAAACTCTACTAAATATCCGCACATTCTTGGAGTAAAGAAACGTCTGTCCGAAACATGTGGTTGAGTTTTGAGTCTTGAGATAATCTCGCATCTGTTGTTATTTAGAGAAAAAATATACTAAACATTTAAATCATATAACATAAATTCTTCTTTAATCGATGTCTCGTACAATAACATATGCGTAGATATCCGATTCATCGTACGATATTTTTAATGTATTTTTATATTAACTGTTTTTGAAGTATTTTCGTCAATTATAATTCTTTCTTTAACTTTCCTGAATCATTGTTTCATATTGGTTCTGTTTTGTCTTTTTCAAAAGTATCCCTCAAATAAAACTTTTCTGCATTATAAATTATAATCGTCTTTTCCTGTCAAGTGAAATTGAGGTCTCTTTATTATATATCATATTCCTGCTATACAGACGTTTCTTATGCATACCTATAATTGGACGAGACGCATAACTAAGGTCTGATAAAAATGGTGACAACTAAAAGTAGAACGCGGAATCTATTGAACTGATCATTTGGATGTAATACGCTACATCACTTTTATTCGCTACACCTTCCACAATTGTTCACCATTTTAGATCCAGGTCAGGATGTTCCGGATGCCGGATATTCTGGGGTGACGTACAAATGATTGGGAAGTTCTCTGGCAGATACCCCGGATCACAACACATTTTATGAAGACGGAGGACCAGCTTCCAAAAAAGAAATTTGAGGGATATAAAGAAAAGAATAAAAGCAAGCATATTTCAGATTATAAATTTAATGAGTTGAATCTCGTCACAACATTGTGTGTGATAAATGAAAAAAAACATTGAATTCACCCTTGACTTATTAAACTAAAAATTACATAAGGAAGAAACAATTCGAATCAAAAATTGGATTAAGGAGAATGGTTATATTCAAAGCCATGTATCACCAAATCAATATCTTTCTAAATAATTACACAATTGGCGCACCATTATCCATCAATTCACAGACTACTTGTGTATTTAAGTATTAAATAGAAGTACTTCTTGATAAAATGAAAGGAATATCTAAGAATCAACTCGACTTATTATTAGATAGAAAAGTCATATATTACAGATCCATTTTAATCAACCGTTCAATCTCATGACATTCCGTAATGTTTTATATTCTATTTTCCTTCAGAATCTTGATACAATAAATTGGAATTTGTCTCTCAACAAGAAAGGAAAATGTTTTGCTCTAGGTTGCAGTGACGAGACCATATAGAGAACCATTAAAATAATTGAGAACGAATTAAACACATGTAACCTGTTATTACGAAGCAGTTCTTGTTTCAAGACATGAATACCCACACATATTCAACACATGGATTGTCATCAAACCCGTTACGTCAAGAACTTAAATTGTAACACTCAAGCTTTGGAGTCCTGCTGGCGGCGTCTTCGGTCCGTAGTTTGATGTCTTGAGGAGCCGTGACAAGCACACAAATGGAAGCACAATGATGCACACGCAAGGTCCGCCTGCGCGAATTGAAGTGTATTAATAGATAGCACACGCGTACACGAATTGAAATACAGAATGGAAGCATTTTCCCCAGTCGCGTGCGGCAGCTTGTGAAGGTGCTCTTAAAATGTAACTTAGGAACATTTGGACTTGATGTTACTGCTCGTTCGAAGAATAACGGTTGGAATGCGGGGGGAGGGGTGGCGGAGTAACCTCGCGCAGGGGTAATTTGGCGAGCATACCCTCTCGCACGGGGTAAGCCTAATTGGCGAAATAGGCTTGCAATTATGTATGCCGAAACACCGGATTTGTGAATGGTTGAAGAAGCGGTCAATCCTCCTACGAGCTGCCATTTTTATTCCACTTAAATTATCTGTTTTACAATATATTCTTGGTAATTTTCGACATTTTATGAGTTTATATCTAAAGCATTTCCTAGTAATTAAATCACTTTCACTTCTCACAGTGAATTACAATGAAAAATAGTTCTCTTCCTGGTACAAGAACACATTCCATCAGTTTTTTTCTCAGTTGTGTCGAATAATTCTTTAATATTTCCATTGCTAACTCATAAACTATTTCTTCCGCATTCTATTACTGTCAATAATTAGTGTGTCTCCATTTATCAATTAATGTATTTCCAGAACTTTATTTCTCTCAGCAGATGTTACTCAACTCGCTTTTCTCACTTCAGTATTTTATTTTTATTGTATCGTACATTTACAAGTTAATGGATTGTTATTCATGTAATGTTCGATTATGTTATTAATATCCTCTTATACATTATCTATATTGTCTTATACCTCTGAACGTAGAGATACGGTTGTGGTAAGTAACTTGTCGCTTCGGATTCCTCAGACGATAGAGAAACTAGATTCTGACGTACAGTGAATACGATGAAGAGAAATCAGGTGTCTCGTTGACAGACGTTTACAGCTTTCAAATTGTATAACAACTTGAACAACACGTACGTGTAGAAACACTGGTTATAACCTCCAGCGATTAAACAATTCATGATATTTTATTTCAATTATGATGCTGGAATTATGGAATTATTGATGTGAAATACTGCTGCAATGTTAAACAGTAATGCATTAAAATGTTAATTTTTGTCTATCGTTGAAACAATTGGCGGCTTTCTATTGTCGGAGAAAACGTTCTGTAGATATACATGACTTTCTCAGCTAACTACTATTAAATTATTTAAGAATTAAATAGAAATTTGTTATGTAAGAACACTTATGATAGCATTAGTTTTAGAATCAAAATAGTGTGCTGTATTCATTTAAATAAGTTTCGTTAGTAAATATACCGTCTCATTAGTTTCATGATATAGGAGGTTACATACAATGAAATGTCCAAATCAATTTTGAGATGTAACTGTCACCATTTACTGTACTATTCTGAATTCACCTGCCAGGGATCAATGAACAGGAGTTTAAACATTATATTACGTCAAGATGAAAACAATACGCTGCCCCAATTTTGTTCTTCCATGAAACAAGGCATTAAATGTCCATGTATGAGCCAACTAGTGTCTATTTTCTCAATTAACTCATGAAGAGTCGTTTCCAATAGTTTCTACTTGTTTTTTTTTACAAATGACATTTCATGCTACGAACTAACCTATCATGCGAAAACTTAATTATCATGCTTCTTCCTTCTCCGTTTGTGTGAACTACTTATCTATAGAACTATGGCATTGCTGTCTACGTCTTCCATAGCTTCATTTGGTGATTAAAAAGCTATCAGTCTATTCGCGAATATGCAACTGCCTCGTTTGAACCGTGCGTACTCATAACGACGCTTTATTAGTCAAATGAATGTTATTAATCGTATTATAGTCCTACAAATATCTGCTTACTTTTTAATGACAATACTTCACATCATAATAACTTTAGCTATCACTCGGTGTCTTTAGAGTTTAGTTCATTAGCGTTTGAAACAGTTATTCATAACCCTAGTCTGATATACCTCTTTATTTTCCTCTAACTTTTACTAGAATAATATGAGTATTAATATATCCACTTGTTTGAAAATCAAAGAAGTACTATAAAAATCCTGTTCAAAGTTATAGTCACTGAGAAATCGTATTCGTTCACTCGGCTTTAAACATTGCCATGAAATCAATGGGCCCAACGGACATCCAATCATCTACTTCAACCGCATCTGCTTTGACGCCTCGAGGCTTCTGCAAAACACCTTCCTCTCTCATCACGTGGATGGAAACCAACCGCTGCCACCACAAATGCAGTGAACGCCGTCTTGTACGCCGCAACCGGATGCCACCCTTCGGACGAAGGCGCGCGGCCACCTACTGGGGTAATTTAGAAGGTAAATATTATCACCCTCCTCCGCGCATGGACGCCTGAGTTCTTGAGGGGGGTGTATATTGAGTTACCCCTCAGCAGAAAAACACGAGGGGAAACGACGTACAGTCCGCCCCGCCCGTACGACCTCGAGGCGTGTCTCCCAATCTTGTTATGGGCCTAGCAGCCCTTGGCGGACCCTTCGTTTCTGACGCCCGAGAGGAACAACCCTCGCTCGCGCGCGAACAAAGTTGAGCAGCAGCCCGAGAAGTTGGAAGAGAAGATGAAGTCAGCCATCGGCGCACGCGATTGGTTGGCTACGCAGCTCCCTCTTCTCGGTATTGTTTGTTTCTCACGTGTGCTTCTCTCCGTGTCTCAGGTGCGGAAACACTCTTCATCCGCAGGAGTCCCCTTTGAAACAACACATGAGGCAGGCATGTTTTTTTTTTCTTCAGAATTTGATGTCCTGTGATGTTGTGCAATTCCCTATTGTAAAGCTGACAGATTCTTGAAGATGAAAGTCTCTCGGAGAATCTTGTTACGACGTCCCATGGGTCTGTGTTGTCGGCAGAGCATGTCATTGGGGGAGATCAGGTCGGACTTCGATTTACGTCAATGAGTTGAATTGACAACTCATGGATGGGTTTTAAAAATCATTAGAACCACTTCAAAAGTTCTATGAATATTACAATATGCTATTAGATGAACAAAAATGGTTTTCTTGATACTATCATCCTCAAAATCGGGACAATATGTATC
>NNCF01127301.1:212178-356977 GCA_002313205.1 Laupala kohalensis
ATATATATATATATATATATATATATATATACGCATGAAATTTGAGGGGTTTTTTGCAAATCATTTTTCTTTGAGCTTTTATCAATATTTATTGTTACAAAAGCACAACTAACAACTTAAATTCATCTATATTATTTATCAATATTTATAGTGCAAAATATCGTTTAAGTATGCGTATAAAATATCGTATAAGTACTTTCTCGAATCCCAAATAATTCATAAAACTTTTTGTAAACGGACAGATAAAGATAGTTATAACGGACTGTGTTGTCCTCTATTTGTATACTCCATGCTGTGTTTTCCGTGTTGTTAAAAGTGACTTTGTAAACTATGACGCATCATTACCAGCTAAATTTTTCAAAATCTTTCTATAGATTCCTTCCAACACGTTTTACGTGATTTGAAATTTTCACTGTCCTTTGGATTGAGAACATGATCAAAGCTGGGGATACAACATCGGAGAATGTAATTAAGAAACGAAAATGTCTAAAGGAATTCTTTACTGTTTTATTATAAGTTGAATGAAAAGACGACGTTTACTGAACTAGGAATGAAACGTTTCAGTTTTTTTTATTGTTGTATTTGTAAATGGGAAATGTAGCGTGTTATTGAAGCTTATCTACATGGGGCAATAGGAGGTATGAGTTGGGTGGTAGACTGCTGTTAGTGGGTGGGCCGCTTAGCTGTGTTTACCAACAACTTGGTCCACGTGGAGGGTTTAATAGAAGTGGTTAGTAATAGTAAGAGTTATTGATACTAGCAGGAGGTGAATAGAGGAGGGAGGGTTCGCTTTTCAGTAGTCACAGCTACATGAACTTGGACATTTATGTGAAAAATTACAATCGTTTTCTGACTCCACCGGGATTGTGCCCGGGATGACTTGGTGTAGAGCAAGAACACTACCACCTGTGCCACCAGAGGGTTTTTACAGTTTCGTTACAATCACATATGCAATTACATGCGAGTAATTAAAACTCTACATTTTATTATTACTAACGTTAATACAGAAGATAATTAATACAAAAAAGTTATATAATAAACACACAAATGTTGGAGAAAGAGAGAAATGGAATAAGAGGATGGATGAGCTGAGATACAATTTTGAAAATTGAATTTTAAGAGTTAAAACGAGGGAAATAAGAAATTAAAGAAAACTGAAAATCAACGATCACAAATAATTCTCAGAAACATGATTCACTATTCTTCGTAACCACAAAACTTAGTAAACTCTAACATTTTGACTTACACGTATGTACCTTTGTTTTCGAACAACGTTTCAACGTAGTAAGATTTTTCCATTCATTCTATTTCTATACTGAATAACCCTCCTGCAAGATACACAGTTCTAATCCCTAATATTTCTTTTCACGATTCTTTCCTTAGTTTTATGTCTGATTCAACTCTTATCAGTCTGTTATGACATTTAATCTTCAGAATTTCGAACAATAAACAGAGATATTTTATCTATACATAAGATGAGCATCGAATTATTCGGGAAAGTTAATCAAGACTCTATTGGTGAATAATTGAAATATTGTTTCCTCCTCATTAATTCCTCAAATGAAGATAGAAATACACTTGGTGGTTAAATGGTCACTTATCTGACTGGCTATGGAAGTAATATTCAACTATCATCTTATGAAAATTGTTCAGTTAATAGTGTTAAAGAGAGAGAAAAAAGTTGATAGTAAATACAGAGAACCATGTAATTATTGTGTTCTGTAATAGTCAGAAACTGATTACCATATGATAATAGAATATAATAAAAATATGACTAAAAAGAAATAAGAATTTTGGCAACGAAATAAAATTCGAAATCTGAGTAAAAATCATACTAATTCCAATATTTAAAATTAAAGAAATTTTATAATACCGGAAGGGTTTCTTTTTGAGTTTAAATATTATTTTTTTATTGTTTAAGATGTGCAGATTATATTTAAGACAATTACAATCACTGGCTTATTTTCAGGTACCACATGATGAGTAATATCACGTATGTACTTTTGTTTTCGAACAACGTTTCAAGACTATGGTTTTACTTCCTCTTCAGGTTCAAAAATGTTGGAATGCAAGTACTAAATTGTTGTGAAGTATCACATGTCATATCCTAAAACATTAATAAAGTGAAATAAACCGGTAATTTACTTATGATTTAGGTTGTCTTTAATATAATATGCACCTCTTGAATAATATAAATTAATATTAGCATAGAAAATCAGGGAATGAGAAGACATAATGTATTAATTTTACGGTTCGGAACTATAGCGATCGGCGTATTTAAAACAAGTTCTAAAATCAGGCACAACAAAGTTGCCATCAGTAACTTATTCTTCCGAGTTATTTATAGGTGTCGGAGATGGTTGATTCGAAGAATTCTCTGTACACGCAAGTTGATAAACGTGACGTCACCAAAAACATTTTTACGGGTCCGCAGTTTTTTATCAAGTTTTAAATATTAATTATGCTTCTCACGACACGTATAAAATTTCATTTATAGTTACTGTATTGTATTGACTTTTATAAGATTATTGTAACAATATTTGATATTTAATGTTGTAGTTAATAATATGTTGTTTTGATATTTAAAATAATTATATAAGATTGTTTTGATATTTAATTTTCTTGTAGATACATACTTTTTTTCCAATAGCGTGTCTTCTAACGTTAAAGACATTTAATTTATTTGTAGATAAAGAGTTTTTGTCAAATTCTTGCCTCTTCTTGGTTCTGATTGTTTGGTTATATCCATTTATCCAGGTTATTTATATAGTTTTACTTAATAAAATACAACTTATCATTAAGTGTCGGTTGGAAGACATGTTTGAGTATAAGTAATCATAACATGCTTTTAAAAAAATCATGAAGTGTAAAATGTACGTTAAATTATATAAAATAATCATCATTTTCAACGTTTTTGAAATTTGTGTTGATAAAAGGCGCAGATCATGATGTAAAAATAGTTCCAGGGATTCTGATTCAAATGTCTGGAATGTACATCAAAGCTACGATGAATATAGTTGTTATATAGCCATTTTAGATAATGATGCCACTCGCGTAGAAACTTTTCACAAAACAATTTCCTGTCTTCCAAGTTCCCCCTTTGGTACTTCACAAAATAAATAAAATCTCCAAGAAAATACAGCCTGCCAGAACTTTTAATGTTTCCCTACCGCAGCCAATAACCGTACATCAGAAGACCTTTTAACATGCGATAAACGTCCTCCACTACATCTTCCAACGTACCGTGATACAACGACAGCTCTGTATCCAAATCCCTGGAGAACGCCACCTGACAAAACTGCTGGGGACAGTCTAATCGCCACGTTTACGTCATTAGGCAGCGTTGGCGTTGTCGGAACGAATTCTAATTGATCGCCGGAGAGGTGACAGGACTGTGGAGACAGTTGTTGCTCCCCTACAACCTTGTTAGAGCCCCTTCCTCACCCCTTCCTCGCTGCTGTATCTCGGACCGTAGCACACCACGCCACATCGAGGAACTCCCCCTTACGTCACGTCGCCGTGGGTGAGCAGTGGGGCTCCGTTGTATTCGCGGAGTTGGTGCACGACAAGTTGCCAACTTCCGGAGCGACAGACAGGAGCATATGCCGCTCGCGTTCCACGAACGCAGCTTCCTTCCCTTGCTCCATACAGCGGTCACCCTTACCCTCACTCCTGCCTCCCTCCATCCCTTTTCTGGTCGGGCGTCTGCAGGAAGGAACAGACGTCAAGAGGGTATTAGTAATTTCCTTGCATAATAGCGGCAAGTTCTTCGCGTTAAATCAAGTGGGAAATTATCATTTTGGAACGGGAGGAAATGCCTCACTTTGCTAGAGCTTGCTTATCTCTGTAATCCATTCGTTCGTGTCCACCGCCTCTAAGATGCTGTTACCACCTTTCGCCACCTCAAGTAGATTTGTTCACCTATTTTAAAGCTCTCATTTTATGAATGAATTTCTATATAGTATAAAGTGTTGTATCGTCGACGTTTCTCGCATATATCGAAGATTTATTCTGTATCGTAGATATTAGATATAGAATAAATCTTAGATATTAAGATATTCAGATGTTAAAATTTAGATTACGTTCTTGAAATATTTAAACTGTTCAAAAGACATAATCCCTCTTTATTATTCAAAAGCTGTAATCGAGATAATTTAAAATTTTTAGTTACATATTTTTTAAGATAAAATGACTTTTTCTTATATAGAGAAAAGGTCAGAAAATCTACTTATCTAAACCATTGTATTTATCTCAAGTTTATGAAACAATATCCAAGTAAGGTTCTGCTGCATCAGTCAATTAAAAAAAAATAGTTGTTATAATCGTTCAAACAAATATGTTATTTATTATAACAATTTTTCGACTTCCTTTTACTTTTATGCTAGTCTCCCTCTGGAAATAAGTTGGTCATTTATTCGTAATCTTGCTGAATGTCAAAGTATACAAGCAATTCGTAAATTGAAAATTTAACTTTTACTTTTTAATTTCTAAGTTCACTTCTCAATTAATTATCACAAAGAAGATTAAATCAAAATCACTCCCATTTCATCCCCTCCAATTCTTTTGTGTCTGCCTCTTCAGTCCTTTCCAGTAGTTCCATACGTGTTGCTCCGTCAGTGTAAGAGAGACGTCAACATGCGGGGAAGCTAATAGCAATGCTCACACAGACAAGATCTATCTCTTATGGCGCTATTTGTCGGTTTGTATGTCTTAGATGTTAGTAGTTTGTTTGCTAATGTAAAGGCTTGTTTTGGAATTACATATATATAAGCAGATACCTGTTTTGTTATATATATATATATATATATATATATATATATATATATATATATATATATATATATATATATATATATATATATATANATTTATAGCACGAGATACAATATTTACTTCATTAATTTAACATTATATTTGTGATCTTGTGTGAAACATACGAAGCGCAAATAATTTCAGCACTCTTCATAAAACGTAAAATAATTAATTTTACCCTTCAGTGGTCGAGTAGCGATCTGTAACACAATCAGGTGAAGTATAATGTCACTCCAAAAGAAACTGATTTCTTAGTGGAACGTGGATAAATAAATTCAAACCGTTTACGTATTTATTTCATCTGGGATACATATTTTATCATTTCACACCGTTTTATATTAAGTATATAAGTAATAAAAATGACAGGGTATACTAGTCTGAATGACAATAAAAAGATTTTGTGGCAGAATTCAAACAATTAAATGTATTAATAAAAAACATATTAAATTCGCTTGTTTTTTAATTTTTTAAATTCAATTAGCACGTAAAAATATGAAAATTAAACAGTTACAAAATTCTGTTGTGTCTCATCAACATTTTTACCCCTGAACTCAACACACCTGTTCCACAAAAACGAAACCCCAGCTCGAATAAAGGCGGCTTATGAACGCGAAGACATCGGCAATTCCAGCGAAAACAGACGCAATCAATTTGGAAGGTACAGAAAGTTTCAGCTTACGAGATAAACTTGTGATTCAGAAGTAGCAACAATAAGATACGTGGGGTGTTGTGACACCCTACCCGACCTTTGAAGGGTTAATTAAAAAATTAGGCAAATATTTGTGTTATCATCATGGACAAATAGTAAAAAATAACTTTTGTCACATCAATTTATTCAGTCAATGTTATTTCAATCGCTCAAGCTCTCAAGTAATTTATATAGGTACATACATATCAAAACAGGTATTGAGCTTATATTGCATGGAATACGAATACTGTATTATCTACCAAATTGTGGAGACCATTAGTTTGTGTTCGTTTTATTATGATGAGGTTCTTTCTTCATATTGTGTATTGAGTAAATATATTTGTTATTCATTGTGAACCACATGGTTACAAAAGATTCTAGAGACCTACACACATATATACGTATATAATTTGAGTAATCATTGAGAAGAAAAATTCCTTCAGGTAAATTATGACTAAATACTCTCCACACTTTTCACATTAGCCTGCATTATTGTAAGAACTCAGAGTGTTTGAGCAGGATTGGACTTCTATTTAATTAGTTGCTTACGAATCCGTTTTGCATGCAAGAGTACGTATATGAAGCTTCCTTCTACATCTTTCTCTCTTCACAGCTGATGAGATTGAAACCGAAATGACTGAAACGCGTCTGTCATTTAAACCACTTGACGTCCTCGCCTTCCTCCTGCTCTGTCCTCACCCTTATTCTCTCCACACCACTCAGCGGTGGCGCCATTCGCGAGGATAAATCAGTGAGCTCTGTAGGGTGCGGGTAGGTTCGCGAGGACTGAGGCAGACCCAGGGGTGGCAAAGGTGTGAGGATGTACGATAAGATGAAAGCAGGAGTGCACAGTAAACCAAATTATTCAAACTCGTAAGTCTCGAGATTCTGAAATTTGTTACAAGAATTGATGTTTCTAAATATGCAAAGTTAATCGCACCGTCGGTTATTGAAGTCAAATATAAATTGATTCAAATGGACACAAAAATACTAAAAAATTAAATATTCATGTATAAAAAATAATGATAAAATGTTTCTACTACTTCTCGAGAATGAGGTATTCAAACTATTGATATAAACATAATCTTTGGAATTCTGCAATTCAATAAGTTCTCTTACACATATTTTGACAAAGTTACACCATAAATCCTATACAGCTTTTAGGTATAATCCAACCAAAGCTGTTCCCATCCTGGGTCGTATATCGAAATCTCAAGGAACTTAATTTCTTCGCTGTAATTTACTGAAAACTATAATTTTGTAGTTTCCTTTGTCACCGGTCTATGGAACAACAAAATGTATTTGCTGTACAATCGTTCTCGTCATAACAACAAAACAGAACTTTGAGGCAAAATTAACGGTATGTCCATATCATCCTGATTGGAAAATATCTCTTGACCATACATTCCTACAACATATGACTTCAGTAAGATGAAATGTAAAGTGAAGATAGTATAGATTCCTTTGTAAAACGCGGAATGCAAGTTTTTTCATTAATCTTCACGGAATTCGGAGTTTTCTCCGAACTACAAAAACTCGGGTACATCAGAAATTGGATCAAACAAAATTTAAAATCGCATTTTCTAAAAAATAAAGAAGTTTCATGTTAAACTAAATATGTTACGTAAGTCAACAACTTATGAAAAATCTTTCAAAATAGTTTATTCATGACAAAATTATTCTGAGGTAAAGAAGTATTATTTTAACATTTTCACAAATTTTTATCGAATATTTTTTCTTAAGTTCGTAAAGAACTTACTTCATTGTAGACTTTTGTCTCATTTTTCTTCTGAACCACTGTGTGAGTAGCAATGGTGATTGCTGTAGTAAGCATCGTGAGTGTAGAACCCTCGCAGAAAGCTAATCCGGAGACGACCGCCGCGCCCGCATCTTGAGGCCATTTAACACGCGCAATGGTGCGGAAGCGGTGCATCCATCGCGACGCGGAAACTCCATCGACCACTCGAAACAAGCGATAGATCTCGCTCCCTCCCAAATAAAGTCTCCGAGCCGGCAGCAGCACCAGCGGCAATCGATGCGGTTGGATCCAGAACAATGGGAGACAAGCAGTTCGCGTGATTGTCAGGGAGATGTGTGAAAGCCACGACAGAGTGAGAGCCAGTAATGTAATAGGGGTGTTTGGGATTAAGGTTAGGTTGGGCAGAGGTCAAAGAGTAAGGAGAAAATGTCATTATGTTGTCGAATGCTTATCTGGTTCCGAGTGAAAATTCATCACTTAGAAAACTAAGTCCCAATTTAATCGTGATAATGTCCATACTTACGAAAAGTCTAGCCTGAAAAAGTTATGTTCGTACCTGTCATTCATTATGCATTGGTCATCAAGGTATGTGATAGGGTTTTTCTATATATATCGCAATACATAAGTTTACGCGATATATGGTTAGAAAATTAACCATGAAATCAACAATTAATGTTTTATAATTATCAGTTCTATCCATATGAATACAATTGTTTATGTCTTATGCCCTATGATCTCGGTGACTTAAATTACCTACCGACATATCAAACTACGTGATTTTTATAAATTTGAAATGGCCGGTAGGATACCACTTCAAACTCTCGGATTACACTAGGTGAGTTCAGCTAGTTATAAAGATAAACGTGGGAAGCTCCTGTTATTCGACGGGTCTGGAAAGTTTCTAAGTAAGACATATTGAAGGCTTGACAAAACCACAGAATTTCCAACTGCACTGTAAAACTATTGGTCATCAAATTTACATTCCTGATAAAAAATCTTGAACCAAATTTGAAAAACTTACTTGACGAGACAGTTATACAAAAGCGTTAGGTCATGAATGGGTGAAATTTAGTAAATGAATGGTCCAATGAATGAATGAATGAATGAATGGCGAGTTTCTTTTTTTGTCAGAAAAGTTAACTATGATTGTAATTGGATACGCCAAACCTTCAAACCAAAAACCTCCCAAAATTGTAGATCTAGTAACGATCGATACGAGAAAGTAACCACGTGTATCATTGGTTTTATCTGTTAGCGTTATGATACGTAGTTTAGTGTGTTTGTTTATCTTGTTAGTGTCAAAGTTTGACGTTAAAATATATGATTATATATTCACTTTCCTTTTCGTCGTAATAATTCTACATCGGATATACATATATAAATTTGCACTTGAATACATACTGACATTGAAGATCTATGATTGAAATGAAAACCCGACAAAGCCACATTATCTATATTATTCTCTACTGATACATTGGAACCACGATTTTTTATTGCTGTCTGTTTATTAGCTGTTGGTTGCACAAAATCAGGTAATGTTCTAGACGTGACACACCCAAATAAAATCGTACTTTCAATATTTTTAATATGGAAACTACAAGTATATGAAACCAAATGTTAATACGTAATAAAGAAATGTCTTGAAAACTGTAAAATTAATTTTATTTAGCAATGCCTTCAAAACAATTGTAGTTCAAATTTTATTTACCATGGTTTGCTGTTGGTGATTGGTCGTAAAATATCAAAATAAGTATTTTTTCCCAATAGTAAACGACTTAAATTCTAATGATACTATCATAACCGCTGATTGACTGACACTGTTAATTCAGTAAAAAGAAGAATGAATGCTATAATCCTTTATTTCTTATTTTAGTTAATTCCTATTTTCTCTCCCCCTATCTCCAAATAATCTATTATCTCTCTGGTAGCGATGACGGATGTGGTGCAAGGACAACGATGGTGTTGAGGGAAGTGGATGGGTGCGGAGAATCATAGCGACAAGCAGCGAACAGCAGCCGGTAGACGGCAGCAGTTGTCTCTCGGAGCTCCTGCCACGCGCAATGCGGCGCTCCGGGCAACCAACTCACTCGCGAGTTTCCTACTAGAAGACTCTGTCCCTTCCCTCCCTCATCTCCTCATCCACCATTCCAGCCATCCTCCCCCCCTCCTCCATCACAAACGCCTGCTGCTGTGGCGGCGGCAAGTGACATGTGGATGCCCTCGCTGCAACAGCTAGCGCCCCACCCGCCGCGGATGGCGTTCTGATGAAACTTGCCGCCCGTTGCAGGATTATTATTTCCAACTTGGTCGACGCGGCGCGGCGGGTGCTTCCTCCTAGTCCTCACCACCTCCCATCCAGTATCGTGTCTCACCAGGCCTTTGACGTTGTTCATTGCGCTACTACGTCTGTTAACATCCTTCACGATTCCTCTTTTCCATTAAATGATACGAATTTTCTTTAAAGTTTTAGAATTCGCAAGGATAACTTTGCATTGAAAGCTATTGGTAGTTAAAGTATTTATTTGTAATACTGAATATTTTTCGTGGGGAGATAAAAAGGACAGCGTTTCTACTGAGTTACTTAGCGTCGTATGTTTTATCATTACATTTATATAATCTTATCCTTATATCTCCTTCACATTTGATCTGCAAAAGAAAATTATCTTACAAATCTTCATACGTAGGTCAGGTCAGGTTAGGTTACGTTAGGTTACTAATATTTACCAGAATTGTCCAATCGTATTTAAAAATTGCATAAATATTCAATCCATGTCATTTGTTAAAAATAAAATTAGTGATGAAAAATAGATTTTTAATTTGCTATCAAAAACATTCATGCTGTTCCAGATATGGTAAATAATAATAAATTATTTCTTTAGAAACACAAAACATTCCCAGTATTTGCACGTGCTTACATCACGCTCGACTGAACGAGGTGAAGTTTATAGCTGGGGTATCTGTGCTCCACCCCAGATGAGATCTTCGTACGGATCCTCGTACCTAGCGGCAAAACCAAAACGCCTGGACTAACGAATAAACATTCAGTGGCGGAACTTGACCGTAATCAAGGGGAGGGGGCTAACCTGGAAGCAATTTTATTTAAAAATTATGATTCTACAACACAAATTTTATAAATATTATCTTTAAATAAAATCCATGAAATAAATAATTAACAATAAAACATCTGGAATTATTAATAACAATTATTTATTATTAATCTGGTGTTATTAATTTTATCAATTTGGTATTATTAATAACAATAACCATTATATTATTAGTACAAATTATTAAAATGCTAACTCTTTTATAAATTTAACCCATTTATCAACTTCAATTTTATCTTTTAATAGTTCAGATCGTATAGGAGGGAATAGCCCCTTAAACCCCCCATACATTGACAGATTTGCCACTCTAAACACTCGTATGACAGCTCCCACGTCCTCCCAGAAATCGTAGTCGCAAGATTCTATGCTACGAAAATCTACAAACTGTTTTATATGTACTGTGTAAATTCTACTACATATAAAGTACATCAGAAACACTATTTGGACAGGAATATAAACCATTTTTACGACAATCTCTTTGGACATTATCCATCGTCCTTACCTAACAGTTGTATGTCCGTTTTGCAACGTTTCGGACGTTCTGTTCTGCTTTTTTAGACGTCCGGCAGCACCGGTATTTGAACCAGGGTACCTTGGTTCTTATGACGATGTTACTATTGGGCCACTGCGACCTGGCTGTGTTGGTGATATGTTTATCGTCTTGTGTTGTGCTGCTCTAGTATTAGTACCCCTTATTATTGGCATCAATAGGGGATGGATGTCGATTGAAGGTTGACTCATTAAAGTACTAGCCAGGCGGATGTATGCGGGTTCCTTGATCTTCCTTGTTACCGAATTTCTACGGCCTCCCTAAAATTCACAAAGAAAGGTTTCCGCTACGACCAATCGTGATCTCCAGGAATTCACCATGTCAACCTCTTGCCAGACACCCTTAAAAATCGTATCTCCTCTAGTTGACAAATCCACATCACGAGTAGAAAGGACTTCGTAGACAAAATTAAAGGTGTGCAACCCACATCCACTGATCGCCTAGTGAGCTTCGACGTCACCAACTTGTTCACAAATGTCCCTGTTGATGCAGCTCTGAAATCAACACGAACCAGACTAAAACAAGACTGTTCCCTGAAGGAAAGGACATAACTTGACGTAGGAGGCATAATGGAACTACTCACCTTGTGCCTCAAAAATACTTACTTCAGAGCCGGTGACGACTACTACATGCAAAAAGAAGGCATGGACATGGACTGTCCACTCTCATCCCTGATGAGTGACATATACATGGAAGAGTTCGAACAAGAGGCAGTCAATGAAACCCCTACGAAGTCTAACATGTGGATACGATATGTGGATGATGTATTCGCGATATAGCCACATGGTAACGAACACAAGAGTTCCTGACACACCTCAATCAAAAAGAGGAACACATACACTTCACGATCGAAATGGAAAAAGACGGAAGGCTTCCCTTCCTAGACGTACTGGTAGAAAGACCAGACAACCGCCTCCACACCACAGTGTACCGCAAGCCAACGCACATCGGACGATATCTCCATTACAGTTCAAACCACCCCACGAACACTAAAATAGGCATTGCTAAGTACCTAGCCAACAGAGCAGATATCGTGTGCTCGGTTTGCAAGAAACTGAAGGCAGAACAATCTTCCATGATGAGGGACCTCCGCTCGAACGGCTACCCCTCTACAGTGGTACACAAGCCCTTCAAACGCAAAACACCAAGCTTTAAAGAACAAAAAGAGAACATAGGCACGATTGTGATATCGTACGTCCCAGGTCTAGCGGATACATTTAAGAAAATTGGAAACAAATTCCAATTGAGTACTGTGTTCAGCTCCAGAACAACACTAAGGAGCATTCTCACCAAGACGAAGCGAACGGATGAAAACCAAACACTCAAGGAATGCATATTCCATGTGAATGCGGCCAAGAATACATCGGCGAAACAGGAAGGCCATTACCCGTGCGATTAAAAGAACACCAAAAAGCCGTCCGCCAGGCAGAAATCTTCAAGTCCTAAGGGAAAGAACCTCCCCCATTGCCAGAGAATGCGATCTAAAAATACGGAAGATCAAGGAAGCCGCATACTTGGCTTGTAATCCAATAAGTCAACCTTCAATCGACATGCATCCCCTATGGATACCAATAATAAAGGGCACTAATACTAGAGCAGCACAACACAAGAGGATAAACATATCCCCACACTACCGGGTCGCAGTGGCCCAATGGTAACGTCCTCGCCTTGAGAGCCAAGGTACCCTGTTCGAATACCGGTGCTGCCGATCACCTGAAGAAACGTTACAAAACGAAAGTACACCTGTTATGAAGATATAAACAGGTAAAGACGATGGATAATTTCCAAAAATATTGTAGTAAAAATGATAATATAACATCGTCAAGAATTACATACAGAGAAGTACAAAGAAATATAAATATAAATCCACGCCAGCAAAGGTGAGAGTCATCAGCCTATATAAAAATATTATTCAATTGCATCACAGGAGACATTCCAGACACCACTGAAGTTAAACCCATAAGACTGTAAAAGAATAAGGATTTAATACTTCACATACTTCACATACTTCAAAAATTACTATCGTGGTCTGTGATTACGAAACACAGTTGTCACAAATCTGTTGCAATATATTAGTGTTTGCTTCCATATTATTTCACACAGTTTTCTCTTAGAGTCAACAACACGACCAACCATATTTAGATGACTTGTTTCTGCGCTTATAATCCAAAATTTTAACAAAATACTTAAAGATTTCAATGGATAAAGTACCGGAATTAGCAAATAATATTTTCGCCGTTTCACTAGTTTAACCATCTATTGTTTTATCCATTTACAGATGTCAAATATTTTTGAAAAGTATCTTGACAACAAATTTCCTACTTTAACGAGTGTGGTTTTAAAACGCTACTAAGGTACGAAATACACAAGTTGAGGAAATAACCATAAAACAGCTTAAAAATATCACTTTTTTATGAAAATTCAATCATGTTTAATGACTTGATATTATAAATGTAAACGAGAGATGCATTTTGTAGCCAGGCGATAGTAAATGGAATACCCAGTCCGTGGGCATTAAGTTTTCATGCTCCCTGATAACAATTTGAAACTTAAAATTCATCGTATTGTATTAACAAAATGAGTCTAGTTATCATTGAGACTAGATTTGTAGATTTAATCGGAAAATATTTTGCTCACTTTGTATAAGTAAAACCACTTCGAGCACCTATAGATAAATAACCTATCAACATTAGATATTGTTAAAGTATAAAGTAATTTTACAAAGTGTAAAAAACGTTTATAGTTCTTTCACTCACCACAAAGTCTTCGATAAAGTGGAAACTCCATGTGATCGATAAAAGAAGCTTCCATTTCTTTTTTGATTCCTTTTTTTTCAGATTCTTTATTGAATAAAGATAACATATAAAGATAAAAGTTAAGTCCAATGCAATACAAATGTGTTTAATTTTTTTACTTACTCTATACGATATTACATGTGTTATTGGTAATATCTCGATACAAAAGCGAGAAATTAGGACAACGTTTATGCAAATATTTAAGAATTTGACGAGTAAACGTTAGCCTGTTAAACACATCGTCAAAAATTAGGGTGAATCCAGAACGACGCGGCTAATTGCATCCATCATACAGACATATTGATTGTACTACACGGATTTTTTTTCACATATTTCTTTTTTGTCGTGCGTGTACGTAAGACATTCTACCACACTTCCTTTTTCCATTACAATATGAATACCTTTTCATTGGACTTTATCCGTTAGTTTATTCTCGTAGTATAATCCTTCCTCATACTTATATAAATATTTATTTTAATTACGACGTTTCTTAGCCACCCATAGGTACACATCCCTTACCACGTACCAAATGAATGAACTTTCACATTTCTAGAAGCAATGTTTACTGATATAAACAAACATACATTATTAAATTTAATATGGAATCGGACCACAACATTGGTACATGCAAGTATTCAGACGTCACACTATAGACGTACCTAAAATAGTCCTGCAACTGTTCATTTCAAATAGATTGCTTATAGTCCATTTCATAGAGTCCGCAATTCCTGCAGATTAGTTGGTAGCGATGAAGACCCTACCAACCTATTCGCACTTACCACAGCACCCCAAGTATCCTCAATCGGGGATAAGACTGATGATTTGAATGATCTAGGCAGTCACCAAGTATTCAAGGCACACTCAGTAGGTGACAGCGTTTGGAGTACGCACGTTGTGTAGGCACTAACTCTAAATAGGCACTAACTCTAAATAGGCACTAACGTGGACTTTCGCTAACGATAACCCCGCCGTTTGAAGATCCTTCTGAGCGTCAGTGCACGTGAGGATCACCAATGGTGAACGGGCACCAAACAGTATCTAACCCCATGGTATGACAACAGACTACCGGGACGTGTGAAAGGAAACCACATACTACTCCATACCACAAGCGTACCACAAGCTACAAGGCGATACCATTGTTGCCTCCAAAGACGAATCTGGAGGTTATAGCCACTAGGGCATAAGCGTGACACTACTGAAGAAGATCCACTGTCAGCATGCGTTGTCATGTCCTGTTTTTTTCTCCGTCCTTTTTATCTCGAAACTTGATTAATAAACTGAAAAATAAGATAATGGAAGTGCAGCAGGAAGTTCATTAATTAGTTGCAAAAAAAGAAATTTGCCTAATGATATAGATTTAAAGGAAGAACGTTTATTTATTACAAGATTGCCTTAGGGCTCAAAGATTCACAGAAATCACAAATCCAGATAACGCTGAGAAATTCTTGCATTGATAAATGTCTCAGATCACGCAATATCTAAGATGAGAAAAAATTTTCCACTGGTTTATCAGGAAGAAATAGGGTCATTCCGATGGAATGAGGGAAGGGAAAAGTGCCATTCATAACTAATTTTCAGCTTGTATTATATACTGTAATCTTATTAATATTACAATTCATACATCATATAGTACATATTAAATACTATTTACACTCTGAGTATCTATAAGAAAATCATAATCAAATATTTTATTTAATCTTTGGAGACGTACATCGGTGTAATCTATAAAAACAGTCACCCCTTGATAGGAAGAAGCAAGGGCGGACTGTTCATGTTCGTGTATAAGTTAAATTTAAAGGATGTACGTATTTGTTCTGAAAACATTCACTTAAATATGAGGACTACACTGTGTGATTTTAACGTATGTGAAGAGAGAGGATCGTTCAAAGCTACCACTTCTGAACAATTTGATACTCTAGATAGAAGGTTTAGAAATGCCTTCTTTCCTCCTCTCTGCAACAAACCTTCATCATTCTTCTTCACCACACATTGCGAGCACATTCTCCGCCTCATTTCCCTCCCTGTCTTCTCCTCTATCCTCCCCTCTGATTCCACTCCCCTCCCCTCCACCAGAGTCTACGTGATGGAGGCGGCCGCGGTGACGACGACTTTGGGTGGGAGCGAGAAAAGGGGGAAACGTAAAATATCGGAGGAGAGCGCCGTTACGATTTAATTTCTGCTCCTCAGGCGAAGCGTTAGCTCACGGATAGCCATCTTCATTAACTTTTACACGGGCCGTGTAATTTTACAGCGGTTGTAGAAGACGCCGCCGTCGTCGTACCTCGCCTGGCTCTTCCCGACTCGGTTCGTCCCACCCTCACCCTCCTCGGTGGAGTACCCTCGACGCCACTCCCCGCGGCGGTCGCAGGCAGACCTTTGCGTCCCCGCTTTCCTCGCCGAGTCCCCCTCCCTCCAACGCCTCATCCTTCCTCCTCCAACAAGGCTCGCTCGCTTTCCACGTCTTGGTCGCGTCGCTCGGCGCTGTGCTCTGGGCAGAGAAACAGCGTTGAGCTCCTGTCTGAGACGCTGCGGATCTCCAGATTCAACCTTCTTCCTCTCTCTCTCTCTCTCTCTCTCTCCTCCCTCCCTGCCTTCTGCGGCGACTGACTCGAGTGTTTGCCAACTTATTACTCCATGTCGACTTCCACAATTTCAAAAATAATACAAAGGAGGAAGGTATAACATTTGTAAAAGATGTCTGGCGATAAGTCAAGTGGAACGAAAAATGGAGCTACTTCAAATAATCATCACTATATATTATCTGTTATTTTCAAATAGCGATATGTAAAAGGAGAAACACTTCCTTTCCTTATTTAATAACTGCTGCAATGGATAGTAATGGAGATAAATTAATATTTTATACAGCACAGTGAAAGAATACTGAATGTATTACTAAGATACCTACCATTCGACTTTTTATTTATTAACGGTTGAAAGCTGTATAAAGTAACTATTAACATTACTTGCTTTCATGTTTTGGTGGGGAATATCAAAACCATTGTCTTCTTTACCATTAAGTCGTTCATTTTATTCAATAACGAAAAAATATACAGTAGCCGTATTGTGATAAAACCATTAAAGTGAACCTTTCCTGTGACGGACATTAATTGGATCTCAAAATTTGTCCACTATTGAAAAGTGTCCGCTAGTGGATGTTTCGCTATACAAAGTCATCACGCATCGGGAGATTCAGTAAGAACGTCTATTTCAAATACGGATCTTAAACGGATAAAGGATGTGGTGAACCTAAACGAGAAGAAATTAAATCAATTAACGTACTGTAATTGATGCGGTGCTCCAGAGAACCGTGAAATTAGACGATAAACAGACACTTATAGACATTTAAATTCTATTCTTAAAAATGAAGGGACATAATATATTAATCTTGCAGCATATAGTTTATCGTAATATACGTAATTTAGTAGATGTCAACGAAAATTTAAGAAGATATATGTGTACAAAATTCCAGTTCTTACGCGAGTAAAGACTTGGAAGGTCAGTAATTCATGAACGTGCTCCAGAAAAAATCTTACAATTTATAGCAACCGTGATTGAATATTCGTGTGAACAATGCTGTTTCGTATTTTCCATTTCTAGATGTCAAAATATTCGAAAACAAAATAAATGTGGATTCTTGAGTATATTTAATGTTGATATTTTCTAAAAATAGATAAACAGCTCAATGCGTAAGATTACCAGTACCAGTAATTTTGATATGTTATGAGTAAAAATAGAGGAACACGGTTATAAAAAGAAGTTTTGGGAAAAAAGTTTAAATTTTTGTAGGTATGGGTAATTGTATGATCAAATAAAGAAAGAATATTGTCCAGAATTATCCTTGTCTTAACTGAACTTGAGAAAACACCTTTCGTTTGACGTTAAATGCTATTATCAATTAGTTCCTCAAACATTTTTTTAGACACATATACTGTAATTATGGTATGATAGCTGACTATCCGGCGTTGCCTGGCATTTTTCTTAGACTAATTTTCTTTTGCTCAGAAAAAAATAAAATCTATCTATATTGTAAGATCAAAGATCTATCTATATTGTAAGACCTTTACTTCCTGCGTTTTTTGAAACATGTACAGCATCCTAATTCTTCAAATTCATAATAACACAAATTTATCACAAATCTTGACTATACACCAAACCATATCGCGGGAGCCGAGTCGGTCGAATTTTTGCTTCTCAGGTACGTACAATTTCATTAGAATTCTTGTACTACAATCTAAACTATTCGTTTTTACATTTGTTAAATGTACTAAACAAATAATCCATTAAATTTTATTATGATTGAGTTTTTCCTTCCTAAATTTCTCTCTTAAATTAAAGTATTTTCACGCTTCCATTTTTAATAGCGTTTAATAGATAATTTAGGTTAATTTTTGTAGATAGACAGATGGTATCACGACGTTTTTTGTAGAACTCTTTGAGGCAAACAATATTCTATTCATAGTTGCCAACGATCGTCTAGACAACGTAAGCAAATATAAACCATTACTATCTTTATTATCACACATTTTAAAATAAAAAATTTGGTTATGTTCACCATCTAAACTATCTCCTAGCCAAATTTCATCACGATCGGTTCAGTGGTTTAGTCGTGATCAGATAGTAAATATACAGAAACATTTTCGCGTAACGCATTTATATATTAGTATGGATGAACAGATCTCTATTCTTTTATGTTGAAAATATTATTTAAAACCGATTTCAATAATATTCAATATTCTTAAATTAGAAGTAGAATACAAAACAAGACAGTTGTTCAGATATTTTCATTAAACTACCGCAAATCATGAATCAACTAATAATGAAAGTTGAATTATAACACTATAATCGTCTTTATCTTAAAATTATTTCTCGAATAGAAATTATCTCGTCATTTTTTAATATTTTTCGTTATGAAAATTCACTGTAATTTTCATGAAGGGCGGTACCGTTCACCGTTACAAAGCAAACTCCATTTCCGCTCCCGTTGCAGCAATGGCACAAGACAGCGCAGCGGAGAGTAGATTTTATGAGCGAGGTCTCTTGCCAGTTGGCAGCACCTCTGGATTTACGTGTCGACATACTTGCCAGGGTGTGCACACAACATCGGGAATTCGCGGGTGCGCTCGTGTCTGCATGGATTTGCGTTGTTGACGCGATATATTGTCGCTGCAATTGCCTACAACGAGTAAAGGTGATGTTGCTCACTCCACCATACTCAATCTCTCTCCCCCAAAATGTTACTTTTTCAAACTTACTTTTTGAATATGTTGCTTCTACTCGGTTATATATATATATATATATATATATATATNGATCCATATGTCTACTTATCATACCTTCGAATTCCCCATTATTTGCGACTTATTTCTGTGCGGCTAGGTGCTGCCGCACAGAGGAGTACTTCCGGGCAAGACCTGGCCAACAGTATGTTACCGCGTGAATTTAGTCAATTATGACGATCATTTTTACATACATGAACAAAAATCATGTTCATATTTTATATTAAGAAATTGTATGAAACTATTTTCTAGTTTTTAGCACTATATTTTTCGGGCATAGATATTATTAAGTGACCTATGGCATATGATTTATTCAGGTAACATGTTTTAAAAATATTTATTCGCAGTTTTTAATTCTCCAGTTTTTGTAATGTTCATTATTAAATTAATTTTCGGGTTTACAGTGTTGTTTACAAATTGAACCCTGTATGAAAAAAGATTCAAATAAAAAATGCCTAATGTACTGTAATTCAAAAAATTATTAGTGAAAAGTATAATATATTTTAACATACATATTATTCACAAATACGAACAAATAAATTATTAATGCACATGTTTATTAAATTATTTATAATGGTCGATATGATGAAATGTTGTGAATAAGTAGTAGTGAATAAAGCCACGCAACAGTTTGAGAATTTGTTAGTCGCGATTTTGTGATAAATTCAAAATATTTTTTCTTATGTTTAGGTTAATATTGGGGGTAATAATAATAGCACGGTGTATTGTATATAGTAACCTGTATGTCCCACCAGATTTCACGAAAATCTTGTGACTATTAAAAAGTTTAAAAAGATAGATTCTTCTTAGCATCATTCAATGACACTTCAAGAACACTGACTATCAACAACACCTGCGTTGGCAGTCAGTCTCTATGCACATTACCTCGCGACACTACATCTTTCCTCTGTCCAGTGACTGCCATCACTAACTTCCCACCGGCTCTCAACCTCCCTCTCCCTCCCCCCTGCCCATCGGCTTTTCCTAGGACAGCGGTCACTAAACTCTGAGGCCTCAGGGACCATTAAATCCCTCGTTTTATATTCGACGGACCACTAAGAGATTTTTTAAAGATTAATACGTGCAACGAATACTAGCTACTGAATTTTTTTTTTAAGTACGAATTTTCCAGTATTTAGTACAACAAAACTCAAGTGATTTTTAATACTAACTAATTGCAAATACCTATTTTCTCAAACATATTTATTTCATTGGTGCGAATAATCCTTAAGAGGTTATTTTGCGTGTCTTGTACACGATGTGGATCGACAAAGAAGAAACATTAAGATCGGTTCACACGTTTTTGAGAACCTGAAAAACATAATCATGCAAAATCTTTAACTCGTGGTTTCGCGCATTTTATGTTATTTTGCGTTTTGTTATATTCCGTTTTTCTTTTTATTTCTTGAAATTATTTTTTATTCTTCAATTCAATCCACTAAATATTTCATCTTTCAAATGTAGTATCAAAACTTCGTAATTCCTTTCTAATAAAAAATTGTGCGTGTACATACACATATAGATAGATAGTACCTGGTATCTGTCATGATCGATAATATTTTCATGTCACCCTCTGGATACTGGGTTTGGGTTGTATAAGGGCTGATTGTCGATTTCAGAACATCACTACTAATTTTAGCGGCCCCGAAATCTGGTATCTCAGAACTAATATTAGTCACTTTCATTTATTTTTACATTTTATTCCCTTTTCCTAAGGGAGTATATCTCCTAAGGAGGTGATCGTAGACTTAAGCGGCACTGAGAGTGTGACTATACTCTTCTGTTATTAATAATTTATCTCCAATGTGGATTAATTGTGAACTTACATAGCATCGAGGTCGTCCTTATCCATCTCAACAGTACCGAAAACTGTTGTTTCGAATCTAATTAGGATTTTTTTCTTTATTTTTATATGTCATCCTTTTCTCACCCTCTCCCTAGGCGTACCAGTGACATCTTACCCCTACAGTACTTGTTGTCAGATAGTCAGTCATTTATTTATCAAATTTGGTTCAAATTGCTCCGGGCACTCCGCAGTTATGGTGGGATACATACACAAAAATTCAATACCCATTTCTATCTCTTAGAGGTGGATTTTCGTAAAATCCTTTCTTAGCAGATCTCTATACCCTAAAAAGGAACTAACCTGCCATATTTCAACTTTGTAAGACTTTGTAGTTTCTGATATTTCGTGATTAGCCAGTCAGTTAGGGAGTGGTAATTATATATAAAATTCTGTAACAAACTGTGATAATTTATGTACACATTATTATCATTTGAGTGAAATTACTAACATTTTCAAAGTACGCCAGATGTATTTTAAAAAATTGGATTTAAGATCGGATAAAAGCGGTAGACTTATTTTAAGAAAATAGGAAGCAATAGTGTGGAGTAAGTAAAGTTGCACGACGTCATGCGACAAAACATTTTTTAAGAAAATGAAATATAATGAAAGAAGAATTTTGAAAGTTTGTGTAGAAAATTCAACAAATATGTGACAGATGAAAAGGCATGAACCTATATACACTTAATAAAAATTTCAGATAAAAACCTTTAATAGTGCATTAAGTATATACTCAAATTATTTACGTAAACTAGGAAAGAAACATTTTCCTCAAACACCTGACTTTTAATTGACCCTGACGCGATAGTAAGTCATGGATAAAAAATATATCAACTCCTGGAAGCACCTATTATTTGATTTACAGTGTGTACCAGTTTTAACAGCATTTACTAAATTTCAATTTTTTCGACTTTTGGCCAGGTATTGAGGGTAAATATTCCTCTCTGCATTATGGACAGCAAGCTACCGGCTGCCCTATGGAGGTCTTGATGAGGAAAATCTTCTTTAGACCGTTTACTCTGGGTATCCCCGGTGGTCTCAGAACATTTGGAATTCCGACATAATAAAACTACCATTTCCACACTCAACAATTTGCTAAACAAAATAAATATTTCTGTCGAGAGGTCAGTTATCTTAAACAATCAACCCTTGCTTACGATAATCCTATAATATATTACAATATACATAATTTGATGTTATTTACTGAAATGGTCCTTTACCCGTATTTTCTAAATAAATAAAGAAATGAATATGAAACTTGAATCCACAATCGCGACGACAAAGCTCAAAGGGAATTCTCGTCGTACATAAATATTGAATTTTAAAGTAATGATTACAAACTTGTGTTTTAATCTGGTACCATTGACAGAGCTGGGCACCTAGTCAGATTCACGAATTTAAACACAGTTCTTGGTAATTAGAAAAAGTCATAAATCAGATTCCTTGACTCTTGATTTGGCCGCATCATCGACTACAAACCGATCTTGACGGGTACACACTATGCTGCGGCAGTCATAAGCAACCTCTACTGACTGGCGCTGTCGTTTCCTATTGCAAGGTGAGTTGCATTTCCTTGCTGTTCCATTAAATTGCGTGTGATTCCAATATCATTATCGCGTTTGGCTATTTGGTGTTAGTGAATGGGATCACATGTGGTCTGGAGATGGATATCGGTTGTGTGATGTGTACAGACAGCGTCAAGAAGGGAAGTCTATCAAGTGAGTTAAAGTAGGCTTATTCAAAGTATAAGAATCATTGATCCGAAATACTTTGCTGAGTGGGTGTTCATTGTATACCACTGGGCACACCACCTCATAGATAAGGTCTGATTGTACAGCTAAGATTTCTTCATATCATTTTATTATTTGATGTCACGTTTACATCTGATGATATTGTGTAACATTTATCTTTATTAATCATAAAACAATAGCTAAGGATTTTCTGTACCAATAAGAGAAAAACCAGGCGTGACAAGATATTGTCTTCGAACGCCGCTGTCCGAGCGAGTGATCGTAGGAGTCACAAAAAAAAAACAGATTTATGGAGCCAAGCTCTTATTCGTTGAGACGGCGATGAACTTGCAGTTTCTTAGTTGCTGGTAGTCGTTGGATAGGCTCACTTTTAACTCTGTGATGTGGGAGCTTAAGACAATTTTCTCCAGAAATTCTTAAGACAAAATTTGCGAGGACGTAGCCGCATTTGGTTGCTTCAGTGGTTGACCATTGCCTCGGTTGAGATGTTGTTGCGGCCTACTTTTTATCGTAGTCGCTTGATTTATGCGAATTTATTGGGAACCTATGTGTTGTTGAAAAGGATATTCTCCAGACTCACTGTGAACACAGACCGAACGATGTCCTTCGTTTCAAAACCAATATTCTAACATTGGCACTGGAATAATTTAGGGGTTTCCAATAATATTAATAAAATATATTTTTATATTTGAGCACCATATTTGGATGGTTTAAGAGTTAAGTACACACAAAATGTAAATAACAAATAAAATAAATTATGGAAAAATAAAAGTATAATGAATCAGTTAAAATAAAATACATATTTATGTTCTAAATTAAGATAGGATTGACAAAGATAATCATTCAAGATTAAAATTTACAATGAATTTTATTAAAAAGACAGCACGAATTCTTTTAAACTATCAAGAAAAACATCAATAAACAAACTAATTATAACGAATATTATATTGCTCTTTGAATTAAACCAAAATGATGTAAAATGTGCTTTTATCACTATTTGGTGTGAAATATATTTCTTCAGTCATATAAATACTTCCTTTCACCTGAAACGAGAAAAAATCCTCTTGAAAATGAAATGTATGCAAGTTCTTTTAAACAAAAATAGGTTTATAAAAGGCACTTCTTTTTGTACAAAGCCTTCCATTTTGTTAAGTACTGGGAATGCAAATTGATTTTTAAAATCTCTGAATTTTTGAATACGTTAGAAGAAGCTCTTAAAAGAACTTCATCCAACACCGGTGGTCAGACAGCTAAAGCAAGCAAGCTGGCAGCCAGGCAAGCAGATTCTCAGCGGTGAAGCATGTCCTCACTCATTCCATCCTACGGTTGTTTATTCCATCTCAGCTCTCAGGTCGTCCTTCGCCCTCTACAGACTACCAGGTAAAATCTTTCTAAACTTGGTAAGAGATCTCGAGGCGGAAGCAATGCAAGAGGAGGTTGGTGGTGGGGGTAGGGGGTAGGAAACGCGGTGGGAGCACGTGTTCTCTGTGACCTTAATCCAGTCGGAGAGAAGCTCTTTTTCTCCCTCTTCTTTCAACTATATTCGTTGAAAAGAGAGAGGAAGAAAAAGAACTCGGAAAGAGGAGAACAACTCGACTTCGTTCGGGAGCCTCCTCACAGGAATATTTCATTCCGCTTGCCAGGTGAAGAATGCCAGTTCGCTCAGGTTCTGTGAGAATATTTGCACGTACGTTGTGTGTACGTTTCGTCTCTGGCGTGCTCTGGATTACTAGGACCACTGCAGTCCTAAAAGATTTCGTTCCTAAGTATGTCGAAGATGTGGAGAAGTGGAATGCTCGGAAATGCGGTTTTTAGACTGAGAAGTGGAGACAAAGCCGGGTATCTTATGATCCATCCAAACACTGAATATAACTTACGCGATCTTCTGAGGAATAAAATTCATCAGAGAGTTGTCGAAACACCATTATTCTAGATCATATTGATTTATATTAGTTTATTTGCAAAATGTATTTATCTATCCTTGAGAGCTGAAGTATATTCAGTTTTGGACTCTTATAACAAATATATGAACAGAGTTTTCTCCCTGAAGCTACATCGTATTTCCAAATTTTTCCTTTATTTTTTCGGAAGATTTACTTGCTTCGGAAGTCAAGAGAGCAAGTTATACAGATTTATAGATCACAAAAATTCTGAAGCCAAGTTAAATACAACTCCAGAGGCGCGTGTAAAAGAGTAAAAGGTAGTATCCACCAGTTTGCGTGCTTCGCACCGCTGTTTGGATTTGAAGCGTATGACTTGACGATCTGGGTTTAACTATCTGGATGCACTCACACATGTGATTTCTGTGACTACATTGGACACGACGATGGGCGTAGCTCTGATGAATTCGGCGACGATAGCTTCTCTAGTATTAGATCCAGATCAGGCGTTCTGAATCAATAGACATACAGATTTGGCTGATGAAGTGATGATAGAAACCTTGGCGGTAATAGACCGTTAAAAGTCAAATATGGATTCTCTGAATTTACACGTGACAGGTGGTAAATTGGTGATCTCAGATGTAGCATTCAGAGAAAGTTACTATTAAGAAATATGAGCACCAAACACCGTGACTATATACTTATTCATATTACAGAAAGATGAATAATAAATACGAAATCATATTTTAAAGTACTACAGAAAGACGTACAAATAAAATGATTTACCTTTAAATGACACCAAGTATGCGAATATTATTATAGTCAATCATTATATAAAAGTCATATCATTATATAGAAGTAATGGATTTTCTAATTTAAAATAAAAGGGAAAGAAAACATTACACAACCTACTTGCATTTAGTATTTTACAAAAAAGTTTTTTTTTTCTCTTTGGTCTTCGCGACAGAGTATAACACTGACGTTCCCTGAATGCTTACTCTAAGGTGTACTGTAAGTAATTAAAAGCTCAACGAGAAAGGACACTTGTAAAATTCTAAATGCAAGTAGGTTGTGTAATGTTTTCTTCCCCTTTTATTTTAAATTAGAAATTCCATAAGCTCTGTGTTAATTATTATTTTCTTCTGAATCTTTATATACTTAACCTGTTATTTTGATGAGCATTATGTTTATAAAGTGTGTACAAGATACCAAATGAATTGCTGATACTACCCTGCACCACATTCGAGTTTTAAAAATATATATCAAAGTTCGTTCGTGATACTAAAATAATTGACGCTTCATATTTCAATATTCATTTACATAGGATTTAATAATAAAAATTACAAACATCCTCTCAGTAAATGTATTGTTTCAGTGAGTGGAAAACAAAATTTCTAATTACAATATTTTTACGTAAATCAACATCAATGTGATACACGTTGAAGATGCAGCAATGAAAGTCGCCATTAGAAGTGTTCCACTTCTTTCTTCGTATTTTGGGAAGATGTATGAATGTAGTACTAGCACACAAATCCTCTTGTTCGTACTTGGACGTTCATAATCGGAAGCCGTACGTCGCTAGGAGACAACGTCGTGTACGATACTTAGTGAGCGGCTGACTCGCTCAAGAGGACATGAAAAGTAAAGAAGAGCTCAACGAAATAAATAGCTACAACATACAAGTGGATAAATATGATTTAATAATTCGGGGAAAACAAGGCATGATGGTGCATAAGAATGCATGTTGGAGAGGAATTTTTACGATTGCTTATTATTTAGGTATACTAATACACAACTCTGATGAAAGAAATATCTTACATTATTTCCAATTAATCACCTAGCACAGTTACTCATTCCCCTAGTAATTTGTTTATCCTCTGAGATTCGCATTTTGTTCGACGTACCATCGTTTGAATTTCAGACTAATTACGCCCTAGAACATCGTTTCCGATGGATCCTCTTAAGTCCGTAACATTCTCTAGTAACGATGTACTTCAACTTCCATTGGAACTACCTATTCGCAATCCGAGGCAGGTGTAGGTAGGAGAGCGAGAGTTCTGTGACTCACCCTGAGACCTTACACTTCTCTACGAGCCGAAATTTCCGCGCCCACCATGTTTATGAGAAGAAGGGTGAGGTAGGAACCCATAAGGAACGCCGCGGTATCTGCGGAGGTGGATGTTCAAGAAAATCCCTCACCCTCATCCCTCTCTCCACAGGAGGCTCATTCACCCTTAGCACCCGGGGGCAATCCACGCTTCATGTAAATTTCATCGCTTCTCTCTCACCCACATCCTAAGCGCGAAATCTTAAGTGTCCAACTTCCGGTAACGATGCGTGCTCCGGACGAAAGATCCGGGGTCACTATTGGACTCGGAGAATTAGAGTACTAATAAGTTCTTCGAAGCTGTACTCAGACTCGGTTTCTCTAGAGAATCCTGGTGGAGGCGAGTGTTGGAGTGGAGTACCTTGTGGAGGGAGGTGGAGGGTTTTAGAACGACGGAGTGCTGGTGCGAGAGATGCGTCCGGGAGCAACAATAACCAAGTATGGGTGGGAAAGGAGGCAGTCGTATACCTCAGAAGATGCTCGGGGTTGTCGACGGGGCCAACTACGTCGTAAAGAGAAGAGCGGCCAGACGCGGGTTCCGTAGCATTTCCATCACACGCACCTGTCAGGTGTCGGCTCACGCAACGTGGGATGCGTTAAAAGAACGGCAATAATATGCGATGTGGATGGGTCCGTGCGAGAGACATATTTATGACTTACATTGCGGGTGAGGTGATGTATGTAATACGTTTGCTTCTATTAGCTCTATGAAACTATTATTCCGTTTTCGTGATAATATCAAACAAAGACTTCAAAAAGTATACAAGAGAACTTTCATGTCATTTTACGACGATTAAGTTTTTTAGATTTACTCGTGTAATAAATAAAACGTGACTTGTTACACAGATGTTCACTTCCTTCTACGTTGGATTTTAATCATATTTATGCCAACAAACAATGTTGCATAATACTCTTCAAAAAATCAAACAAACCTCTTAAAATGTTCATTTCTTGTTTTCAGTTATTAAAGCTATTTATAAGTGTTATTTTCAGGGGTACCTACGTCCCACAATCCCCATCAAACTTAATAACACTCTCTCCTAAAAAAATTGTTACATTCCTCCCTGTTTTGACTCAATTCCAAATCGTAAGGTACGAAATATACCATCACATACCAAATTCTTAAAGTCTTAGATAATTTTATGAATTTAATTTATTTTTGATATTCATTTTACACTAAGTAATTTTTATTTTGCTATGTTATTGTTGCTGTCATTAAGTAAATTTATATACCTCTAATCTGCCATGTAATATCTATAAATATATATTATTCTCAAACGCAGTTAAATAAAATGTTACAATAGATTGGATGTATCAAATTGCTAGTAATTTATTTGTTAAAATTCACTTCAGATGTTAAATAATTTGACAAAATCACATAATCGGTGAAATATCCAAAACAATGGTCTTGAGCATTCGTGTGTTTTATTGAAGGATCTACAGATTGTTGCGTAATAACGTTCAACAAGGAAGAAATATTACAAAAAAATAGAGTTCCGACCTGGATCGCACACAGGATACAAACTCTCGCGGCAACGCAATGAATCGACAGTGCCAAAGATCATTGAAATTCTATATTTTCGAGAACAGTGTAGTGGTGAATATGATTGAGCAAGAGCTTACTATTGAATGATAGGGAAGATGGTATCTGTTGACACTTCTTGGTTCGCACGAAATCTTCTAGCTTCATGACACACAAAATGTGACTTTTGGCACTTATTCCATGCTTGCATCTGCATTTTCAGAAGTCTCGATAGATCTCAGAGCGACTAATTGAACTAATTAATTTTGAATTTATTTATATACCTCAAAAATTTTATTTATCACGTTAGAATTTCTGTAAAGTTTTTGAACTAATACGACAATATAATTGTTATGCAAATTTTAAAAACAATATTTATTTTTCAATTAGAATATATTTTAAAACATATCTATTCTTTGGACCCTGTCCCCTCAATTTTCAATGACGCAGTTTGTATCAACACCAGTTATCAGCAATACTGCATATTTTGTGCTCCGATATTGAGAATATTTTTCCGTACATTTCTTTTTGTATTATGACATTTTGAACTAGGTAAAATATATAGTCTTTGATTTAAACGAATCATATTCACTATTTATTCGAAAAATGTTTATAGTAATTTATAAATAATTTCTAATATTTTAATTCTAAGGTTTTACCTTTAATATCATGTATCTAGAAAATGATGCTGATGATCTTGTTGCACCTGTTTACAGGATTAGGCTTTGCACCTTGGTTATTCTATCCTAAAATAGACTAAGACATTCTGAATTTAATGGGAAATGGCATATTAGTGAGAACGAATACATAGTATGAAACTGCATTAATATGTGAAGTTAATGTAAATGCCATTGCGTCGGCATTAATTTTTTTTCTTACGTATTAGATGTGATCCATCAAAAATGAATTCATCATTGTACTATAAATTAATAGGTAAAGTAAATAACACAGGAATTAATCACAAACAAATTTCAACAACGTTTATCATAGTAAAATATGTTACTAAAATTAAAACCAAAGGACTTCTGTCAAAGGCGGTACTCAACTACCTTAAAGTCTAGCTTCTTAAGCTTTATTATTTATTTCTTTTCATGTACCTTTGGCTTTCCTGTGTTACACGTGGTCGAGTATGCTGTATGAAAAAGGCACTATTTCTTGTGT
Source organism: Laupala kohalensis (assembly GCA_002313205.1). NCBI lineage: Eukaryota > Metazoa > Arthropoda > Insecta > Orthoptera > Trigonidiidae > Laupala > Laupala kohalensis. The sequence continues at coordinate 241,427 of NNCF01127301.1, forward strand.
TGGAGGCGTATGTTTTTGCACGTGAACGTAACGAATAACGAAATAAAAAAATGATACAGTGATAAAACAAATTAAGTGACTAATATTAGATCCAGGGGATTTAACCCGCAACCTTTTGCTTGATCACAACGAAGATTTATAAATCATGTAACCCTCAGTTATCATAGATGTAAAAAATTCAGAAAAACTCACAAAATTGCCTTATTTTTGAATAATACTAATAACATTTCAAATACAACAACCAAATAATTTTATTTTGTTATTATTTCCCAATCCATGAAAAATGCGCTGCGCAATAAGGATGGTACAATCACTCTAATTTTTAAATAAAATTGAATGATTATTTTATTTTAAGGTCAAATCGTTTCCATAAACAATCTCTTGAACTCACGTAGTTCAAAAAAGTGACCTCGACTTATAAAGATCTTGCAAGAATTGATTCAACAGAGTTTAACTCCAAGGATGACAGTGGCGAGAGGTGGTAACTAACTGGGGAAACGGAAGAGTGCCCTAGTCATAGTCTTGAAATATTTTTTTCAATGAGACATCACTGAAATATATATCAAACATTTTACTTTCGATGTTTCTCAAACATTTGCCAACGCTGTGCCGCCTCTCTCCAAAGCAGCCTTAACAGCGCATCCTCCCTCGATTCTAATAAAAGTTAGGTAAATCCAATTAAGCCCTCGCTTTGTAAACTGTGAGGCGTTCGATACGGCTGTCCTAGCTTAAAAAGTTAATTACATCCGGGAGAAATCGATAGGGACTGCCTTAAAGGCGTCGCTGCCTATCTTTCTTCATCCGTCCTCTGAAAAAATTCAACAGATTTTCACCTCGCTTTGTACATATTACTCAAGGCAGACTTCCATTTTGAATTAAGCATCTAATTGAAAAGGAATGAAACGGCGTGACTTCGTTATTAAAACGAATTGGCAATAGTCTCTTACCGTAATCCTTAGAATACTAAATACGCTTCTTCATTCAAATCTCTAGAACTGGATGTAATGAACAATAGCAAATCATGTGATCGATAATGCACATAATTAAAATATTTCCTTATTGTCTTTCATGACATATTCATATACAGAATTATTTCCGGAAGTTTAAGGAGTATATGTGAATAATTTTCTGGCAGAAAGACACTAATGAAGAATAAACCCACTCCCAATATTTAGTTTTATTAAGTACCGAAGATTTTCTAGACTTCAGAAATAATATCATATACAGGTTTTATTAATGATTTAATTGTTCACTAACGTAAAAGAACAAATTTAATAATGGATTAGTTTAATTTTTCTTTTTTTGACATTTAGCATTTTTTGACATTTTACGTTCTCAGAAACAAATTTTATCGTATGAAAATATTTAGAATATTCGAAAGTTTGACAGCTTTTACAATATTTCTCGTGTCCATTCGAAGATATATTCATATAACTGATTATAAAAATGGCGCTAAGCAAAATTGATACGAAAAACTCCCAACGTATTAATTATAATAAAATATTATGTAATGTAATCATAATTTCTCCCAGAAACTGGTATTTTAGTGTGAACGTACATCTTTCATTATCAAACAACTATGTGTAAAGCACTCGGTAAAATGCTGGTTACAGAGGATACAGTGAACAAATAATAAATAACCCATATGAGTTGAAAACTGAAATCATTATAAATAAAGTATTATCATATTCTTATATAAATAAATAAAAATACTTGTAGAATTCCTCAATAATTTCTACCGCAGTAGAAAAGAAATCTTCATATCATCGTTACGCATAAAATTCCAAAGAAGGAACACTAAAAAGTACAAGGAAAATAAAAGACCAAGAAACTGTTATACACTATTCGTTCAAAATTGAGTATAACATATGTTTACGACCCAACAAAATATGTTGATGAAACTCCGAAGCACGAATAAATTTCAAACATATTTCGGAGTTTTAAACGTTCTTTGCTGTGTCTTCTGTTTTGTTTTTCTTTCTCTCTTGGTTCACTCGTCTGTGGGCGCTAGCGGTTCGTCGACTTGTGATTCATAAGTCGTGATGAATGTTTGAAATGCAGATGCAAAACCCAGTGAGAATACGGGGAGAGGCTGGGGGAGACCTCCACACCCCAACTTCTTCAACCACAACATACCACGCACCATACTCTTCCCGTTGCTTCCATTAGATAAATCGAAGAAATAAACCGATGCTTGATGGCGCTGTCCGTCTTCAGTGGCTCCGCCCCTCAAAGCGCGAACGTAAGCATCCCGCCCCCGCGACACTAGTAGAGAAGCCACCACGCCTTGATCCTCCCTCCTTGCAGTCAGGAGTGTTTTGTGGCCGTGCATGAAACAGACGTTATACCAAAGAAGTTTTGGTATGCCCCCCATTCATCTATGGAGTTATATTAAAATATATAAATTTCTTATTATAGATGTGTTATTAATATACTTTTCGAACGTAAAAAATTATACTACAACGTTTTGAAATATTTTATCTTTAAGTTAATACATTTTAATTTCTGACAATGAAAGTTTCTTCTCCTGTCAAGAAATTAACCTTTACAATCATATCTCATTTTCGGTAATGAAATGAACATGGCGGAAGGAAAAAGAAATATTTGATTAATGATCAGCAGTAGATGAAAACAAAATTTACAAAAAATTCTCTTTTAGAAATAAGATAGAGCGATTTTTATTGTACATTCATTTCAATCTCACAGTGGCTGATGTTTGGTTCAATTTTTAGATATTTGTTTGAATGAATAAGTGTAGAGAAACACAATAAATTTATTACAAATATTCGATATTTTTACAAATATTGGTGTATATTGAACGGGTAGTGTTTTGACATAAGTTTGTTGTAAGAGAAAACGCCTTCGTTTCTATTTGAACGCAAATCTTCAATATGTATTTCTCGGTGAGCACTAAAACTCCAATTTCAAAATATGTATTTCTAGGAGGTTCAAGGAAGAATAGGCGAGGGTTAAAGTAAATCCTCAATTAAAAAATAAAGAATTATTTCTATTATTTGTTTATCACTTACCTGTTTTAAAAAAAGTCTACAATATTTAATATATTTTATAAATCATAAAATCATATTCTTCCCTTTCGCAGAAATTCAAGTGCCACATTCAACTTCATGCTTGGCTGCCTTTCTGGCGTAACGCAGCAGCTTGTCGCTTCGATCGAATGCTTCCGGTCTGCGCCACGGAATTGACGATATCCTGGAACGCGTTTCTCCGCCTGATTGTGCCGTTGCAGCGGATCCGTTGGGGAATCGAGGTGTCATAAAACGGAGTGACAGAAGCATCTACTCCGAGAATGACCCACGTGATTACCACTTATTTCCATGCATGATATTGTGAAATTCATTTTCATGAACTCACGCGGAGAAAACGTAATGGAACTACTAAAATTGTGATTTGGAATAAAACGTTTATTGTAAATGGTAGTGCGTGCAGAATACGAACGTGTAAATGTTATTTTTTACTTTTTTACTTATATTATGAATTGGTAGGCCTATCTAACTTTATATATATATATATATATATATATATATATATATATATATATATATATATATATATATATACACATATAGTAATATAATTTAAAACTGAAAGGTTCCACGTTGAGGCACCAATTGTAATATACATAATTGTGAGAAGGGAAAAATAAAAAAAGAATGGCCCCTAGCAGGAGAATCAATTGCAATATAACTAAATTGAATAATCCAAAATGGCCGCACATTGTAGATCTAAATTATAACATCTTAAACATTAAATGGCTAGCAGGGATACCAAAATTTGGATAAAAATATCGAATGCTCTTTCTATCATTACCATCCTAAGTCGTAGAACAAAATCCGGTCAGCAAAAAACGCTCACTTACCTGACCCACTCGACGGAGTGATGACTGATCCCTAGCTGTCCAATCTGATAACGTTCATCCAATTTGATAACTACTCAGCCAATTGCCTTTAGCAAATACATTAGGCACAAGTATATAAGCGAATCACACAATGCTTTGATAGTGGAAGACCGTCATTGGCTCATCCAAAAATGGTTACCTCAATAGCAGCAAACCGATGCCAGATGTCATTAGAGATAAAAGCTGCAGAAACCAATGGACAGATGGGTTTTAGGCGCCTTATGGAGTCGTCTCATTCGCGGGTTGATTACGACGAGGTGTCAATTACCCGCCCTCCAATCAGCAACTCCCATAGGACCTCGTAGATGCGAGTTATGCTCAGCTGCACGTTGATCGGTATCGACAGTGTCTCTGATGTTTTCAGAATTCAATCAAATTCGATACTAAAGTCCCGAGGTCGCGCTTCGCAGTGAATTTTAACATTGCTTTTAGTCATTATCGTATGTCGAAACTTATAAAAGTCGAGTGTCGACTTTGACAAAACTCGACGAATATTGCTTGGAGTTCTATCCTCGCGATCTAAGATGGCGTCCCCCTCTATCAAGAAATATCGACAATAATCTCTCACGATCTATCAACCACCATCGTCGTAACCACCATAATCATAGTTATAGTAATAGTAATCTAATCATCATCTAAGTACGTCTACCCGTGCTTAAATATCTTTATCCCCTCTCCTCCGACTTTGAAAGATTAGTTTGACTCGTGAAATACTTGGTAACGCCGTTTAGTACCATTCTTCTTCGTTACCAAATGTTCCACACATAGATAATATAGTGCATAACCCCACGTTTATCAGATAGAATGTCAGAGATTCAATCGCTCTGAAATTTTCCGTCCCTCTATCATAGCCTCCTGGTCTAACCTAACTGCAGTCTGCCTTCACTGGCAGAGCAAACGGCGTGCTCTGTTGTCTGTAATGTTCCGTTGACATCCCTGACTTCCACTACACGATACGTCAGTTGCTTATCAATACTACGTTACGTTAATACACCTTCGTTATATTAGATACAATAATTCTCTTTACTTTTACTAAGTAAGATCCTGGGCATATTTTCGTCAATCAGCTTTCCTTTAATATATACTGAATGAGACAAACATTTTCAATAGATATCAGAAAGGATTCAATTACGATTATTCACTCAAAAAAGACAAAACATGACGCTAGAGAAGTCTCAGGAATTCAACTAATTCGTAATAAAAGTTTAATGTCGTGTGTAGCAGTTAACCTCAATTTTCAAGATGTTCGCTTTAAATCAAAATCAAATATCTCAGTAGTCATAAAACTTGCACAACCCATCGATTTTTAATACACTCGTTTGTTTTTGTTGAATGCAAGACCATATGTCCAATTTTCTAATAAATACTGTAAGTTCAAGTGGTCGTACATCTAAGTTTCTTGATTTCATGTTATTTATTACAAGTTAAAGAAACAGAATATTTGATGTTCAAAAGTTTGAGGTAAAATAAAAAAAGCAATACATAATGTGAAGGTAATGCAAAGAAACACGTATACATAAACTTGGTGTCATGTCTAACAAAACTCAATAATATGCTTACATGAAATTTAATTTTAAAAAGCAATTTTACAAGTATTATTTATGGTTGCCGAAGCATAATTTCTAAGGGTTTAACGTGTTCATGGAAATCAACTTGTAAAGTGCTAATGATATTACTCGTTCCATCACTAAATTTTGCAAATTAGAAACTGTGTAGACTTTGCTATGAAGCTGAAATATATAGAATCTAAAAATAATCATCACTGCTAAATGCCTTACACATTCTTATAAGCTGCTTATGTTACGGTGTTTGTGGAAAGTTGTAAAGTGAAGAAACGTTTATGTTGCAAAACATAAAAATTGTCTCGTATTGATTAACATGACCTCCGAATCATCGTTTTCCAACTTGTGTTATCAGTAGACTTGAGGTAATTCATTTTCATGGCGCTGAGTTTTGTATGAAAATTTCTTTCTACCGTTGACTGAGCGTCGTTTTGTTTCTTTTGTGCAGCCCTGGGAGCGGAGAGTGTTGCGGCGCTGAGCCCTCTGCCGTCTCAAAGACTGCGGCGCTTGAGCGGGCTGTACACGGGGCCCTATTTTGACCCCACTACCTCCATCAACATCACCACGCAGCTGGGCACACACGCCTACCTGCCATGCAAAGTCAAGCAGCTCGGAAACAAGTCGGTGAGTACTTCACTCATGCTCCTTCTCACGATCAATCTTCTCCACGATAGAACGAAATACTTAGTGTGAATTACTTTCTGAGATAAAAATATTTCATGGAAAAAAAGAAAAAAATAATTAATATATATCAAGTAAGTAAAATTAAATTATTTTCCAACAAAAGGTACTCAAGTATGTTAAAGATGGGAAAAATTTAACAGGTTCACTCAATTATTAGACTGGACGTTTTGGAGTCCACCTTCATCTGTTTCTCCTGGAATTAAGGTCGATTTAGGTCCGGGGCACTGAAGAAAACATTGGTCTCTTAACAAAGAGTAAAAGTAAAAATTCATTTTAACCATATTCGTTTTAAAATGAAAATCTTTTAATAGAATGATCAAAATAATATTTCCAACAAAATTTTAATACAGTACACTATAATATACTAAAATTGGCATAATAATTATAAATTTTGAACCATGTGTTAAACTTATGTAAAAGAGTAGTAGTTTAGGTACAACAGTTGAAATAATGAAAAATTATCTGTGCCACAATAAAAAATTAAGTTGATGTTTTGCGGGGTTGTTCAGAAATCGGGACCTAGGATTTGCGATCCGTGTGTCTGCAAATAAATGACTCTGAACGGATGTCGAAATATTCCGCTTGATTCATAAGTGCTTTTTTAAAATATTTTCTATATTTTATGTACTTCAGCGATATATATGTATTACCTAGTTAATGTTTGCTGCATAGGTTATGTACATTATGTACAATTCTTTTTCTATTTATGAGTGACTTATGTGTTTCTTTTTCTTTTTTCATTATCTGTAAAACTATGCATAAGAAGATAGTACTATCGTTTTATTTTCTATTTTCCGTTAGGCATTCGTCGTTTCAATCCCTACCCAGGAAAATCAAATTTGTCAAATAATTTAAGAAATTCTATACATATTTTTTGGGAAGGGTTCATTTCCTAATTTCATTTTTGTACAGAGGGTTTATTTAAATACACAGTCATATATTTTCCAATGAATATATCAGTAGCGGGACGACTTATATTTATATTTTTCCATTTCCCGTCAGTCATAAGAAGAATCGTGAGACAAAACGCATTGACAAAAATATATGTGTGTATGTTTATGCATGCAATATGTTGTTGAACGACGGCATATAAAACTAACGTGCCAATGTTCTCCGTAAAAACCCATGCCTTTTCCATCCTGTAAGATCCTTTGAAGGAGATGTGGTGAAGGGGGTGGGGGTGGTTATGCTCGCTGACAAGCCTCTTCGCGGCGCGGAAATCCTGGTGCGCCGCTGCCATCGCCTCTTCTTTGTTTCTACATGCATTATTCATGGGCTCGACGGGTAGACTTCGACAAGCACTGACAGCACTGGCGCCAGTGGCCGCACCCCGCGTGTGCCCCGCGTATTCGTCCTCTCACCTCTCATATGGTTTCTCCTCTATTTCCTCTTCATAGTACTCCTCTCTATCCCACTGATTTCTTCATTTCTCTAAGTCTCAAACACTTCATCTAGTTCTATTCCGGCGTATTCTCCTTTCTCTGTTTCATCAGCTCTCTCTTCACATCAGTAATCTTTTTTACGTTTCTACGCAAATATTCGAACTCCACCTTTGGCAACTGACTCGTCAGCGAACATCCACATCATCATTTTGACACACTCCGCTCTTGCTCCTCCAGTCCTTCTGCACTCACAACCACCCATCTGTGTGCTAACTCTACCTCACCTTGCAAGACCCTCACCATTATACTTTCACACCCTCGACTCGCTCTTCTGTGACTCCTCACGATCTGTGTTCATCATATATTCCTTCCTCACCGACTCCCATCACTCAAAGTCACACCTTTTCGTCTCTCAACCATCTAAGGTCTTCTGGAAGATTTCGTATTCGGAGAGATCTGGTGCGAATTTCGAGTCATGTGTATCCCTGAAGCACTCAGTCATTTGCCTCGGTTGCGTCTTCGAAGTCAACACATGACCCTTTTTATAATCTCCATTTCACTTCAGAGCTATAGTTAATCTCTGCATAAATATGAAAGAAATCGGGATTGTTGGTAAAGATATTCTGCGATTAACAAAGATCTTGGGTGACCCGTGGCGCAGGGCCTAACGCACTCTGGTGACGCTGATTCAAACCCTCTCTGATCCAAGTAGACGAAACTGTTTTCGCGGCAGGTTTTCTCGGGGTACTCCCCTGCTATTCCTTTCACACACATTCACTCATCATCATTTCACCTCATTCACATGTCCTTCTAGTCATCCCCGTCATAAGGAGACCGTTCAAGAACAGGCGTTAGTCGTGTGCAACGATTAGGGACAGAGGAGCCTCAAAGCAGTGTTCCCGAAGCAGTAATGCTGATAGAAGTCTTCTTCCCCACAAGCAATTCTGACACGATTACATACACTTTAGAGCTATGGTTAATCTCTTGTGTAAATATGAAAGAAACCGAGATTCATGATTAAGTTATATATCATATTTGGTGATTAACAAAGATCTTAATTTTATACATAAAAGCTTGCGGTATATTGACTCTAATACCTTAATTATTTTCAAAACTCTATGTAGTCGCAAAAGTAACGATAAATTCAAGACGATTCTGAGAGAAACTAAATTTCACGAATTCGTTTTTTAATGCAAATATATAAATATTGACAATTGGTGGAGAAAAGTAACTGTTTCTAGATTCCTATAAAATTAGTAACACTTATATTTTACGCTTTTTGGATGAAACTTATGAGAAAAAAGTTAATTAACTTGGAAAAATACATTGATATTTTTGGTGTGTTTGCAATAAATTCATTTCTGCAATGACTACATTTATAATATATTTCATTCAGGTATTGTGATACAAGTCTAAGAAAACTCCGAAGCAACGCCGGGTAATCAGCTAGTGATATAATAAAATGATAATAAGAAATGTATTCGTTGCATTTATGGGTATTATGAGCGTGGGATTATTATGTATTTGTACAGCGAATTGCGCATGTCACTTGTGCCGTAGAGAATCCTTGCTCGTACACTATTCGGTGACACTGTTTTTCTTTCTGCCCCAAAACCACATCTCCTGCCACTAACGTCCATCCCACCGTCCGTATATCCTCATTTTTTCAGCCTTGTCAACTGTTCAACACATGACAGCGCAAGGATGGGGTGGAACAGAGCAAAAATCTCACCTTACGACCGTGGTATGCCAGGGATTTGATGCATAAAATTGCGACGAATTAAATGTGAGACAGGCAAAGGGGAAGGGAGGGAGCGACGTTTCTTGCCTCAGAAATAACAGAGACCCTCTGCCTTATGTCTGCGACAGAGGAAATTCCGATGAATTAATTATGAGGTAGTGCTATGCCAAGAGGATTACTCGGCGTACTGGGAAGCGCTAGGCACCGTGCCCTGTTCTCAATGCATGTCTCTACGGATAAAGCAAAATATTTACCCTCCCACCACAAAACGTTTGGAGTACGAAGTTTTATGAGACAATGTTCTGGCGGGTTTTCAATTAAAATATGCCAGAAAATGGCGCAAAACAAGTAAAAAATAACTATATGACTTGTTCAAGAATAAATAATTTGGTTGAAATATTTTGTTTTATTCAATGGCTATCAGTTTTTATACAACAAAATAGAATTAACTTAATAGAAGAGATTGGTATAAGAAACATACAATATGCAACAATACGTCTACAACTACACTGTTTAAAAAAACTTATTTTCTGTAACGGATTTTTAAAGTATATTAGATATACTATCAAAGGTTATCTTCTCGTTCGGTTTAGAAGCTATCGAGGGAACCAAATCGATCACATTTATCGACACTGATAGCCTTTCAAAATATTTGAAATCTTCATAGAATCATTGACAATGAAGTCATTAATCTTTAGGAGAATTGATATATTCTCTCACATATTGTTGGACTAAAAGGGAGAGGAAAAATTATAAGCATGAGTGAATTTCGATGTACTTTGTTGGTCAAGTACAATGTCATTACATCGTGTAAAATAGGTTGTTTACGCGTTATATTAATTATTCGAAATTTTTAAAAAACTCATTTTACCAATTTATTTATAAAAATGCATTCATTTCATCTTTTCCTTGAATAGAGTGGATACAGTATTACTAATTTAAATTAAATATTGAAAGGAAATAACCATGTTGCAGGAGTCACCTAATTCGATCGTAGCTTTTGACAATGCACAGAAGTAAAAATCATCTCTTATTGGTTTACCTTCAGATCTTCGTTGTATACTCATATTCTCTTCAGGAACAATATTTTCTCCATATATCTAGACATTGTAATAAAAGCCGTCTGGTTTTGAAATCTTCTGCCTCCACCTGACGAGGTTGGGGTGAGAATAACATCACATCGGGGAGGGGCCTAGGGAGGTCGTTTCATTTGCAGTTTCGCGTGTAGAACGACTAGTTGCCTCCTTTCCACCCGCGTCTGACTCACCCTCTCTGGCCTTAAGAGTGAGCGTTGTGGGCAGCCACGCTAACGTCCTTCTGCGCTCTCAGGCCACGACAAGGCGTCCGTCCGATAACATCAACGGGACAAAAAGTAGAGCGAAGAATCCACGACACTTAAGACCGGCTCCACGCCGTTGTTCTGCAACGTTTGTGACATCGTCGACGGACAAGAGAAGACACAAGGAGGAGCCAAGGTTCGTCGTCAGCGTCCCCTCTGAAAAGCCGGGCTAATCTGAGCACCCTTGTTTAACCGAGTTGTGTCATTTCGAGCTTAAATCACGTAACATAAGTTAGATACCTCTTCCCTTCTGCTGCATCTACTCCCTTGGCAAATTCACCGTCCCATGTAAACCATGGCACCCCTTCCTCCATGTCCATCTCCTCAAAAGAAGCTCCGCATTGGCGGGGGATACGAGCGAGAAGATCTCGACAAAACCTCGCACTGTGCGAGATGAATGTGAAATCTCTCAGCACAAAACAACATCTGATTTACACAAGGGATGCTCTAATGCAAGGGTCGCGTTCATAAATATCATTTTTGTGGGCGCTTGTTTTGACAACAATTCCCCTAGAGGAGGTAGAACTTGTGGTGCTGCATGTCGGCCGCTTTGGGCGTATGCGAGGAGTGTGTTGGCTATTGTGCGGCGCTAGTGGCTACGGCCATGGTGAGACAATGGACTTCCAACAACCAAATCGACGTGGAAAACAAGCAGTGGAGAGCAAATCCTCTCGCGTATTGAATGAACAAGTGACAAAGAGGCGGGATTGCATTACAAATGTAGCTTAAAATACGTTTACAAGATATTGATGACGAGTCAGTAATACCCAATTTAAGGTGTTATAAACGTGTCAGAAACTAGTGAAGCACACGAAATTCACGTCCAATTTTTAAAGAGCCATTTATGCAGGTTAATGTTTTAAAAATATACAAACAATATTTTAAGAATTAAATCTACGAGATTTTAACTGTACTGTTTAAATTGGAAAAATATGTATGAAATATGAAGTTTGCCTTCTAGGTGTTTGGGTAATAGTTTGAATAGTCTCCATTTCCAATAATAAATATTTAAATATTCATTATTGGTTGCCACATAATGATCTTCAAAATTCACCCTGTATGGTCGCAGTTTTTATTAAAGTGTTTTCTTAATTGATTGGTAAGGTTAGTAAACTCTTGAACTCTTCTTTTGAAAATTGTATGGGTTACAAGTATGATGGTTATATAATATTATATTTTCAGCATAATTACTTAAAAATTAAGAATATTAGTACTTAAAAAGCTATCTCCGTAAAAATATATGCAATACAAAACATTACTAAAATTAGTTCAAATTTGTCTTCTTTGGTATAAAACAAAGATTTTTATGTGTCTTTTTAATTTGTTTGTCAATTGCAAGGTCGTCATGAGTAACACAGCGTGCGACCCGTGGCATAGTGCCTAACGCCACCTAACGCCTTCTAACTCTGGGGGCGCCGGTTCAAACCCGGTCCGAGGTGGTGGACGGAGCGGTGTTGACGGCAGGTTTTCTCCGGGTTCTCCCGGTTCCGCTGCCTATTATTCCACCACGACATTCACTCATAATCATTCACCCCCATGTGATTCATAATCACCGCTTCAGGGGAGTTGCGGCAGGAAGGGCATCCGGCATCCGGCACCCTAGTATTCCCCAGTCATATCCATACCCATTCGCCGACTTCACATGAAGTGGGAGAAGGCTGGATTAAGCATGAGTAACACAGCGTTTATTTGGATGGTTTTGTGTCGAATGAAAAAGGATCAAAGTTGGTTAATTTTATTCTCGCAATAATTTTAAACGTTTTCAAACAAAACTAAAACAAAGCGTACAAGAGACAAAAGTATATATCTAACGGGGATTAAAAAACATTAGTTTTATCCTTCCTTAGATTTCGTATTTGGTCTTCATTTAATTCAATATCAAATTATTACATTTGAATATTTAATGGGCTGATCACATGAAAAAAAACTCATAAGTATCGCATATTTTTAAATGAAAGATTATTGAACTATGACCCATCCAATTAGAGTGAAAATCATATCTCCAATCAAAATAATTTAAAATGTGTAACCTATGTGATACGAATGTTCTAAAGACCTTGAAGTGCATGAGGTAAAAGACTTAAGCAACCAATGGTACTAAATACGTATAATAGCATTATGATATTTGCACAAGATAGGTTTTACCACACCAAAATATGGTTTTCCTTTTCCTGTTTTGAAAGAGGCTGATTTAAATTTGTTCATTCAACTTCTACCTTTTATTCACGCCGCCTATCAAAGATATTTTTGAGTTTTGGTGGGAATCTTCAATTTTGTTCCCTAATCTCATTCTTGTAAGACAATTATTGAAAGTAATAAACATGATATCTTACCTTTCAGAGACTTACATAATTGGCAAAAATAATAATCAGAAATTAAATTTTACGTCACTCGCTCTCTGATTGTCTATATAATCAATTAATATTCCATTCGATGTGCAAATATATTAAAGACAATCATCATAAGATACAATCATTTATTTATTATCACTTGATGGTTAAAATCGAATATTCACTACGGATAAGGACACAACGTCAAGACCAAGACTCTATCCTCCTCTTCGGCTTCTTTACATTCCATTAGGATTAATTCCTACACGTGTCAAATGTTGATATGCCAGTAACAACATATTGTGAAATTCGCGTGTTCAATTTTAAAACATTGGTATTTGGGTAGGTTTATTATACAATTCTAAATTCTGCCATATATGTCATAGAGACTATCATGCTGTACATCTTTTCATTCTGACGCTAGAGTGTAAAATTATCAAGTGATCATCAAAAAAATCAATTTTGTATATTATAATGATTGTCTTGAATATATTTGCACATCGAATGGAATATTAATAAATCATAATTTTTTCTTCTTAAAATATCCTTAGCGTAAAAAGTGTACACAAAAGTAAATTTGAGTTAACGGGAAGGAAAATGTGACAAGTACATTTTGATGTACTAAATGTCACGCATCCCTCACGTGAATTTAATGTTCAGTGCTTTAAAAAGGGTTACCAAAATTGTGTATTGCATAAATTATTCCACACATTATGTAAATAGGATTCGTGCTCTTTCGTAAACCCATGCACCGACAGCGTGTTCCTATGGGATGGGACGGAAGAGGAACGGGTGCGCTTGGTGTTCGCCGCTGCTTATGCATGCTCAGCTTCGTACAATGCGCATTGGGAACAACAAAACAAAAGGAAATAATATCATGTTATTAATTTGTAATGGAGAGATTTCACTTTAATATTGACAAAGGTTGTTTGCAATGAACTTCTGCGTGTACGAACAAATTTGGATATCTTTTGTGGCGTTGGTTATCGATTAACGTGCAATAAACGTAGGAATTGCGGCTCTGATGTATTTGTATTTGCTCACTGATGCACGACCTTAATCTTCATTCAATGGGAAATTACTTTTCTCATTATTCTTTTCCATATTTCCGTCCATTTATTACTATTCGTCCGTATTACTATAATTCTTGACCGTTTCGTAAACGAGGAAATCTGATATTCGTCTCTTCAGTATACTGCTACTGAAGGAGGTTTAAGGGATTTATTTTCCTATAAAAATGTGTAATGTTAATAAGAAATGGTTTTTCCTTTTAGCGTTGTCCAAAATATTTTTATTCTTCCTTCATAACTCCTTGACATGATGTAATGACTTCTTCCAGAAGGCGTTGCCAAATTTGGTTTTATATTTGAGCTCGTAACTTTTCAGAAATTACATTCTCCAGCAAAAACAAAATTGAAAATAAAGAAGATCACTCATTGAAAACTTACTGGTTTATTTAGGAAAAGAAAGTAGTTTGCAAATGTACTTTAAGTGTTATTTCCTGTTTTATTTTAATTCAATTTTAATCATACTTATTGAACACAATAGTCATGTTCACCTATTTACGGTGCATGTTCTAATAAACATACATTTAAACAATATTGTATTTATAATGCAAAATCCTTGTATAGCATAATGACTGCATTATCTGTATAACAAATTACGCTGTATGGTAAAAGTGGTAAACGAAATAAAATTTAATTATTGAAAATAATTTGAAGCAGTCCCTTCAAAACGTTGGTAAATTTTATAGATTTTATCAAAACTACTTCACAGATATTTCTTTAATTTATAATTTAGCACTATACTCATTAATACTAATTGCCGACACCTCTTCTCCATTTATAAGTAACATTCCCCTGACTACACACTCACGCTTATTAACTTAGACGAAACTCGTAAGAGTTTGAAATGAAATTTCCTTAAAAACCATGAAATTTTGACGGGATGGTTGAATTCTAACTTGCACTTTGGTCATTGTGACTTACAAAGTACGTGAGATAACGTCTCAATTTTTGTGTGTAAACGTTGATTCCATGTTGTGTTTTCCACGATTATGTGAGAACATTAAGTTACATGTTGAGAGTCTTGTGTAGAATATCGTCATTTCGCCTTCTAAATAAGGGTGTTCCCTCGTTATTCGGGATCATTTCTGGTGTAATCATGGTTGAAAGGCCGGAATCTTTGTTGCTGGAGGTGCCTAATTCAGGTTTTGTTGCTAACGTGACTGGTGTAGAGATAAACTCTCCAAGTTGTTGTACCAGTGTCAGGTTGGTGTCTCTTGGTGCCTTCGTTTCATCCATATCTGATCTTGAGAAAAGTTTACATAAGTCTGTTGTTCCACATCGTTCACCGTCTAGTGGACAAACTACTCCATGTCAAGCCACTGGATTAATTTTTCATATTACCTAAGTCCTCAAGTTCACACTCCCTTCCACTACGTGAAGATGTGTGGTCTCATTTCGCAATCATATACATTAATTCATACAAATGTCTCAGTAAATTTGCTTCCCTTCTTTGTATAGCCGGACGGAGAAAATCACACAAATGAAAATCGTACTTTAGGGCATTAAAAGAGGTGTTGTCAATTTCCTATTTTCATCTTTCACCTATTTCTTTTGCGAACTTTGCTACTCGAGTCCTAAAAATTAACAGCGTTGACGCATCTGACCATGCTGATATAATAATAATAATAATAATAATAATAAATTTATTGTCAAAAAACAGTACAGACTACGTATGACCACGTGGAGGACAATAAACTAATTTACTCTCCGGAAGCAAGCAAGGGACCATCCCATCAATTCCGATCAAGGGCCCTAAGGCAGAGGCGGATTCAAAAATTTCAGCAAAAGTTCCTAGATAAGATAAAAAGTTNCTGAGTATAGTGTTTAAAAATCATAAGAATTGAAAAAACACAAAATTCACGATTTATTGTTACAATAAACACGCCTCTAGACAAAGCCTAGAGAACCTATATAAGAAATCCGCCTCTACCCGAGGAAAAACGGAGAAAAACCCGGGCTAGGATGGGGCTACAGCATTAATGTACACAACGGTGCCAAAGTTAAGTACACAAAACTAAATTAATATGAGCCATACGGCAACACAACCATGCAAGAAAATAGTTTTTGAAATTGTTATAAGTTATTTAAAAAGTGCTACAGCAATGGCGTGATAAAGTACAAGACGAATTTAACTTTTATTAAAATCAATAAATTCTTTTACAGTGTACAAGCACTGTTGCAGGAGGTAGTTTTTAACCGCGGATTTGAAGATATTCAATTTCATAATGTCTTTTATATTCTTGGGCAGGGAAATATATAGAACGATTCCCGAATGNTGACACTCTAGGGCGATGAATATGATTACTATTGCGAATATTGTGTTCATGAACGAGACTGTTTCGTATAAAGCAAGGGTGGTGCTTCAGTAATTCGTTCTTAACAAACAAGACCGTTTCATAAATATAAACGCAGGGAAGTGTGAAGATATTTAATTCCTTGAATAAAGGTTTACAAGAGTTTCGGGGGTGAGATTTACAAATTATCCGAACTATCCTCTTCTGAATTCTGAAAGTTTGAATACTCTGACCGGAATTACCCCAGAAGGTAATGCCGTAACGTAAATGGGAGTAAACGTTTGCAAAATATACGCAACGGGAAATACGTGGACTAACTGCGTTAACTAAGATTCGGAATGCGTAACACAATTTGCTTAATTGGGAATTAAGATTGTCAATGTGACAATTCCATTTGAGGTTGTCTTGAATATGGAGACCTAAGAATTTTGTATTTGTAACAGTTTTTAATTGTGTTCCGTTTAAAGAAAGAGAAACCTGGGGTAAAGATTTTGTGATACTATTGTGAAGTTACATAGACACAGTTTTGTCAGTGTTTACAATGAGACTATTTGCATGGAATCAAGTCGAAAGGTTAGACAAAACGTTTTGAGCATTGACGTGTTTACATAGTAAATTAGTGTCATCAGCAAAAAGAACCATTTTGCAATCTGATGTGGATGATGACATGTCGTTCACATACAATAAAAAGAGTATAGGGCCGAGAATTGATCCTTGGGGTACTCCGCAAGTAAGTGGCTTTGTTTCTGAAAGACAACGCTCAAGTATTTTATTTTTAGTATAGGATATTTCTACTTGTTGATATCTATCTTTTAAATAAGAAGTTAGCCATTGATGTGGAAGTCCACGAATGCCTAAAGAATTCAATTTGGAAAGGAGAATTCCGTAATCGATGACATCGAATGCTTTGGATAAGTCAAGAAACACACCCTGAGGATTTTCTCCAGTGTCAAGAGATGTGGTAACATCGTTTAAGAAGGAAAATATGGCGCTTGTAGTGGAAAGGGATTTCCTAAAACCGTGTTGATCGTCAGAGAGAATGTTATATTTTGATAAAAAATCTAGAAGACGCTTATAGAACAATTTTTCTAGGATTTTTGAGAAAGTGGGTAGTAGAGATATTGGTCGGTAATTTCCAATATTAAGTTTGTTTCCTTTCTTGTGTAAAGGTTTCACTTTAGCTCTCTTAAATATGTTGGGAAACACCCCTTCCGATAAAGAACTATTAAAAATATTTACGAGTGGATTTAATATAGCTTGGGACGAAAATTTAACAATAATCTCAGGTATATCATCTACGCCTGTTGAAAATTTGTTTTTTAATTAGCTGATGATTCTCATGACTTCACTGGCGTTAGTTTCGGAAGTGAACATAGAATTGGGTATGTGGGTGGTAATAATTGGAGGACATTGATTTGGATATATTGAGTTCGTTATTCTACCAACTTCTGAGAAGTGAGAATTAAACAATTTTGCGATATCCTGAGGATTTGTTCCGATTTTGCCATCGTTTAGTAAAGAAACATTTTCTTCGCGATTTTCAGAAGTTGGCGTGTAATTTTTAACAATATTCCACATGGCTTTCATCCGGTTGTTCGATTTTAGTATATGCCTGTCGTTTTCCATAACTTTAGCTGCATAGACTACTTTTCGGAGAATAGTCTTATATTTACGAAAATAATTATGGAATTCGGGTGGTTGGTTATAGCGTTTTGAAAGATAATATAAACGGTGTTTGTTCTTTGAAGAAATCCTTAACCCTTGGGTGATCCATCTATTGTATTTCTTTGTGTTAATTAACTTGCTTTTTATGGGAGAACTAGAGTTGTAATGTTTTAGGAATGTTGAGATAAATACATTGAATTTGTCGTCGGTGTTTTGGCAATTGTAAACATCTTTCCATGTTTCTTCACGCAAATAATTTACGAATATGGATTTATTTATGTCATTAAACTCTCTTGTAAATTTGTAAAGGATTTTAAGCGGTTTTAGTGTATTATTAATAGTCAATACTTGAGCAAGGTGATCACTGTATCCGGCGATAGACACTTCAGAGAGATACGAGATTCCATTGTTGACTAAAATTTGATCTAGCAATGTTTGAGATGAGCCGGAGAGGCGAGTGGGGTCGTTTATCGTAGTAATAAGGTTGCAGGAGTCTATAAGATTCTTGAATCGATTAACTGGTGAATGTGCAGTGTCGGATGTACTCAGGAAATCGATGTTGAAATCGCCACATATAACGATAGATTTTGTAGATTTATGTGTGATATTTTTTGAAACAATTTCGAAGTTTCTGAAAAATATGTCAAGATCTGATTGAGGAGGTTTATAAATACACAAAACAAATATACCGGTGTCGGTCAGATTAACTGCAGAAAATTCGAACACACTATGTACGCAGAAGTTCTCGTAGCCAGTCAGTGGAGAAGATAATAATAATAAGCGTAATGGTCTCGCCTCCCGTTAATTGTGGCCCATTTTTCTTTGGTTGCGACCCTCTGGGCTGAGCCACATTCGCAATTTAGACGTTCCGTCTTCCTCTACCAGATGGCAGTGGAAGCCGGGACTCTGCGTGGGTGCAATTTTCACCGAGAATTAATTTCGCCGAGAGCACTAAATGATGCTCAAGGGTTCTTTTACATGCATTATAATCATACTACACGCCGTGTGTGGGTTTTTCGCACCCTAAAAATCCGTCGCCCTCGACCGCGTTTGGACCCGCGCACTCGAGTGTGAGAGGCCACTCACCCATCGGCGCTGATACCATGCTGGTATAAAGCAATATTCTTTGGGAAGTATACGTGAACTACGTGATTATCGCGTTTTATCATAAATTATTCTTAATTGTTCTGATGTCCTCTTTATATTGTTAATGCAAAATTTGAAACGGAGTGAAACTTGCCTTCTAATATCTCATAGGGGAAAGTAGTATTTCCCGTATTATCCTGGTAAATAAAATAGTCTTGGTAAATAAAAGAAATCGTTCACATAATGGTAAAAAACGTTAGTTTCATTCAATTACTTGTTTAATTTTATCGCACAGGTTTGGCTAGATATCTATAGTGTGATTAATAGATCAACTTCTCGTAAGCTTTTTGTTTTGACAAAATTGTTAATTCTCCGTCTTCGTCTGCATAGTACTAATAATGTGATTAATAATGACCCATTAAAGCAGACAAAATTTATTATCACCAATTAAAGAATATCTTAGTGGAAATACATTTAAAAAATTCAACTAATTACATAATAATATACTTCAAAACAATTTAAAACTTGTTAAAATTATCACGACGTTTTCATTTACATGGTTACCATGGGTTTTGATTCACATGAATTAAAACATCTCAGAGCAAAAACTCAGCCATTCATTTGACTTAAGATTTATTTCACTTGATAATGGAACCAATGTGTATCTGGTTTGGCGACCCCACGGTCCCAAACTGGGTACTGGTGCTGCACCACCAGTTCTCGGACACCGTAAGCTTTGGGCATGCTTCAGCGACCACAATTGGCGCGATGGTGGAAAGTTGCATGTTTCAAAGGGCGGAGATTTTGCCTTCTTTGACCGGGTCGCGAGGAAGGAATAAACCTCTATAAAAAACCCTCAACTTCAAGATGTGTTACGCGCCGATGAGGTGAATGGATGTTGAGGAGAAACACTAGCTTGCGGACAACCTCTGGGGCAACTGCCACACCTCAGTGGAATGAGGCTTAGTGGCGTGATGCGGGGGCTCCGCGTCACCAGACATTTATATCCTCGTGGAACAAGATGACAAATACTTCGATTCCCCGCCTTGCGGAGTGGGTGTGCCGCAAGATGAGTATTCCACCCAAACGTCTTCGAAGCGACCGAGAGTTCACAGCCCTCCCGCTTCAGAAACAAAAACAGTAAAGAAAAAGAACACTTCTCATGAGAATGTTTTTGTCATAATAACACATATAGACGAGACAATTGAGAAGGTATCTCCGTTCTATATTTACAAAGGGTTAAAGGGTTTAGTTGGAACGCTGAAATCTATTAAGAAGCTTCGTAATGGGTCAATGCTGTTGGAAACAAAAACCAACAAGCATGCGTTGGCACTTTTAAAATGTACCTTGTTGGGAGAGTTCCCTGAAAGTGCGAGCTGCATGCTGCGTTTAATCGCAGCTAGGGGGTCGTAAGTTGCAGGGACATTATGGATATGGTAACTGACAAACTTGTTGCAGAATGGGAGGCTGACCACGTGATTGAGGTCAGTCAAATCATGAGGAAGATTAATAGTGTTCTGGAGAAAAGTTCCTTCATCGTGCCATTTGACTGTCCTCAACTTCCAAACGATCTCAAAGCTGGATGGCTAAATCTCTTCTGCGCTGTTTTAAGCCTCAGAGATCTGAACATACCGCAACATCTTGTAAGGGTCGGGATACTTGCGGGAAGTGGAGGAAGAAGGCACACAAACCTGGCGTCTCAAGCACGGGGCCTATAAAGTGCATTAATTTTACAGGTAGCCACCATGTATGGAGCACGGAATACGTCACCATTCTGGAAGAAAAGAAAGTGCTGGAGATCAAGACTACGGAGAAGCTCCCATATGGTGAAACACAGAAGAAATATAGTGCTTTACACCCTGAATTTTATTCCAGTTACTCCACCGCAACAAAGACTCCTAAAATAGTGAAAACTGTATCCGTTCAAGTCGATTTTACTGACGTGTCTACAACAACGTCGTGCACATGCCAGTGCCAATACGAAAAGAAATATGTTCCAAATGTTCCCGTTAAACCTAAGACTCCACCAAAACCGAGTCCATCTACAAAGAAACCGTCAAGTAGGTGAAACTTACCACAGTAACAACGAAGACAGAAACAAAGCCAGAGAAGGGTTCTAGGACTAAACCCCTGAACCTTGTATAATATTTAACAACATCAGAAAAACCTCGTCAAAAATTCGCAAAAACGTAAAAATAACGCCTCTGTACTCGCTCCCCCGAGACAGATTGTGTATTGTCCGACGGTGACGCGGAAATGCACATTCAAAAGCCTGGCCCTGGAGGTTCCAAAAAGTAATGGCTTCCATACTTCACTGGAACCTTAATGGCATTAAGAGTTAAAACTCCTAGCACGTCGTAATCCAATCTGTATTTTCCTGAAAGAGACAAAACCACAACATTCACCCTCTCTGCGGGGATACAGCAGCTTCAGATATGACGTCACCAAGGGATATCGAGCAAGAGATGGAGTTGCCGTGTTTGTTAGAAACACAATTCACTGCTCAATGTTCTCCTGCAAACTGAAATCCAGGCTATGGCAGTCACAACACACAGCATACCAACTATGACCGTGTGTTCAATCTATTTTCCTCCGACACGAGATTTCTCGGAGACTTCCCTCAGACATTTAATTCACAAGCTACCTCGACCATTTCTCCTCCTTGGAGATTTCAATGCCCACAGTGTACTGTGAGGCTCGTTGAGCGATTGCCCCAGGGGCCGACTGCAGAATTGTCTCATTGAGCGAGAAAACTTATATCTAATGAACACCGGGGAGATGACCCAATTTGCATTTACAATAGAATCATGGACTGCGATAGACCTATCAATTTTCTCTCCTGAATTTGCTGATACCATCCAAATGGACGGTAGAAGATGATATGCATGGTAGCGACCATCGTACTATCTTGTTGTCCTTGCAGGACCGTGCGACTCTTCCCGAATGCAAGTCACGGAAATGGATTCTCAGAAAGGCTAACTGGACACTGTACCGTTATCTGGCTGTCTTCAGAGAAACGGATAGTGTCCAAAAGACGGTCGACCATCTGACGCAGGTCATACATCAAGCCGCTGAACAATGTATTCCGAAAACATCTATGTTTCCGCGAAGACCTCATGTCTCCTGGTGGAACGACGTATGTCGGTCAGCACATTTGGGCGATACGAAGAGCGTTGCGGAAATATGAGGGTAGTTCATCTCCGGAAAACCTCACCGCATATCGGATGTCTAGAGAAAAAGCGCGCAGAACTATCAAAGAAATCTGATCCACCTATTAGACAGAGTTTCCAAGTACCATTAAGAGAACAACGTGGTTTACTAAAGTATGGGAGACAATTCTAAAGATATCTGGAAGGTATTCTCGAGCCCCAATATCTGGACTCAATTATCAGGGTCAGGTTCTCACTAACAAAGAGAAATGGAAACAGTGATGACTGAATACTTTGCTGACCTAACATCTACAGCAAACTGCGATCCTGATTTCGCGAGAAAAACGGAAATGGAAGAGAGAGCGCATCGTTGAACTTTCGTTCCACCAAATGGGAACCCCACAACCCTTCCTTCTCTATGTGGGAATTTGAGTAAAGGTCTAGCGACGGTCCACGACACTGTTCCTGGCCCTGATTTCAATCCATTATGAAATGCTGAGACAACTCTGTCTCGAGTCGAAAGAATACCTTCTGGATATCTTTAATCTTTCATGGTCCGAGGGACTATTCCCTAATTCCTGGAAGGAAGCAACTCTTATCCCTTTACTAAAACATGGAAAGGACAAAACGGCCATCAATAGTTATCGAAACATTGCCTTGACGAGTTGCGTCGGTAAAACTCTGCAGAGAATTATCAACCGACGTCTCGTCTGGTATCTTGAAAGGTATAACTTGCTCTCAGTGTGGTTTCTGGCAATTCCATTCCACCCTTGACATTTTACTTCTCCTGGAAACAGCAATTCAAGATGCTTTTGTCCGAAGACAACATGTTGTCTGAATATTCTTTGACATCGAGAAGGCTTATGATACTACATAGCGTCATGGCATTTTAAAACAATTCAGTGGGTTGGGGGTTTAGACAATTCAGTGGCTGGACGTCTTCTTCTGACACTACTGTCCTTTTTGGATCAGCGTTCCTTCCGCTACAGAATTGGAGGAGACACCTGGGATCATCAAGAGAACGGTGTTTCTCAAGCCTGAGTGTGACATTATTTGCAATGGTCATAAACAGCATAACATCTGCTGTACAGAATCCTGTCCTGCACTCTCATTTTGTCGATGACTTTGCTATCTTTTCTTCTTCACAGAGTGACAAATCGTCCTTAATAGATTATACCACTGGTCAAAGACGACTGGCTTTCGTTTCTCTGCTGAGAAAAAACTCGCTGTGTTCTTTTCAGTAGGAGACCAAGACTTCTGGCAGAACCTCACCTCGCCCTGGGAAACAAAGTTATAAAATTCCATCCTTCTGTAAAATTTTTGGGTCTAATCTTTGATCAGAGACTGAATTAGATTTATCATCTGACAGACCAAAGAACGAGAACATTAAAGTCGATTCCAAAACGAGATCTCCTAAATTCCATCAACACAATGATTCTGAGAGAATGGAACAATGAGTGGTTGATTGTTGAAGGGAATAATCTCCGACTTATCAAATCCTCTGTTAAGTCATGGAGCAGTTCCTGTAGGCCAGCCCGCCGCGACGAGGTCTTGCTGACCCGCCTGCGCATAGGACATTGTCCTCTCACTCATCGGTATCTCTTACTACTTGCTGATGAACCCGTTTGTGAAGAGTGTAGCTCTTCTCTGACAGTGCGTCACCTACTAACTGATTGCAGAAGATACTCGAGTATACGGAGACAAATTGGTCGGGCTGCAGATTTGCCAACAATTCTCGGAAATGAAACGGTTAATGTTATTAAACTATTGAATTTTATGAGTAGATCGGGGCTCCTCCCACAAGTTCTCAGGAGGGTTTAAATTTGCATTCTTTTTTCCTCTTTCCTGTCTTCTTTCCTTTCATCCTTGGTGTGTGTAATTAGAAAATGTAATTTTTCGAATTTTTTTACGATATAATGTACTGGGCAATTTTTTTCTTTTCTTTCATCTTCGTATTTAGATATTTGTTAAATTTAGGGGTTTTTAGTGGGTATGGTCGAGATATTCGGCGAGTCGCATACACGGGGAAGAATCACTACGGCTCTTCTCGATGGAGTGAAACTGCATTTTTCTCCACCTGCATGGGTTTCAATGACCTTGCGGTTGACGAGCCTTTAAAGTACCACAAAGAAAAACAATGTGTATCGAAACGTTGTGATAATTTTAACAAGTTTTAAATTGTTCTATGTTTTTTTAGTACACTTTTCTGTGATCAGTGGAATCTTTTTGATGTATGCGAAGATATGCTTTAACTAGTGAAAATAATAAAGCTATAAATGGTGATAATAAATAGTGTCACTTTTAATTGGTCGTTATTAATCATTTACATTGTTTGATTATTGCTAGATTGAAGCAAACCACCGCGGATGTAGGCTTGTATATTTCTCGACTTATTTTTTATTTAACATCGAGGTCACAAACTGGTGGTCCGACGACTATTGGTGGTCCATGATATACTTTTGGTGGTTCCCAGATAAAACCGGGCATTATTTGCGACTTTTTATCTTATTTTGAAGAATACGGTAG
This sequence comes from Laupala kohalensis, assembly GCA_002313205.1. NCBI lineage: Eukaryota > Metazoa > Arthropoda > Insecta > Orthoptera > Trigonidiidae > Laupala > Laupala kohalensis. The sequence goes on from NNCF01127301.1 coordinate 266,168, forward strand.
CTTTCTTGATATTAGACTGTTAAACCATACAATAGGAAACGAGGAATTGTTGAGCCTGCTCTCGGCGTTAGCTTCGGTCGTGAATAAGCACTCTCTATTGTTCAGTTTAATCTTTCTAATTATTTTATTGTTTCGTGTTCTCGTGATTCAGTAGTTGTATTTAGTTCCTATCTTCCATTATAGTGTAAAAATTATTTGTTTTGTGAACAATCTATAGTTTGATAATAATGCGTGGTTCTGAAATAACTGTTTTGTTTTAATTTGTTGGTATTCTAATTATATTGTAACATGTACCGAAATATTTTCATTTTTAGGAGTGTGTTGAAATGTTAAATCCACCTCTGCCTTATGGTCCTTGATCAGAATTAATGGGGTGGTCTCTTGCTTGCTTCCGGAGAGTAAATTAGTTTATTGTCCTCTGTGTGGTCATACGCAGTTAGTAACTTCTTTTTTACAATAATTGATTATTATTATTATTACAAGGAAGTAGAATTAAAAACATTTCTCACGTGTAATTGATGTCCTCACAGATATTGAATAATAACGATCTCTTAAGATTTTCTCTCTGCAATGAAATATTTTATTAAATATTTACACTTTTGAAATTATTAAAATACTATGTTTGTTCTGTAATTTTGAATAGAAGAATTTCATTTAATTGATGTTCTGTGACAGACGTATTCTCTCATCTTTATGAAAATTAACTTAGTGGAATATGGCCTTTGAGACAACAATTGTCATCTACGAGTAGGTAGAACAAAGGGTAGGCGCCCAGTGATAAAAATTGAATACTGTGTATGGGTATACAAAGGCACTAATGCGAAAATGATGTGAAATGTGTACTAGTGTTTATGCATACTTCACCACCAATGCTCGTATTCGAATATTACCATCAATACCTGCATTAAAAAAGAACACAATCGAGGTGTAAAATGTACGATGAAGATAAAAAGATACCCATGTCTTGACATCGGATATCGTGTTTTTCCCTATATAATATTCACATTTCGAGGTTAAAAAATTATCAAATTTAGAATAATTTTCTTATTTCCCCTTTCTCACACCCCTTTTGTGACAAATAGTGGAGTATATGTGAAATCCTCCTGAATTAGGGATTATTACCTGAAGTGTTTAGCGTTGACAAATAGACAAAAAATTTGACTTAGCAAAGAGTGCACCATTTACATGTTAAATACTGATACTTTCAGGAAACTTGAAAGTTATTTGTATTACAAACTATGAGTTGAATCCCGAAGTAATGGGGCCATAAATAAATTAATGATTCATTACGAGTTATGAGATAATAAATTAAGTGTTTTACGTATTAAGTTAGTGATCATGGAAGTAACGTGAGGATATTAACTGTAGCAATTTATGAAGTAAATAGATTATGTAAATATTCTATGAAGTAAATGAATTTTGAAACTAACAAATTTTAATCTCGTTTTCTTACCAAATATTGTTTGGCGCAAGAGAATAATTTTCATTCCCGAGATGCATTTTCTATTAATAATGAAATGGAATGAGAAAGAACGAATTTTTAGTAAATACTTAAACTAGTTTTGTTTGAAGATAGTCTCTATTGTAATAAGACTTACACTCTTCGAAAAACTTTATTACTAATGAAGAATTGTACAATTATATATCCATCAGCACTCAAGGTGAACTGTAACTTCTCTGTCAAATCCAAAATTGTAAAAAATTATGTTATAAACCATCATAGTTTTAGTTAAGGAAAATTAGTACCCCACTTAAAGTTCGAAAAAATTAAATAATTTCCTAGTGTTGTATGAATATCAGCAAAGGAAGATATTATACACAGGGAAGTGCCGTATTCCTACACGTAGCTATATGAGTGGATGGTTTAATTAATTTTCTATGAACATAAAATGAAACGAACTAGCTCATCCGCCTGCGGAGAAACTCAAATAATGTTTTAATTTATCAAAGAGCTTTTTGTGCTGAGTTATATTCCACTCGATGGAACAGAAAAGTTCCCATCAAGAAATTTTATTACTCTAAGTTCCGGCACCCCACACTGAGATCTCTAAGAAGTAATTACACCGACAAATCTTGTTCAGTTAAGTAGAAAAGTGGTTCATACTCAGTTTCAGTAAATTTTCTACATAAAGATTTTTGAATAAGATGACCATTAATAAGATAAACAAAAAAGTTCCATTAATAAGATGGCGTCTAAAGTACACAAAAGAAACTTATTTTTGGTTTGTAGTCCTTTTAGTTCAAGAGCTTGTGTTCTAGTTCTGAGGGTGATGGACCGACTAGTTAATTCGCTTTTACTTTGTTTGCTCAAAAACGATAGGATCTCAAAAGATAATTATGATATATAATTTTTTTTCCATATTTCAATAGTAATTATATGGAACTCTAACTCTACAGTGTATCGAATTCTTTTACTTTGTGTCTAAGGTTATTCCCTAGTGTCCAGAGTATGTCTTAGGTTACATCTATCTTGCAAATATATTCGTAGAATATCTTGTAATTATTTTGTATCCTGTGGTAAAGTTGTATCTTCTTCCATGATTATTGTTCTCTTTTCATAATTTGTGGTATATACGTTGTTCTTTCATCAACATTCAACGCGCAGTCCTACTTTATCTCGCTAACAGTTTTGTCCCCATATCCTCACTTTCAAGTAGTCTTTTTTGTTTGGTTTCTAATTCATTGCCAAATAATCCCCTATATTCCCGTGCCCAGTCAATAACTTTAAAATTTTACTATGTTCTGATCCACTTTTGTCACTTCTTTCTGAATTCAATGCCTCATTTAAATGTGTATCGTTGTCTGTCAACATTTGTATTAAACGTAGACTTCCACGGCCGGAGTCGGTATGAACTTGTTTGTCCGGGGAAAACCGCGGCTTAGCAAATAAAACTACCAACGTTTCGGTCATAATACTGTGCCCTTCTTCAAGGCAATGTCACCTTCCTTCATCAGTACATGAAACGTCGTAGCTTGCCTGTCTTCTCAAAATACTCGTAGAGATTATCGCCGCGCCGGGGTCAACGTGAAGTCGCCGGAGGGGGATCCAAGCCATAGCTTCCGGTTGCCTCATTCTTTTGTCACCGCGGCACACCCATTCGTGCGGACTAATTGGAAAACTTCGCCGACTGCACGAACGTCGTTTGTTCTCCTGGTTTAAATCAGAATAATAAATACTTGATATTTTTCCTTAGCTGAATGGAAGAGTTGGGGTTGCACCATTTGTCCCAGATAAGAGGCTTCGGTTGCGGTGTGGGAAGAGCAACCCAACACCCAAAAGCAACGAATACGGTTAATAAGTATCGTCTGGAGAGTCGCATTTGCGACGACGATGGCGGGCGCGTCCCCGCGGCGGAGTACGATGGCGGTCCTCCGGGCCGCATCGCGCCGGCGGCGGGTGCACGTCCCCTCACCTCCCTTTGGCGAAAACGATGGCAAAAGCTGCAGAAACTCATTACGAGTTTCGGTGAAAGTTGGGAGTCTGGAGCAACGCGGGACGAATGAAAGGCCTGTGAAGAAATAATGGAGTAGTCGCTTTCTCTCCCCTCCTCTGTCTCCTGCTGGTCCTTCTCCCAACCATTTGCAGTGCTGTCTCCGTAACGGCGCGTGCCGCTCCTCACCCCAAGCCTTCGTCGCAGGGATCCGTGGAAGTGAACACGTTGCCTTAAATAATGGAGCAACGAACATTGACGATGGTACCCCCACCACCTCATCTTCTTTCAGATCAACAAGATCCTCTTCTGAGGAAAGTTCGAAGGACAATTTTCGAAGGATTCTAAAATCCATTCTCCGAGACAGAAAATAACTTGTGACACGGTTCTGTCTGACTGCTGACGATTTGATCTCTAATACGAATGAAACGCTTCTCGTAATTATTTCTATGCTTCTAGATGGAGGGGGCAGAGCGTAAATTTAAATCTTGATTTCAATAAGAGAGAGAAAGGCACAGTTAAAACACAGAAATGGTTTGTTAATTGCTTCCCATTCAACGAATCAATGTGAAATACATTATTGTATTCACTCAAAGATACAATAATGGATGGTGGTAACACATGGTTCTGTTTAAATAATTGTTCTTTGAATATTCTCTTATTTCGGATGGAAATTGATACAGTCCCCTTACTTAAAATTTGAACAATAAATACAGAAATATATCTTGTCCGAAATAAGTTAGAAAATTTTTAGAATGCTAGTGTATGTGCAAAATAAAGTGTCTGCTCAAGAAGATCGTTGAAAATATTTGTATTAACAACTTAGCAGACGTATAACTATATTAACATTATGAACTAATTCTATTTGTAAACTTGCCAAATGTTTAATGTATAATATTTTTTAATCTTTAATCTTATTATTTTCTAACATCAAATTTTTTAACCAATAACACGTAATCAATGCATAAATATGAGGAAGAAAACTGAATGTTTTCCTATGAGTATGCTACATGATGCAAACCTATGATTGAGAGGCATTTATAAATAAGTATATGCTATATCTTTTAATCCATATCCATTTCAAGTACGACATATAGCTAAAGAAAAGTTATTTAATACTTCGATTAATATCACTTTATAATATTAATAATAATATTTTACCGATGTTTGAAATTATGGCACATATTTTCACTGCACGGGAACTGCATCACCATAAATGAGATTAAGTCAGATTTGCATGTATGATACACATATCCATGTAGCATTCTACCACAGAATATTTTTGTAAATTTTTTAACAATGCACGTATTAATAATCGTATTCTATCTTCAGACTCAAATTTTCATATTTTTTAAATAATACTTTCTTTTTATTATTTTCATCAATAGTTTTGATCAATGTCAATTTCAAGAGTCATTTTACCCTCACTACATATTATTTCACACAATTCAACTGTTCTTTCTTTCAATTTTTTATCCAAAAGGTTCTTTGCCTACATAATGCATCTCGTAACGTTGCTATCCGTTACATGTACGTATTTCCTTACTCTTTTTCCCTAGTCAATAGGGGTCGGAGATCGAGGATGGTATGGTGCCTCTCTCTTTAACGTGGCTGGAGAATTACCAGGATGCAGGATACCCTTCCTGTCGCACCTCCCTGAGGCGGGTTATCTATGAATGACATGAGGGTGAATGATGGTTAGTGAATGTTGTGGTCGAATGAATGACAGGGGTAACGGGAGTACCCCGAGAAAATCTGCGGCGAACACACCGCTTCGTCCACCACCGCGAATTCTACTTGGAAAAGACAGGGTTTGAACCTGCGTCACCAGAAGTAGAAGACGAGTACGCTAGGCACTACGTCACGGGTCGTCCCCTGTGTTACATATCATTGAAAAATAAAATTCTTTATTTTCTTTTTATTTATCTTGTCTTGTCTTTAAAATGACTTTCCGTTCTACAGATATCGCAGTCCTATAATACACGGTTTGCAGACTCTTAACTCTATCCACGAGTGCAAGTTTCATTTTCAATTTTCTTAATTCTTTTTAAATGTTTTCTAAATTACTTGTGTCCTTAAATAAATTTCATAAACATCGGTTTTGGATTAAACCAGTTAGGATGTTAATTGCGAGGAACTTCAATATACATTTGAGTATGTGTGAGACTATTTGAATTCCGAAGACTAATTAACAAATGAAGCCGGCAAACGATCTGTGATTTAATTAAAATGCCACATGCGCCTCCTACAAAGAAATGGTTCGGAGTCTTTCTCCCTCTGAACCATTTCTCTCCTGGAGACCTACACTATTTCTTCCGGCTAATTAACCAATATATTTTTGGTTAATTTTTTCTCCACTCCAATACATTAATGAGATTTAATTTTTTCTTCACTCCAAAAGTACTTGTGAGGGGGAAATGCCAATTAATGAAAGAAGAGAAGAGGGAAATACCTTCTGACTAATTAGTCAAGAGCTCGTCTAACGTTTTTCTTTCTTTTCTGTTTCTAACACTTTAAAATTAATGTTAAAATTCCCAGTTTTCAGAAAAATAAAACAGATATAAGCAAACTGTTATGTTACAAAAAATTTGTTTGCAGAATAATATTTGTCATCCAGGAAACTTCATGAAATCATTTTCAATTTGCTTTGGTCAATAAATGCAATTAAAATCTCGATGTAGGAATTAAATTGTACAACCTCTCAGGGTCCTCCAAACTTCATTGTACAGCAGAAGTGATTTCTAATTTTTTGAAGATAAAAAGTATGAATAATTGACAATGTACTTTGGTGTGAAAGTAAACAAAATGCAACAATAGATGTAAACAGTTCATGGAATAATTTTGTAGCACAAACTTTCGCAGCATATGTAGATGCAATAGTAGTAACTTACTTTGGATTACAAGAATCGAAATGTTGTTTCAAAAACTAGTCTGAAAATAAATGGATTTCAACATTTGGACAGTGGATTACAATAATTGTATGTTTTCTCATTGTTTCTGCTTGTATTAAATATAAAATAAGAAATACTTTTTATTTATTTGATAGTACTAATAAGTACGAGTACAAAGGGGATTACTATTTATAATTGATAAGTTACAGCAAACAAGGGTGGACATCGATTCTTTTTACACTCTCCATATTTCCAAGGTACCTCACCATCGAATATTCAACCATGCGGTGAGTCTCCCGGGGCAAAGAGGGCGTTGCCTGTCCGACGTGGTGGCGCGCAGGGTCCGGATCGGAAGAAGCGGGGAGCGGAGGAAGGACGGCGCACGAGAGGCATTAGCATGCGGGGGTGGGCATAGGGAGCATCCGTCAGCCGAGCAGCATGGAGCTGCAGTGACGGCGGGGGGGGAGGTGGAGGGTGAACGCTGACGCAGCGCTGACGGTCCCCGGCACGAGCACGTGCCGCAAATGTTACCTGCGTCCTTCCACCCGCCTCCCGCCCCCAATTCCTACCGCGTCATGACCCCACCGCCACCACCACATCCATTTGAGGTGGTCGTGATTGAAAGACGGGGCGGACGGAATTCGAAAAATGTCCCCTCTCTCACATGGGACAAGGTTCTGCGGACGACGCCAACCAGGAAGAAGAAGGTACTAGGAAGAAAGAGGTGAGAAATGGTGGGGAGGGAAGAAGGTTGTGCTCTTGATGGTCACTTGTGTCTTTGCGTGTAGGAGAACGGCTGACCCAGAAGATTCGAGACGGAGAGGAGCTCGGTCGGAGATAAGGTCGCAATGTTCGAGCATTGTCCCAGGATACGGGCTTGGATTAGATATAGGGCCAGTCCGAAGACCTTTTGTTCCGTAAAGTGTTGCGAGCAATTCTTTCCAAAGATGTAGGCCACGTTGTTACAAATGTGATTGCTTTTCAACTTTAATTCTCTTCAAAGTCACATTGTAGGGTTGGAATTCTACTTTTCTTTGTTCATAGCTAGTTCAGAGCAAGATTTGAGAGAATTGCAAACAAATAAAATCTATATCTTGGCCTTAAGAAGTAGTGACACATTGGATTGATTTTACCAATGCATCGCAGTCGCGTGCATTTAGTTTCTCGTTCAAGTCATGAATTGACTCAGTCATTTTCATTATGAGAGATTTTGTCTGAATTATGATGTTTACATCATCAGCGTTTCCATTTTACTCCAAATAACCTTAATCAATTCTTTTTGTTCTTTTATTTTAAATGTCCTTTTCGTTGTATAATACAAACGTTCCTTAAGATATCAATTTGTTTAAACAATTTCCCAAGTATTACAAAACTTGAAACATATTTGTATTAACAGGTAAATCATCCACGCCTTCTATGGAACAGTAACTAGCATTTTTGTTATTTTTAATTCTTTCTTGTAAATGCAATGTCGTATCGATATGAAACCTAGAGCCAGAGATATTACATTATGTACTGACCCAAAGCAGCACGACTGTTAAAGTTTGAATTTTAACCACACGGTGCATTGCGCATGATGCAATTTTAAAGGAAGTTTCCTAAATTCCTGGGTAAAGATGTACTACACTGCAAGATCACCTGTATTGGCAAGGAAACAAATCACGGAGTAAGTTTGTAAATATTACATTCATATAAAAAACTTGTAAAGGGCAAATAATATGCTAGATCTAGATATCGCTGCCGACAGGCGAACTAAAAATGAAGGCGCTTAAGTCTGCGTGATGTAAATAAAGTCTTTAAAGTTCGACGCAGTTCATACAGTTAATCTTAAGATACACTTTTTGGTCTTGTGAGACAATCTATATTGTTCTATATCTGTGGCGACTGCAGAAAATATTTGCACACAAGTCATGAAAAACTCGCAAGAAAATCAATTTCTCTGCTAATTTTGTAACAAATATTAACGCAGTAATCTATCTTTTTAGGAATTATTCATCAAAATGAGATAAAATCAAAGTTAGAATCAAATTCATCGTATGATTATTCTTATTATTCTTATGCGTCACCTTTAAAACCTAGCGAGTTACAAACTTAAAGTGTCATCTATTATAAATCTACTCTTAAACATCTACGATGACTATAGTTCCTCCCCCTCCCGCCTTTCATTATGAACTCTCAATAGATGAAATTTAAATTGATAGAAGGCATACTTTCAAAAAATGTGTTAAAAGATTTTCCGCCCACTAAATTTTCATGTTATAGGCAAACGTAATACAAATTTGTATTATGATTTCTGCGGTTACCTGCACTGGTTGAAGTGACTCGCCACTAGTGTTCCATGCAGGCAAAACTCTGCAATACTTGTATAAGCGATATAGCGCAACCGCATTGTCGGCTGCACAACTCACGGCTAGCTTCCAATGTTATTAACGCGTTGTGAGGAGGCAGAAGGCGACGTTTTTCTTTACGGGACCTTTACCTGTTTCACGGAGAATGGGACGGTCTTGAGACGATGGAAATTTTTTCTTGCCTACTTGTGGATTTCTATTCATTTACGAAATAAATTATGTTATATTAAATGAAAATGGGAGACGGGACCGAGATTCGAAATCGGGAACCTCAAAGTCCCGAGTTCGAATCTCGGTCCCGTCTCCCATTTTCACTTAACATAACATAATTTATCTGTTACCTGGCGGTGAGGTTCACTGCAATTTAAGAGATTTCTACATTTACGAAATGCCGTTTTTCCTTCCATACATTGTATAGTCTCTTTGTTCATTGTAAGCCGTTTGTTATCTCACTTCTAAAGCCTTGGGGCGGCCCCTGGCGCAGTGCCCCTAGCGTTCTATAGTCAAATTTAAGCCATCTACCTACAATGACGCTGGTTCAAACCCTGTCTGATCCAAGTAGAATTCGCGATAGTGAACGAAGCGGTGTTCGCGGCAGGTTTCCTCGGAATATTCACTCATTCCACCACAACTTTCACTCATCAGCATTCGCCTCATCCGCATGTCATCCTTGTCATCCTCGTCATTAGGAGGCCGTCTGAGCACAGGCGGTGGTCGTGAACAACGACCAAGACGCAGAGGAGCCTCAACGCGGTTTCCTCAAAGCAGCAAATGCTGTTAGAAGCAATTCTGATACGATATCGTCATCACTAAAACCTTTATTTATTGGTACTCAGATTAAGAAGTAACATCTTCATGACAGTAGTTTTAAAGAATATATCCTAAATATAACTCTTGATTGGGATTTTATTTTAGAACTTTCATATACGTCTGCATTAAACTTTTTTCATTATGTATGCATTGAAAATATGTTTTCATGACTTATTTGATTTAAAAAAATTCTAATTTGGTCACGAAATACTTATCCTTTAATATGTAATTTTATAAAATTAAGAAATGTGGCCACTGTTTAATAAATTGTTAATTACTTATTTGATGATTTGATGTATTTTATTAAATGTTATATTTATACAATTTATATTGTAAAACCATAATTTTCGAGTATAGATGACTCTTTCAGATCCTTCCCCACTACGTATCTTCAGGTCCAAACATCCCTCATCCTTCCCAACCATTCATGAGTTAATGGATGAAATCTTACTATATATATACTGCTGTCTCTTATACACATCTAGATGTGTANCACACAGTACCTTTCCAGAAACACTGCTGCAAGTGCACATTCATATTGTCGAGAACACTTATTTAAATTTTCTCTTGCTGATACACTTTAAGCCATTGTTGTTAATGACAATCATAGATTAAATAATTAAATGACACATATATACTTTTAGGTTCACATTCAAACATTGCTCACAAAATATCGCGCGCAACTGAAGTGGTCATATGTGGCAATTCTACATGTAAATAACCTCGAGCAATTGAAAAGCAAATAGATACAATTTATCACATTTTTTTCCTCACATAGGACTCAGTATAGATACACTGCGGTATTAATAACTTATTTTCAGCAAATTTCATACACGTCATGGTTTCTCCAAAGTTGTTCAAATCAGGGACGTACCCAGGATTTTAGTTCGGATATCACACACTCATATGTGTAAATATATATTTATATATTTTACATGTAATTATGGGTCAATGTTATATATGTGGACTATATTATATTGCGCATACAAGTATTAGGAGAAACACAAAAAGGAATAATTTATTGAAATTTCAAGGGGTGGGAGGAATTGATCCCCCATATCTCCTCTAGGTACGTCCCTGTTTCAAATCTACTTAATAATTGTCAACCAATATTGAATTATTTACTTGCATTCTTTCATGACTTATTTTATGATTAAATCGAAATAATTATTTATTAGAGTCATTAATTGATCTTTTCATTTCGCAGGTGTCTTGGATCCGACGACGTGACGCACACATCCTGACTGTGGACCGTTACACATTCATTGCTGACGAGCGCTTCCAAGCGTTCCTCGTCGAAGCTACGGACACGTGGACGCTGCAGATCAAGTACGTGCAAGCACGTGACGCTGGCCAGTACGAGTGCCAAGTCAGCACGGAGCCCAAGATGAGCCACTTCATCACGCTGAACGTCGTGGGTGAGTGTCATGCCATAGCTTTCCGCTTGGAGCGCTAGATGCTTCAAGTTAATTTAGATCACCGGACAAAAATTGTTTGTAGCACAAAAGCAGTGGTTTCGTGGGATCGAAAGGCGACGATCTGCGAAATAAAATATCGTTTCATCATTTATTATACGTAGTAGGTGACTACTCGAGTTACTAAATATCAATGACCCTGATGTATTAATTAATGTATAAGAAGCGATGCAAACCGATGAAACAGTTTCATACAACCAAACTCATTTACATTCATAAGACGCACTCCGAGTTTAAGACAATTCATGTTTTATTAAGCGCGTATAAATGGGAGAAGGGATACGCATTTTATGCAACGCGACGATTCTATTGGAATTTAGTGCGAAATGATCAAAAGATATAGCTAGCAATGAAGTTTTTTGGAAGCTAGGCTTCAGTTCAATTTATATTTATATATATATATTTATTTATTTATTTATTTATTTATTTCCACGTACACTCATATACACACGAAGAACCTCATGGTCTATTTATTTATTGTCTTCTAACCATGTTCCTTAGCATATTGCCATTACCAGAGTTTAAAACTTCATTTTGTCTTTCTTTTTTATAAATTCTGTTTTCTTTCCTTCAATACTTTCATTTGACCCTGGCCATAAAGTATTTTGAATGCCTTTCAGCTCAAATAAATAATGCCTTTCAGCTCAAATATTGAAGAAGCAGTGGAAAATTATTTGTGAAAACATACTAGACATGATAGAGAAATTTTGCTTTTACTAAATAAGCAATCGCCAATCGGAGGTTCGTCAATCACTGATGGTCCCCAAGAAAATTTTGTAGCTCTCAGAAACATCTTGGATTTCTGTGATTTTGTATTGGAGAATTAAATTTTTATTCTTTATAAGTCAGAAGATTCTATTTTTTAAGTGCGCAGAATTCTCAACGAGTACATTTATATGATCTATCCATCTTGTTTTTCAATGAAATTAGTTCCATGAAACAGTTAATATGTACATTTTCAACTAAATTATCACACTTCACACCATTGTGATTTGTAACTGTTATAGGAAATAAATTACATTGCTTTTTCATTTTATGTAGGGTTCATTCATTAATATTATCTTGGTAATCACATAATTAATGCATCCGATGCCAACATACAAAATTTTATTCTTCATTCATGAATTATGAAATGGTGCAGCTCTGAGTCTCTAGTGGACAGATAATACCTAATGATAATGCTTATAACATAGAAAACTCGCATTCTGTACTTTAGCAGTGGTTTCCTTGAAAATTTGTTCAATATTTTTGTAGGTCACGTCAAACTGAAAAGTCCTTTCACTCCTCGTGCAGACGTGGAAGAAAAACAATTTGCATTACACAAGGAAATTGTAGTGTAGGCAAAAAAAGTATAAATAATGTTTTATAGCTACCGACACAGAATTTTATGATTACAATGAGTCAACGAGAAAAAAACATATGCGGCATACTAACAGATCCCGACTTCCCTTGTTTCTTTTGTGCAGAGCAGAATTTTTTTCTCACGCCTTCAAAATCAATTAGTGCCAATTTATCGAACACAAATTGTTTTTCTTAATGTTACCTCTTGTTGTCTGTTGAAGCTGTACCGATAAATTAGAGTACACTTATTGTTATGATCTTATGCACTGTCATCAGGCGCACCTTTACTGATTTCTAGCAGAACTCATCAATAAGTTTTATCGTCACCTGAGGGATTTTCTTTGTTTCGCATTATTCGTTCAGGAATGGAGTTTTTATTTTATCTGTTTATATTTTCAAATACTTACCATAATCAGCACTACAATTAAGAAGAATATATGAGAGCATACCCTCAAGTTCATATCAATTAATGAACTTCAAACTTGTTTTTATATTTTGATCGATTCATTTTGAATTCTACTTTTTATGAATTTTAAAACATTAGTAATTGATAAGAATAGCTCTGTAGTTACCCATTATTAAGAAGGGATGTTGAGATTTTTAAAAATTAAAAAGATTTTGAGTAAATATAAATTCAACGTGGTCACCACTTATGTAAATAATATTTATTTTTATAGTTATTTCTTTTCGTTTATATCATTATTTGTTACTTATAACTACCATTTCATGTTGTTTATCAATATGGCATCAGTCTTCGGATCGTGCAGTTTCTTTCGAACATCCAGACGCCTACCCGCCGTTCTTCCTCCCGGCGTTGTACGACGGCGGCGCATCCTCGATGTCACCAAGAACGTCCTCAACCTTGAGCCCTTTCGCCTGCGTCTGCCTTCAGTGGCACTTAATTCTTCGCCTCCAGCCCTCGCATACCCCTCATCTTATTCTCGACCCCTTATCTCTGTTTCCCGAAGCCTCACTTGCCCTGATGGCTCCACCGTTGAGACCGAGGTGATCTTCAGGCGGCTTTTCGGAGCTTCTAAGAACGTCAGCTGGAAATTTCTGAGCGCAATGGATAGGATATTACTTCAATATTCAGCGAAACTGGAAGAAGACACTAAACGAGTAGTACGAATCAAGGCACGAATTTGTGTGATGCATTCATGTATAACTACTTCACTACGTGTTCCTACAATACAAAGCAATTCAGATATGCGTATAAAATATTTCCTTTGAAAATTGAAAGATTGAATAATTTTGACCCGTTGAAAAATTCCCTTATAAGTACAATGCAATTTTTTAAATTAATGAAACCCCTTGTATTGTCACTGACTGCTCTATTACACTACTGCGCAACAGAGTAGTAACTAAATTAATGTTAGTATTGGTGCTTTCAATAGTTCCTGCCTACGTTTATCTTCAATTGCATTAAATTTCATTAAGGAATGTTAGGTTTATCTTCACTTTTATCAAATTCGTGTAAAAAATCCATTAAGGCTCCATGAGGAGGTTAAATCATCTTCCCACATATGATTTACATGTAGATCAGATTATGTTCTTCTCTTTGTAACATGTCATTCGGAGACAACAAGATTCATTTTTTCATTATGTTAAATTAGTTGCTTCTCTTTCTAGATGACCTAATGTCAGAGAAAGATTATGGGTTGGATTCTTGCGTAGGGTCACTCTGATTGTACTCTGTTGCCATTTCCTTCTTCTTTCAAAGCTTCTTTCAAAGACTAACTGGTATGAAAACAGGATACAAAGATAAATAAAGATAAATAAAAATAAAAATAGTAACCCCTAAGAATATACATAACGCATTCTTAAGAGCTATGGGTACAAATCATATTTTCAGAATGAATTAGTAAACTCTACGGCGTACAGTGGATTATTTGAGGCCAAAACCCGGACAAAAAAAATTGATTCACAACATTAAATTTTGTATCACCGAATAGCTGATTAACTGGCACGACTAACGATGTTAATTTATGGGGAATTGGTTAATCCTTACGTCTGCTATCGCCGATTGAATGTAAGGTTTGTATGATTGCAGATGTCCTAAAATTAAATTTTTAACGTTTGTAACGTTTTAGAAATAAATGTGTACTACTCGTATGGTTCGCTGGACTGACATCAAATTTTTCACAGGAATAAATAAAAATATTTTCTTTAATTATTTTTATTTTTTATTATAAATGGAATTAAATTAACTGTTTTATAAGGTATCACTACTTGAAAAATATTTTTTAAAGAAATGCTTTCGGAAGCTTATATTTAACGTAGATTTTTTAATGTGTGTCGGGGCCTGTCGCGCAACTTTGGGAACACTGCGTTAATAAATGTATGTAGAATAGATCCCAAAAGAAAACTTTTGCTCAAAATTACCTAACGCTCTTTTATGAATATTTAAACAATTAATGCGCTTGATTACGGTCAGGAAGCATGTTTGAAAATAGTGAAGTTAAACACCAGATTTTTATGAACAACTATAATGGGACATAATGTAATTCTTGTTTATACATCTAATTGATTTGGAATATTTGACAGCCCCCCCCGGCCCCCCGATTGGGAAAGGGGGGGGGCAAATTGAAATATACTCCTTTGGAGGTCGATGAGAAGGTGAACTGTCCATATATCAGAGACAGAAAGGATTTTATTTTCCGGGGTGAGTTTAGAGAGATAAGAAAAAAGATTATTGAGTGTTTGTGCTACTTGCACTACACTCATTGTATAAGTCCAGAGTTGTCTGCAGACACTTCCATTCAGCATCCACTCAACGCCCTTAACTGTCTCCAGGGAGTTCCCTTCGAGAAGAAGTGTCAACAATATTATTACTTCTACAATAACCTCTGTGGAAAACATGAAACACGTTTCGTAGGCGTCAAATGATAAATTCCATAACATACTAAGAGCGAAGTTATGTCCAGAACAGGAATTCAGTAGTATTACTGAGAGGAAAGCCACCGTAGTGTATTCATATTCCGCAGTGTGCTTCCTACGAGTGTACTAAGTTATTAAGTGAGATTCTTTTAAATAAATTGAGAAGTTTGGTTATTAAGTGAAATTCTTTTTTCTAAAGTTAACATTTTAAATAATTTTTGAATACTGGGCAACGAGAGCAGGATAGTTTTTTCTTTGGCGATTGTGCCAGGGGTAAGTTCTGTAATACTTCATCATCGATCTTCTTTTTTTTTTCGTATACACGATATTAATTTTCGTGACTTCAAACAATTTCAGCTCTCTATCTCAATACAATCTGTACGCAATGTACAGAACAAAAATGAAGATGTCCTGAATTCCGAAGAATAAGATTAACTCATAGATTAACATATTTTAATATATAAATACAGCAACTATAACTTTTCTCTTGTTTAATCATTCTGTATCATTTTTTGTGAATAAAATTCTATTAATTTTTCTAAATTGAAATTTATAAAAAATATTTTAGTAAATTTTTGTATTAAATAAAAAATTTGAAAACTCAATACATTCTAACATACTTATAAACACAGTTTTTGCCAATATATACAATATAAAGTAATTGTTAGTACTGCTGACTAAATAGAAGTTGAAACATAATTTTGTCCGTGTTTCGAGGGCAAACACTCCACAGTGCGGCGTGGCGTTTGCTTAGAACGCAACTTTCAAGTTAAGTGTAACGCCATATAATTTCCTTAATATCGTATTATTTCTACGCAATTTGCATGTATTTCTGCGCAAGGAGCGTGACTCTTCATGAAAACACGTCGAATTCAATTCGTATTGTTAGTTGAAGGACTCAATGTAGTAGTTAACACCCCTACGATCAATGCAGAAGTCCCTGATTCGATTCCCAGATCGTCGCATTTTTTCATCTGACTGATAGTTATCACATATCTTCTCCACGTGGTACACGGAAGAAATATATGCAATTCCATGAGTATGTTTCAGTAGAAACTCTATAGAATATTTAACGTGAATCGTATGTTCCAATGTAGATTTGTAACTCACATTTGTTTTCTGTATTGATAAACTTGAACATTTATTACACATTTTATTAGTTTCGTGTGAATATCAAGATTAGGCCATTAAAGTCAAATATTACACTATAGAAGAGATAATTGAAGAACAATTTAACATTACATTTTATATTAATTTTTTAAAGTGGCAATATATTTTTATCAATTTTGAATTGCTTTAGAAATGTATGTAAATCTTACCCACACTTTTATAAACTCAGGTTTTCATTTCCATTATTTTTCAAATTTAGAATTAAAAAATTACATATTCAGAAATAATGGATAAATGGGTCTTTTTACTGAAATAGTGTCATAGAACGTTAAAAACGAATTATCCTTTTTAACACATGTCTCGAGTTACAAAACTATATTGTTTTCTAATAACACGTATCTAAACAAGATACCGGAGAAATCGTTGACTGATTGAGCAAACATATCAGTAAAAGAGTGGACACTAGTCGAGTGCAAGTGAGAGAGAGAGAGAGAGAGGAGCAGAAGGGGATGATTCCCCGGAGAAGTACGAGGCATGCCTCCACCTCCATTGCGGCCTCCATCACCGCCGCCGCCGACAATGAAAACATGCGGTGCGTTATCGATCGAGATGCTTCGTGCTGGCAATGCGAACTAGGAGAGGAGAGGAGAGGGTGCTGGAATGGGTGTGGGAGAGGAAGAGACGAGGAGACCGTCACACAATCCCGGACGCCGCGATATTCGCGCGTTAGCGGGCGCAAAATTGGATACACGCTGTTGCCACTTGGCGCAGCCGACGACACAGGCAGGCGACATCCCTCGGAATAAGAGAGGGAGCGGAACGATGACGCTTAGGATGTGTGATATACCCATTCCAGGTGATAAGGTTGTTCTTGGTTTAACGACTTCTATACGTTACTTTATATATATATATATATATATATATATATATATATATATATATATATATATATATATAGACTATCACAATTGCATTCTAGTTAATAAACAAATAGTTTATAGAAAATGAAAACATAAATTACTTTTGGGACTGAAAGTGAAACCCGAAACCTTTTCTGATCTGAGAGTGAGAGAAAACATGTACATTCCAGATGTCAAAAAACGCAGAGGTGGTGGAAAGCACAAGCGTTAGCAGCATTGGGTGTTGTGAGGTTGGGGCAATACAAACCAGACGTCACCGCCTGCTTGGTTTTGCCAGAAATAATATTTCTTGTTATGAACTATCTACTTCAAATACAGCCGAAATATACTATTTTCATAATGTAAATGGGAGCTAGAGCTTAAGTCAAACAGGGCATTGTGTATCAAATTTTTGACTTGAAGGAGGGGGTGGCTCGACCCCCCTGAGCATCCTCCTGCGTACGGCACTGCCTTTAATTTAATTGTACATGAAGATGAATGTTGTACCAGCACTCCAAGTTAGTCAAATCACTGGGAAGTATAATTGTTTTCTTTATTTTTATTGTAATTGCTACAAGTCACATTATAAATTATAATGATGTAGAAAGATGATTTAATTTCTATCAACAATTAATGGTATAGTATGAACAATAATCAGGAACTTGCTTGTTTCGTTTGAAATGCACAAGAGCACAAACATGGCGCAACGGCTTCGCAATTTATGCATCACACCGAGGAAAACGTGAAATATTCCTTTTTATAATGTCCGGTGACATGTAGATAAAATACTACGAAAACATTACTAGAAATTAAAGTAAATTTCATTCACTTTCGTGATTTCAAAGTAGATATTTTTTTCTGGAAAATAAGTGTTTTCTCTTGTATTACACCATAAATTATAATCGCAATTATTTCTAAGGGATGAACGCTGAGGTAAGTTTTTCAAATTGAAATCACAATAAGTATTTGTTATTCTGTTTATTCATGCGGATTTTCAGATACATTTGTGATTTAATTCTACGTATGTTTGGACTAACTTAAGTGAATATTTGGCTGTATACAAATCGATATTTGGCAACTCTGGAATTGTGTTAATCAGTATTGACGAGTCTACGCTATTTGAAATTCTTGAACGGATATGAAACTGTTTTTCGTGAAAACCCTTTCCGGACAGTTGCATTTCATTGGAATTGTGAAAGGTGTTAGTGGATGGTTTTTCTGGAAATATTCCTCAATTATTTTATTCAATTTGTGGTCAGTAAATTCATCATACACTCAAGAAAATTACTATTTCCTTTCGTGGTATATTCTGTACGATTCGTGCTAGTATTATTTATTAACAGTTTTTCTAGTTATTAAATTTTGTGAAAATGTGTGAAATGGCCTGAAAAAGACCAGTTATAACTTTCGCTTAACAGACAGAGTACAATGCCTCTGAAGTCTAAATATCGTTCAAAAAAGATGACGTAATTTCAGATTGTTGTGTACTTTAATCTTCATCGCGTTTGGACTCATTTTCGTTAGAACTTTATGTAAATTCCAAAAAGAAAACTTAACAATTTGTTATTTTAACTTAAAATTGAAAAAGTTTCAGTACTGTGGGACAATGGCTAGTAGATGAGTCGTTGTTGGTCACCGGCAGGCCCGACAGCGCTTCGGAAGGGTGAGTTGAGTTCCGAGAAGTCCCGTAATCCTCTGGGTATCACGCCTAAACGGAAAGACTATAGTTGATCAGAAATGCAAAATAACAAATTCTTAAAAATATCACTTAATTTATTGCAAACTTTTATTGTTGTTTTAAGTCATTAGTTCTTTCATTACACATCTTTGAACAAGCAAAATATATTTTTAGATCCTTATGCTTCGTAACGTTCCCAAGAACCACTGCAATAATGTTACTCAACTCACTATTTGGAAATCTGAACGGGTTATAAGTGTTCTTGTCTTCTTTATGTTTGTATTTTACAAATAGCAGGTGGTGTTTCGGGACTCTGCAGAATATACTCAATGCAGATGCACGCCCTCAACGCGAAGATAAATGTAAGAATAATAATATGACGGATGAGATATTGTCAAGATACAAACGCTCATTTCACTGTGGTCTGTCACTTAATTTTTGGCCGATACCTTAGCCGGCGCCTTTCTTGTTCATCTAACTTCATTTCTACAATACTAGCTGTGCTTTGGGTCCTTTCTTTTATTTGAAATAACGGGAATTTAAGGCGTGGCGGAATATAAAATAACGACGAACAATATATATGGTCAAATATTTTACCTAATAATTTTAGTTGCATTTTAGAAACACTTTAGTGCATATTAAAAACAATTTTCCATGAAAGTATTTTTGAATAAAGATGTGATTATATAATATAAATTCATTAAACATAGTAAATATCCGATCACCTGTAATGATGCATGATCATGAACACATATACTTACCATACATTGAGGAGAAAGCAATCAATATTAAAACTAAACTTTGAGGAGATTTCGAGAGTTTGGTTAGATATGATGAAATGATGTAGATTTAAAATAACTTTCAATTCATCATTGTCGTCAAGAAATGATGGGATTATCGAAAAAGAAATAAAATCTCAAAAAAAAAAAAATTCTGGAGATAATGAAGGAAATGTTCTTATATCTCTTTCATATAAAATGAGTTATTGAGATACAAAGGTATTTAATTATTAATTTTATGTTTCAATATTACTTTGACTTTTAACCAAATTAAAAGTCCTTTTTTCGACAGAGTCGTACAGTTGAGCAAGTCCAGAATGTTTCTTCTCTAGGTATCTACCTTTTAATTAGAATAATTTCCACAGGTGGAGCTCATAGGATTCGCGAAGGAACGCCTCGCAATAATTAAACCCTGCATCCTATCCCTTCAATTGTCTGAAACATGCTTTTGTAAAACAAAAAAATCGTACTCTGCTACAATATTCGTGCAAAGGGACAACGGGTAGCGCAAGAGACAAACGCGCTGTGACTGATGACGTTCGCTCCGCTCGCGCACCGGGACCAAGCGGTACGCACTGTTGATGTTGGTTCAATAGAGACAAAAGAGGGTAGAGAAGGATGAGAGGGTGACTTTCGTGGTCACAACCTATAGACACGATCGGTGCACTCTCCGACCCCGGTGCCCACGCTGCAACGCGGGTTCCGGTATTGGCCGAGGACCAATCTGCACCCGGATCGACGATGCCAAATGTTGTTTTACAGAATGATCCGCAAAGGAAGGGACGCAACATACGCGTATGACGTTTTGTGTCTGAGTAATTGAACTTTTTATGGCTCAAATTCATCACTTAGTTTATAGTCATGGCTGTCACAGTTCATCTTTTATTCTCGTTCAAATATACTTTTTGTAAGTTAGATCAAAAATATTATGTAAATTTGCGCGAATGTGAACCAGGTTATTAGGTCTCTTCTGCCACCAGTTCATATTATAGTTCACAATGTACATAATACAAGTATAATAAAAAAAATTCATCTAGACTCAAATAATAGCAATCCGGTATCTAGAGTATTAGAGGAATCTAGGCGAAACTATTATAAGTGTACAGCTGCATGCTTCAGAAAATGACATATTTCATGAGAAAACTTTTTATTTGAATACATATTTTGTTTACAACTACATAAAAATACTTTTACATATAGTAATATCTAGAGTATAAAACGAAGCTAATATAAGAGAGAGAAAATAAAACTGGAAATTTTGCGAAACGTACGAAAACATAGTGTAATTTGTGTCAAATATATTACACTCCAGCTTCTATTAATGTAAATATTTTGTTTACTTTTTATTTGTTTAACATTTACACATTTTATTCAGTAACGTACAATGTCACATCGTTTTTACACATGTGTTCTCCAATACGCAGAGAGCACAAGAGCACCTCATTTTCCCAATGTTTGGGTTCGCTTGAAGTCTAATACGAATATTCCTTGAAAAATCAACTTATTTTTAGTCTTAAACGTTTCAGTAGTATATAAACAATTTTTTAGTAGGGCACATAACTCAAAATTCGAGGGTCAATATTAATTAAGCACTTACTTTATTTTGAATCTAAAAATCTCATTTGATAAATGTAATATTCGGTAATCAACAGAACAAGATAAAAATAAAACTTTCTTGTATTCAAATTTTGAAAGAAAAATCTCTTGTTGGTGTTTCGCGTTGTTCTTTTTTTTTTGTCATGTTATTTTATTATGTAAATTTAAGTTGACCTTATTAATAAATAAAACTCAAATTTCAATTATATTTAATTCATCGGAGAGAAGGATATGTACTAGTAGGCAAAAGCAAACACTTTTGTGTATAAGGACTTACATCAGCTTTACTGAGGGTAGCTTCCAAAAATATTCCCACCTCGGGTCTCATGAGGTGTAGGTACGCCAGTGAATAGTTGTAAGAGTACTTACAGTAAATAAAATATCCTGAAATTACATCACATTGTGAGGTGCTTCCAGTTTTAATATTTTAATATTCACTCGTTTATCATTAGAGAATAGGATAGTAAAAGCCCCCATTGCTTTCTGACTGCTTCCGTCCTTAACACATGTAAATGTTTCTTTTGATTTACATTTTTTTAAAATAATTTAGATGTAAGATTTAGAAAAGTTATATTTTTTCATCATGCTATAAAGAAGTCGTAGTTTAAAATAAAATGCATATCACCACTCGCATTAACACGAAGGAAGTGTTCAGATAGTAGAAAGAAACGTCATTCATTAGAATACGTTTTAAAATAATTTTTACTATTTATATTGATTTGTATTCAACACCTTAAACCTTTTTTATATATGTTGTTTACGGATATTCCAGACGTTTTCTACATTTTTATGTTCGAGATTTGAAATTTCCGACACTCAAGATTTTGTCACATCAATGCTTTTTTAATTCAATTGTATCAGTATTGTTTTTATTATGTGGTACCGGCTGTTAAATTCTGAACCGTTGCTTTTTAATTTGCAGCAAATAACATTTCTTCATGAACAATCAGACAGGAATAATTATTTTCCGATGGAGATGATAATGAAGGTATATTTTTTGACATGTTTCTCAGAGGTACAAAATTTTATTATAGACTTTATTAAAAACATTCGTGCTCAATTTTAATTGTACTAATGGATAATAACAGTAATATAATTAATTGGTTTTTAGACTTGGAAATTCATTATTCATTTCAATTTTTTACCTCAAATTATTGGTTTGTTATTATGAAAGTAAAATTACGACTAGGTTTTATATTTGAAAAATATTTGTTCAATAAGTAATAACAGATCTAATAAATTATGTTTTTTTCTGAATTGAGTAATATAGGTACATACCTGGTGGAGGCTGCGATTTGGGGCGGATGCTCTATTGTCATCAGTAATCTAGAATTTAGAGTCCCTTAATGGATACGATTGAATAGTAATATATTGGGGATAATTTAAGAATTCGTAACATTTCGTATTTCTTAAAAACTCTACTATTACAATTTATTGAAAATAACATTAAAATATCTATAATTATAAACAAGTAGCGAATTAAATATGTTCTTTTTGGAGGAGGTAAAGATGATTTTGTCTTGGACGTAAGAACTGTTAAATCTACAACTGTCTTTGTGCTCTTTCATTGGACTTGATGGGACGGTATGTTTCTTGCATTCGAAGAGTATATTATCATATACGTCGTCATACACAATTTTTATTTACTTTTCTGGCAAAAATATTTATTCATAAGTACCGTAGGAAATCATATTCATAATATCATTGATGATAATAACGATTCCCTATTCTCAGAAAATTAACCATTATTTACCACAGATTCTGAATTTCACAATTTGTTTTCAATAGTAACAACTTTATTTCTCCATTTCCTCTTTTTTGGGAATAAGATTTCTCGCAGTCTGGTTTTTTTCTTCTCCAATTTCTTTGACTTACGCCACAGTTTACGAAAGGCGCACAATGGTTCGTTTACTCTTCTCTCTCAGAACATCAATGGAGCAGCGTTCTCTTACGCCCAAAACGGTTGTTCAACTCCTGCTTGTGGTTCGTCTGTCCACTGTTGCTTGTCTGCCACCTGTTTCCCACTTCTTTCTTTTCCCCCTCGCATTAACATCCACACCCCTTTCCTCTCGTGAATTCCCTCGAATTCACTTCGTCTTCTCGCCATCCGACTCCACTCTCTTTTCTCATTAGCTCAGTACGCGAGCAGAAGTCACCATTGCTTTCTCCCGTCCCCGTCCCCCACGTAGAACGGCTGTGACTCCTCCACGACCTTTGCAAACCCGCAGAGCAAAGGTGGAACCTTTGAGGGAGACGTATTTGTTTGCCAGGACATGTGAAGCGCGACTAGCTTTACATCGAGAGACCTTCCCCTCTGAACGCTTGAGCCACAGACTCCAAGAGACATCCGTAATTGCGTTAACGTGTCACAACAACATAGGGATGGGAATTTTCCATAGGGGAATAGCATGCTCGGTAATTTCAACACTTTTTTCGCTTTTTTGGGAGAGGGGGGGATATTTTTTATGTATTGGGTGGAATCGGGTGTGACACCGGTTGTAATACAAAGAACATTCGATTCATCATTGTCAGTTTGAATGAAACAAACCGGTTGTGAAACCTTGGCTATTACCATCGTGCTTCCTATATTCAGATAAATCTACCTCTAAAACGGACTCGATAACACAATCAACTGTTTTATTTGTTTCAAGTTCTTTGAATTCACCGTGAATGGAGGCGCAGTTGAACATGGCAGTTGAGTGTGTTTTCCAGAAGTTCATAAAAAGAACCTTTAAAAGTCTCCTTACATCGGAATGTATCTCTGGTTCCTAAAGCCATTAGGGTGAGATTAATCATTTCTCGATTTTTAGAATTATTTTTCAATTAAAAGTTCTAATACGATTACGTAAATTTATATCCAAATTTCTCTGTAATAATTTATTTTTTCTTGTTACGATAAATTTCTTTTCTAAACATGTTCCTTCCAAAAAAAATTCGTATTTTTATTAGCAAGGTTGATATTATTGTGAAATTAAATTACCATTGAGCAGTATGTGATCAAACGTACGCTGCTAACAGTTTCAATCAGTTCCACGAGGAAAAATTTTGTTCGACCACAAAACCATACACAAGTTTCATTTTCCTACCATTAAAGAACTGGTTTCTGCAAATTTTCATCACTACAAATCGACCGTGATGATATGTGTCTGGAAAATTTATCAATTTCCTCTATGTAATGTGACATTATGAATACGCATAGCTAATAATATTATCTTCGCTGACTGCAAGTTGTAATGCTTTTCATTGCTGACGTACATAAAATTTTGTTTCTGAGTTTTTCATCAATAATTGCTCATGAATGTCTGTTCAGGACTAATAATTCTCTTAACCTAAAACTAACTCATCCACTTATACCAATGAATGCTAGGTTAAAGAGCAGGTCAGTTGTTCTAAATTCTGTCCCATAAAACAAGACATTAATCAAATTATACCATTTGACATCATTACACTAATATATTAAGAATTTCAAAATAAGTATAAAGTGAATTTAAGGGAGTGTCTGCAGCATACAAATAAAAAACGGTGGAAGGTTCAGATGACAAAAAGTAACATGATTAAATCTATATTTCTCTGGTTCATCACCGGGCTCGGCATCGCTCTTCATCATCAGTATATTAGTATAGGTTGCGTAAGTCCAATGATTTTACCACGCAGCAAGAAGAAAAACGCAAGATCACTTATTATGAGAAGAAAAATAAAACAGAATTATATTATTTTGTATATGCAATGCATGTAATAAAGGTCGCCACAGTAAATGTGGCTTCAAATGCACATTAGTCTCAAGAAAAGTCTTCAGCGAATAGCATCATTTTTCTCCTGAGCGCTTCAATGAGCCGATTGAGAAATTCCTCAGATATTATACTTTTCATTGTGATCAACACGGTAATTTTAATTTCTACGGTGACAGAATGATCAACAGTTATTGTTCTATGATTCCTTAACATTTTTGAAACACATGGGAAAACGCAAGTTTTATGCAAGCACGTCGGGGACTTAGTCTTCCCAGTGAACAATTATTTCAAGTGACAAAAAAATTAGTAATAATAATAATAATGTCTTTATTACGTGGCGAGGCTCGGGCCATCTGACCCGCTCTTCCGCCTAACCACTTTTAAACATACATTTAGAATAATAAACAAGAAACAATAAACTAATTTTTACATTTAAAATCGCATAAATCAAAAAATTGAAAATTACAAACACTAAAATCATTTTATACTATGACAAACAGAACAGTGTTAGTATTACCACCAACTACCAAATGCTATTTGTATTCTTAATATGTTCCATATTTGTACAAAAGATATTTCATAAAAAAACAAATATATTTTTAACCTCAGGTAGAACAAGATTACATATAATAAAAATACAAACTAACATTAAAAATTTTAAAGTAATTTTAAAAGAATTGATATCAAAAGAATAATGTATCTTACTCAACACAAATCATCAATGATTTCATTTAACAGATTACTAAATTGACTTAACCTTAATTTGTATTTTATTTTATTTTAGTGCACACCTATTCCTTCGTACTACTATAGAAGGAAATTCCTCAGATGCTTTTTGAAATTTTGAAATGAATTACTATTTCTAATATATGAAGGAAGATCTTGCTGTACCTACAGAGAAGGGTTTATGTAGGAAATTTGTACGACTTTTTGCGATGCTGCATAATGTTTGTTGTTGAAGTCTAGAAGAATTTAGTATCATAACATTATCTGTTAAGTATGAAAGGGGAATCGAAATTGATAATTTTGTAGAAAAGACAGAGACAATGAAACATGCGTCTTTACTCTAATCTAAGAATCTTGTTAGATTCATTATATTCAGAAATAATATCATACTTTTTTAGATCATATACGAAACAAATACAGGCATTTTGAACTCTTTGAAATGTTTCAGCTAATGATTTATTTAAGTTATTGTAGATCACATCACCATAATCCATATGGGGAAATAGCATACTTTTCCTTAGTGTTTGTTTAGTTTTTACTGGTAGACATTTTCCCACACATTTTAGTGAATGCATAATGGCTCAAACTTTCTGGCATACTTTACGATTATGAGGTTCCCAGTTTAATAGATCGTCCATAATTACTCCGAGATTTTTGACTTGCAATGATTTTGGTACTATGTTGTTATCAATTGCAACATTTGGTAAAGTCGTATTCTTCAGAACTTTGTGAACTCTTGAAGAACCAATTATCATCATTTGCGATTTTGAAGGATTTAAAAGAAGACCATTTTGCATTGACCAACAGTGCAGAGATGCCAAATTACAATTTGTGTGGTAAATTAAAGATATGTGTGGTAAATTATATCACTTAATTTTCCGCTCGCATAAATCTGTAAATCATCAGTATACAAGTGATATCTACAATTTGATAATACTTGAGGGAGGTCATTTACATAGATTACGAAGAAAAGGGGACCCAATACCGATCCCTGAGGGACGCCACGTACAATAGGACATATTGAAGATTTTTCATCATCTACAATTTGATGTCAATTTTCAAAATATTTCGTTATCCAGGAAAGGTTGGATTCGGAGAAGCCCAGTTTTCTGCACTTTGCTAGCAGTATATCATGATCTACGGAATCAAAAGCTTTACTAAAATCTAATAGAGTGAGAACGGAAACGCAGGCATCATCCAGAGCTTTTCTCATATCTTTCATTACCTTTATAAGAGCTGTTTGGGTACTCCTTTCATTTCTAAATCCTGATTGAAAGTCTTCAAAAAGGCTGTTGTAATTAGAAAATTTTCAATTTGCTTGCGCACTATCTTTTCTAATACCTTTGATAATGTTGGTAATATACTGATAGTACGATAATCACTCAGACAATGAGCTTTCTCGGTTTTGGGAACGGGTGAACACGTGCCATCTTCCATGTCTGAGGAAAAGTCCCGGACTTGAATGAAAAATTTATTATGTGCATGATGGCTGGAAGAGCAAAATCCAAAACTATTTTTAACTGTTTCGCAGTAATATTATCTGAACCACTTGAATTAAATTTAAGTGATGAGACAATATTGGCTACTTCACGATGACTTGCACTATCAAAATAAAATGTATCTTCTCGGGCAGCAAGAGTATGTAAAACGTCTAATTTAATGGTGGGATCAATTGGTTTTACAACATTTGTGAAATATTTATTTAGGTCATTTAGCGGAACGTCGAAGACTATTTGGGTTGGCTTCTCCTTTTTTAAGCCTATGTTTTTCAAAGTATTCCAGACTTCTTTTGTCGATGAATTTGAATTAAAAAGACTTTAAAAACATCTTTTTTTAGCGTTTCGGATTTGTGGTTTTATCGCGTTACGGAGCTCAGTCTCAGCCTCAAGAGTATTATTTAGTCTGAAGTACCAATGGACAGAATCACGCTTTTTCATTAGACATCTTAGTTCATTATTTATCCAAGGAGCTGCCGGACGGGTCACTTTAGACGTTTTCCACGCTGCGTGTTTGTCAAAAAGATCAGTAATGATGGCATTTAATCTTGATACCTTGCAATCAAGAGAAAACTCCTCATAAATGCTACTCCAAGGAGCACTGGCAATATCTGACTGAAAGTTTATGTAACCTAAATTCTTGTAATCCCGGTAATGAATTATTTTTTCCTTATATTTCGGACATTTTATGGAGTACATAGCGAAAGTAAATCATGTTTCGATATTCCAGGAACGGGGATTTGTCCATATAAAACTACTTTTGTACTTTCAGATACCATTAGATGATCTATCCACGTTTCAGTTTCATTTGAATGATGAGTTGGATTTAATTCAAGAATTAGTAAATTATGAGAGCGGAAAGTATCAATGAAGTTTGAAGCTATTGTAGACAAAAGGAGTTTCAGATCACAGTTGAAGTCACCCATAATAAGTGCGTCTTCGTATTTATTTACAAAATTTGTTAGAAGTTCTTCTAATTCACTGAGTTTTCCCGTGTTCGGAGGCCAGTAGACTACTACAATAAGGATCTTTTTTTTTCTTATTAAAATTTCTAAAAACAAATATTGTATGCCCGGTTTATTTGTAGATTTCGTTATGGTTTTTGTTTTTATGATATCCCCAACGAATGTTGCAACTCCACCACCAGACTTTTCTTTCAAGTTTTCCCAAACAATTTTCCTATCATAGAAACATTTCGTAATATGGATGTTGCCAAAACTTGCTTATCAGGGAATGTATAGTGTGCACTCAAAAAAAAAAATACTTTGGTTCATATTAAAATAAATTTCTTACATAAAAATATTAGAAATAATTTGATATTTTTTAAATTTTCTAAAATTCAACCTAATCAAAATTTTATAACAAAAATATTTAATGAAAGTAAAGTTGTAATGTAAACCATTTCTTTATCAAAATATTTTAAAATTATGCTAGTAATTTTTAATTCGATATTATTAAAATTTATGACAAAATATTTAATGAAATTAAAGTATTAAAGTCGAATTAATGTAAGTCAAAACTTCCTCCAAGATCCTCCCTGATGGTCACACCGGATCCACTTTCCCTTTCCTATAACTGGTAAATTTTACAATTACATGACGCTTTTTACCAGCATTTTTAGGACCTACTCGATGGCTCCTATCGATATCAGCTAAAGATAAATTGACTCCTATCTTTTTTGCTACGTCTATGGCGATGCAGTCAGTGTCTTCCCCTTCGACTTCTGGTTGGCGAAAATACGTATGGAATTCCGACGCTGGTACTGCTCCAGGTCGTCATACTTCAGGTCAAACTGCTTCCGAAAGTCTTCGATCAGCTTGCCTTGTTCCTCGAGCCTCGCCTCGTAGTTCTTCACTAACGCAGCAATCTGCATAACCTCTGCATAAACGCACCGGAGTTAAGAACCGTCTCAATCTGCGAACTAATGTCACAAACCTTAGAATTTTTGCAGCCATGTTAAAAAGAAAACGAGAGGGAAAAGTAAAATAGTAACAACAACAAAATGAATATCAAAACAAGATGAGGTAGAACTATTAACAAACAGATTAAGATATCAATTAATCAAATGTACAAGTTAGATAAAGAATAAAACAAATATTTATCTGGTGGTTTGAAGTAAAGTTCTTCTCAGCGCCCACTTAAGCACCAACAAACACCAACAACGTTTTTACCTGCGGCGATTTACGGAGCACCGGAAAACACGTATTTACCCAACGAAGAGCATTACTCGAATGGAATAGAAAGATACCTTAAACTTCCTTAAATGTTACAGTAGTGCAAGAGCTGACAATCGAGGCGCCACCAGAACTGTTGCTAGGGTAAGAAATTTGTCCATAGTAAAGTAGTCTCTGAATTTTGTCTATGCTACCAGGTGCCGTCAACTGTGGTGACTACCGTAGATAAAGCTCAATAACGTTCCCGGGTGTTACTCCGGTTTTCCTCCGGGTAGTGACGGATTTTCTATTGGTGGAATGTCATTTTATTCTTTTCTTGATATAAATCTCGAGTTTTCACTGCTCATATATCTTGGCATAATAAATGGATAACAGTACGTATTTTATTAAATATTTTATATAAGTATTAAATCCATCACTGCCCTAGGGTCCTCGATCGAAATTGATGGGATGGTCTCTTACTTGTTTTCAGATAATAAAAAAGTTTATTACCCCTTACGTGGTCATACGCAGTTTGCAACTGCTCTTTTGACAATAAAGGGACATTTATTTATTTATTTATTTAATTTATTTTAATTATTTATTTATATAATGCACTAAACCGTAACCGCGAGGTTCCTACGAGGAAGAAAGCGAACACCTTTCTCAACGTCCATCGCTAAGTGAAAATTGAGAAGGGCTGTAACTGGAACCCGGAACCGCCTGCTATCCACTTTCCCTGTATGTTGTGTACGGGCTTTGGAAGTCGAAGCGTGTGGTGCAGTGGCAGCACATCTGAAGCCATAGCAGAAGGTTCGAGTCCGGGTCCGTCGCAATTTTCACCTAGTTGCACACGATGCTAAATTCCCTCCCCAGTAGGTGCTCGGGAGTAGTGAATATTTTTATTTTATCTGCCTTTCAAATATCTTATAAATTCCGTACGGAACATGAATTCTTAATTATGCAGTACACGTAACCTATGTTACGTTATCTTAAGGGCGTTTGACTTAATAACCCGTGTTTAGTCTCGGGAGTGTTGACGAGTTCCAGGAAGACAAACACATTTTTGAAACTCATTGAAGACATATTTTCTCCTTTACAATACCAGTGAAAGTACGAATTTTAAAAACACAAAATTCTATCAAATGCACAGTTTGAAGGAAAATTACTTACTCAATTTTTTGTCTTATAGATTTTACCGCAATTTTTAGAAACATGAAATTTGTATGGTGACATTTGTTGTCAAAAATAATGTCACCGTAAAGGTTCTATTTTATTAAAAATTTATATATTTTTATTTTCATCCTTCAGGAAGGGTGAAATCCCAATTATACAAAACAAATCAGATCGCAAAATATATTTGTAAATACCCTACACTAGAAGTAATAATTTTAATGATATATGAGTAACCATCCATGAATCTAAAATATTGACAATCGCAATGAATCAGTGTTGAATATTGGGGATAAGTATTCATCATTATTGACAAAAGAGACTAATATAAAATTAACAATTTGTCATATTAACCCGATTCATAAATATTTTCTTAGTATTTCACGTTAATATACGTATGAATATATATGCAGTCAAGCTACGAATGCGTCATTAAACCTCAATTTGTTTTCAATTTATTTATTCCCTTCCTTTATTTATTCCTTGTGTTCAATATACGTCATTACTAGGTTATTTTATTATACGTTATTTTAGTTTAACCTGAGTAAGATTGCTAATCCTCCATGTTTCTATTCCACAGTGCCAAAGATCGAGATCCTGGGAGAGACCGACATCTACGTCAAGACCGGCAGCACGGTGAACCTCAAGTGCGTGATCACACAATCACTGGAGGAACCGGCGTACATCTTCTGGTACCACGACAACGAGCGCGTGCTCAACTACGACCGCGCTGCCAAGGACATCCGAATGGAACGTGTGGGGCCTGACACCACAGTAGGCACGCTCGTCATCTACAACGGACGGCGCGACGACTCTGGCAACTACACGTGCTCCCCATCCAATCTAGACTCCGCCTCAGTGCTGTTGCACGTGCTCAATGGTAGGTATTGTACGCCATAGTACTCGCGGCGAAAGAAAAGTAGCGAGATGTAACCAATATGACTGTTGCTGGGGGGTTGGTCTAGAGTAACCCATTCCAGACAGCATGCCGTGGCACCCAGACAAAGGCTAGTACATCCGGTAAAATGCTAAGTTTAGCAGTGTCATTTCGGTCAAAAGTTAGTAATCAAGCTCTCCGAGCGTCAAATACGATATATGAATTATTTTCGGTTCTAGGAATCGGCTGATTTAGGTGGCAGCATTAACTCTATGATTCTGCTGGCACGAGTAAAGTGGCCAAGTATTTACAGCGAGAAATGGCAATATCGCAATTGTGACTATCACAGGGTTATTTGGCACCTCCATCATTAGTTTTTTTCTCGGCGAGTACAATAGGCGCTTTTTATGGTAGTATGAGCTGCTTGGTGACAGTTTCAAAATTTCCTGATTATTTTAAATGAAATATGGAGGCGACCCGTGGCGCAGTGTCTGACGCATTCGCCTTCTACCTCTGGGGACGCCGGTACAAACTCGGTCCGATCTAAGTAGAATCCGAGGTGGTGGACGGAGCGGTGCTCGCAGCAGGTTTACTCGGGGTTCTCCCGTTTCCCCTGCCTATCATTCCATTACAACATTCACTCATTATCATTCACCCTCATGTCATTCATTCATCATACGCCTTGGGAAGGTGCGTCAGGAAGGGCATCCGGCACCCCTGTAATTTCCACTCCCATGACAAAAAGAGGCATCATACCATCATCCTTCATCTCCCTACTAGACAAGGGAAAATGAGTTAAGGTTCATTATTATTTTTAATGAAACAATGAACTATTATTTATCAGCTCGTCAAATAAAATTTGAACCTTCCCGGGCCAATACTTGAATAAAACCTTTACGTTTTGAGACCTTTTATAGATAAAATCCCTGATGGAACAATTATTAAATACATTACTGTTTAATTTCTAATAGAATCGATGTAAAAAGAAACTATTACATGTGCCACAAATTTAAGATAAAAAAGAATGAAATTTACCTCTCCTTTTGTTAAATTTAAAAAAATCAACGAAAACAGTCGAAAAACTAGAAGTCCAGTGTAAAAAGACCTTATTTCAAATACTATGGTTCAATGAACGGTATAATTAATAATTCTCTTTTTTCATATACCATAATTGATGAATTACTGTTTCAATGATTATTTTAAATTTGAACCAAATGTATAATATTGTTGAAGGTTTCATGAAGGGTTATTTGCTTGACTAGCGCTCATACTTTCTGTTATTTTGTGTTTATATGGCTCAATACTGCTGGCTTCTATCGTTACATTTTACTTGAAAATTAACATGTGTATGGTGCTTTTTTTTACTTTGCATTCTTGATCATTTTTGTTATGTATTTGCACATTTGGACACAATGCAAAGAAGCGTATTCTGTGATATTATTGAATTTAAAAAAATCTTACAAGTAATAAAATATTTCTAAACCAGTGCACATAAAAACATATTATTGGATATATTTCATAATTATTTCTTTGGTTTCATTTAGAAATAGAAATAATTTACCCAAAATAAAATATTCCTCTTGGTTGTAGAACTGTAATTTTTATTGTTTATTGATTACGTAGTTAGTTTTACGTTTCAGTTGTGAAGTAATTAGTTTTACGTTATAAAAATGATGTGAAATGAGAATGCTAATGATAAATTGAATTTTATGGTTGAATTGTTTTTAACATGAAACTTAAGATCCCACATCAGCTTAAAGTAATCTGTTGTTACTTATGACGCGTATTTACATTGCAGTGATGATTTTTATGTTGCGTTATCATACTTTTAACGGACTATTTATTACGAGTAAGATGAGACAAAATAACAGAACATTCTCTTACTGAAAAATGTGTTCAGTAGTCTTCTGTATATTAAGCACGTTGCAAACATCGATCTATTCCTGTGCAAGATATGTGAATAATAAATTCCATGTATACGTTACAAAACCTAACTAAGCAATACATTACTTAGTAACAAAAATTAATACATATTAACTAAATTGTTAATGGATATTTAACGGACAAAATATACCAGTGCGTCAGTCTTCATGTCTGTTGATCCGTTTTAAAAGAGGTTTAAGTTTGTTTCGGGAATGGGTTTGATCATTGATTAATCCTGCATGCGTTGGCACGTGAAATGAATGACTGGTGCAGCTAATGATGTCATTGAACTCACTACCGCACTCAGATGTTAATGCAATTCATGTTTATTGGACACACAAGTTGCACCGAAAGCTTTGCGGTCGTTTGCACAGCATGCTGACTGGTGGTGTCACAGACTCTGCACGGGTTGACCCCGCTGGTGCGAGTGTATCTGACGTCACTTGCATATAGTGCTCAAGAATTGTACGCACTGTCTCTGCATGAACTGAAATGATACTACAAGAGCTGCTGCCTGTTAATCAGGCTTTTCATTTCTTAATTTTGTTTTCCACCGGGGTATATCGTGACCACTACTTTGCTTTAGTCACGAAATCATCCATGCCCATCCGTTCTCTATAACACCAGCCTTGCATGCTTTTGGAATACACATCACTCAATTCATTTCTTGAAACATCAGATATGTTCCCTCATCATATATATATATATGTTTATCCCGGCGTTCCATATCAAGTTATCCTCTTCTCCTGTCTGTCTCTTTATTGTTAATTCCACACTCAAATAAAATGTTTTTCTTTTCTATACTCTCATCACACATACACTGAGCTGTCCACAATTTTTCTTTAAAAAATACTTACTTCTTCGTGAAAGGCACATGCACTAAAAGAATTCCCCCGACACGCGTTCGCACTGTAGTCTCTCCTTGCATGCACTGCGGGCGCTGTGGGCGTTTTTACGCCCCCAGGCGCTGAGACTCTCTCTGTGCTCTGCCACAGAGTGGGACGCGGCGTCGTACGGCCATGACCGCGCCGCCCCTGTGTCCGCAGGCGAGCACCCGGCCGCCATGCAGCGCGGCAAGAACGCCGCGTCGCCCATCCCTGGTCGCTGGTGGAGCCATCTGTCCGCCGGGTTGGGGCTCGGCGCCTGCTTGCCCCGTCGCACCGCTGCCATGGCCGTGTTGGCGCTAGGACTCGCCAGCCATCTCCTCGTGTGGACTGACACGTAGGCTGCGCCCAACCGACGTCTCACCCAGCCCTCACCCGCCCGCGCAGCGCAACCCACAGCGCAGTCACCCAGACCCGACATCCCCCTTCCTGACACCGGTTTCCCAAGCCCTATGTCGTCGCAGCCATCGCCGTTGCCACACTCATCCACAGCCGTGAGTTGAATCCCTTGAACCCCCAACTGCAGTTTCTCGCAATCGGCGACTTCACGCCTGTCGACTTCTCAGACCGCAACTGTCACTGAGTGTACGATGTCGATCATGGTGTTCGATCCATTTTCCAAAATTCCGTGGAAGTGGCAGTAGATGTCTTAACATTTCATCATACAGCGTCGGTGGGTCTTGAAAATATTTCAAATTTTGTGCCATTGTTTTCAAAATCTAGAAAATACCACCGGCACTGTTTTTTATATGTGTCCAAAGAAAATATATTAGATTTATAAATGGTTCGATATATCGATTTATCCTATTATTGTTATTATTAATTGTAAAACTTCTTCTATGCTTTCTTTGTAAAATCATGTTTAAGTGATTGTGATATAAAATATCCTAAACTGAGAAAACCTTTCCCCCGTTTTATCGATTGTTGTGGGGATGAACCGATATATTGAACTTCTTTCGTCTCTCAAAGCCCCAAGCGAGAAAACTGCAGCAACATTTTGCCCAACTATTATAAATGTACATATTGTGTCTAAAAACGTTTGAAGTGTGAATCGATTGTGCCCACATTCACTGAGACTGAGTGTCAAAAACCTGAGAAGTGTTAATTCCACATCTTGATGTCGTGTCGTCTCGTCTTATGGATGCGAGCGGAAAGCAGATGAGCAAAGTCCGCTAGAGTGCTCTGTCAGCAAAGAGACTGAACGTGCTGCCGCCGGTGGATGGGACAGGAACTGAGCTTATTTCGAGGCTGAATTGCACGCATAGAGGGCTGTGGCGGCGGAGGTTGGTTTTGGGAGTGATACATGAAGACGGTGAAGGTAGCTGAGGTCAAAATGCCATTCGACCCCTGCCTCTCACCTTGCCAGTATCGTGAAAGTCCCGAGAGACGACCATCGCCAAATGCCAACGTTTTACCAGGCGGAGATGACGGAGAAAATGTTGATGTTTTTGTCAACGAATGGAAAGTGGTGACAGAAGATGTGTGTTGTGTAAGTGATGAATCTTTTCAGTGTATCAATATATGGCGAGTGAATGGACCAATAAGAAAATAAATAAATATACTGCAACCCATTTTTTGAAGTGAGTTCGAACCAATACTGAAAGGGCCTATATCACGATGTAATACCGTGTAAGTACTATTGAACATTTTTGAGGTACTGGGACATAATTATTGAGTGTTCGAAATTGTTTTATTGGGTAGCAGAGGGAATGTTTCATCCCTTGTCGTGTTTATATATTATTTCAAGTTTTTTCCCGAAAAATGGTGTGTAAATATTTCCTCAGTCAAATATTTATAATATTTCAACGATTATCTGATTTTGTTTGGCCCAAGAAGTAAAAATTGAGTTTGAGAAAAATCTTCTGCGTGCACTTTATAAGTGTGCCGATGAAAAAAACAAATTCGTGTGGTTTCCTTTCTTCATGTGATCGGGTGGGTGCTCCATCCTGCCAATAGTAAGGCTGCCACAAGCGCCAACTAAGGAGCAGTTGGAGCGTTGGAGCAGCTCTTTCCATGACGCATTCGCTCCAAATCTTCGCGTGACACCCTTACACTGGGTGGAAGTGCAGCAAGGCATTGTGTTGTATATTTGGTAATGTGATGAGTGATTTCATTGAACAAAGAAATATTTTTCTTATATGTAATCAAAAGAGGAATGAACATCCAAAATTATACTGCTAATTTTTGTCCAACTATTAAGTAATGAAAATGAAACATGTACTATACACATCACAAGAATTAGTGTCAGAATTTGTCCTCTGAGTTTTTGTTTTTGTCAGTCTTGAAATATAAGAAATGGTAACGATACAGGGGAGATGATTACCGAATACTGCTAATATTAATAATACTAATGAATATTTTGGCCTGAGAAACTACAAAGTGTTTATATTATTAAGTGTTTAACACGAACGCAAAGCGCTCGGCACATGCCGGGTAACAAGATTGGCACTGCTCATGACTGCAGAATTTAGAATTGAAGCAAACTGAAGAATGGAATAATCATTAACTTAACGTATCCTGTACCCACCCCCACCCGTCCTCCGTCGCCTGAACCTCAAGTGTCATTTTAGTGCTTGATTGTGATTGTATGGTAATTATTGTTAATGATTACTTAAAGATATAAGACCATTTACTATTAATAAACAATATAAAGGCTAACCAGGTGTTTTATTATCCCCTTCTATTTAATGTTGTCTATGTTTCAATTATAATTATAAAAACAAGAAGTACTTCAATTGATATGCAAATATGATAATAATGAAGGTCATTCAGTATCAGGGCACCGAGCTTTGCTCGGATTTATTCATTATTTTTATTGTTATTTATTTTATTTATTGTAAAAATAATTGTAAGTAATTATTTCTAAATGAATTTATGAACATTATTTCATAAAAGTATAATGGGTTAATTTAATTTATTAATTTCATTAAATTTTTTTAAAAAATGTATTAAGAAACAAATTTTTTATATATTTGTTTTCTTAAACTAGGGGACAGAGCATCGGTCGCATTTACTCAATACTAGAATATTTTCAAGTATTTTTTTAATGAATGAATTGTAATTTATACTCAATTGGATTAAGATATTTTTATTTGTTGAGTTTATAATTAAAAATAGCTTTATAATTTAATATAGCAGAGCATTTTCCTAGGTCTGACCCTATACAGATGTCATGGAGCGTCGCCCGCACTACGGAGAAATGTGTCATTTATCATTTCATAGTCATCTGCAGCGAGTGTTGTGCACTGCTCCATCGTAAAACATTCTACATAAGTCAAATATCATGGTCTTTAGGTGGGAGCCCAGCGGAAATCCCGCAGATAGATATCTTAGCAACCCAATACTTTCTTATGTTATGAAGAAAATATTTTCGGTTTAATGCGAAACACTGATTGACTCACCACTCCGAAGGTCAGCTCAGGGACTTTCACGTGGGACGGACCCTACAGACACATACCCGGATATTATACTACCCGTGACCCTACTTGCAGTTGAGATATTCAGAGACTCGCAGTTGAGAGGTCAAGTTTGTGGCTTTTGCTTGAGTCACCGGCCGAACGCTTGGAAATGGATGGCTGCCGCACACTCATGACATTGAACATTTTCCTCGTCCTCCTCAACCCCGGAAGCTGTTGTATTTGGCAGAGTTGCCGGAAATATTGCCTCGCGAAGGACGAGTGAAGGGAAACCGGGACAGTTCAGCGTTCGTTGTAAGATTGTCAAAACCTCGAGTGCAAAGTGAGAACGGTTTCACAAAAATAATTATACAAATTGAATTTTCACAAGATTGTCACTTATGCCATTCGATTTCTGATATTAAAATCCTTTATATATCAAGTCTCAGGTAAATAACATAAGTTTACGGGGTACTCCGGAAGCGTTTATGAAGTAATCAATAACGTTCCAAATACACCAACTACCGACAACTAAACATGCAGTTTCTTTAATATTGCTCTTTTAAATTTTCTGTAAATATTGTGCCACTGTTAATACCGTCGTATTTATGTTGTTAATAAATAATATGTAAAACTACATATTTTATGGCTAATTATGTAATTATGGTTTTATGGAAATTATGTAACTATTCTGAATAAAACTGAAAGCCTTTGCTTACTATTTAACGAACGTACGAGTATATATGATCGGTATTTATTGTTTCAACTAGATATTAAAATATCAATTATATATATTGAGATAAGTTACAAAAGAGACATTAAAAAATTAACTTTCTAGAAATACTGAGAGATGGGTATCCATGGAAAAGTACTCAAATATGATTTTAAAAAATTATATTTCAGAGGATATATACCGTTGGCGAATCATTTTAAAAGGTTGAAGGTATGTATTTTACCAACTACCGATTTGATGATAAAGATCATTGTAAGCAACTCTACTGGGTTGAATGTTATTAGTCCCGTTGCACATCTGTAAACGTGTAATCGCCAAAATGTATTCTGGTGTAGATGATGATAGTTCATATGATTAGCTTGACAAACAAGTGTAAATAACTAATGTTATACATTAAATATACACTGTAACTATAGAATAATTGACTCACACGAAGATCTAAAGCTACATCTAATAGTTGTGTAAATTTTATCCTCTTTCATAGATGTGTCGTACTGAACATCCCATATATTAAAACGAGTGTGTTTTAAAGCTCATTACACTTGTACTGAAGAAAACTCAAAAGACCAATACTCTTTGAAAAAATGTGGACGACCTCAGTTGGGCGTACGATGCTCCAGGTCATCGAGCCGTTGTCTACTGAAAGAGAAAAATGTGTAACACTTGAAGAGAAGATGATTTGGAAAATATTTTTCAATTTTTCAGAATAATTTGAAAATTATTAGACAGATATTTAGCGAATAAACACAAAAACATTTTGGAACAAATTATCAACTATTTCTATTTCTTCCAACAATTTTTATACAAATATTCATAAAAATAACATAAGTATGAGAGAAGCTCGTAATGCTCGTGAATCAGAAGTAAACCGACTCATAGATGATGACGAGGTTTTAGATACCTCACTGTTCCCTACAAGTTCCAGTAAATGGAGACGCATAGTGAATGTTGACATGGTGTAAGTCTTGAATGAGTTATAAAACAAAGAAAAAAATGAATTTTTCCAAAAAAATCAGAATTTTTCCAAAAGATTATATCAAAACAATTTTACTAGTTAGACATATTTTCCGAAAAAAATGGAATAAATATCATGTATGTCCCTTCTCATCACCAATTCTAATACAGTTATCAAGTTAAATATTTATTAGAATAACATACGTCATACGTAAAAGTGTGTATCAAGCTGATGATGCTCGTAAAGGAGAAGAATAATCACAAAGCGACGTGGTGTCGTTGTGTGCTGCTCATTCGTGTACCATTCCCAAGTCATCGGGACGCGCACCTGTGATGGAGAGCAAGGAGTAACTCTTCAACATTTAGTGAAATTCTAAAGCTATTCAATATTACAAAAAAACATTTCGTGTATGTATGTATGTATATGTGTGTGTGTATATATAAATCAAATAAATCTCACATTCCTTGGAAAAATAATAAAACAATAAATAAACATTTTTAAAGGTAACAATTAAAAAAATAATTGACCGCTATTTTGAATATATTTCCTTTTTATCGTAAATTAAATACTGTCGATAAATATTCCATTGAATAATATGAGTGAAAATAAAGTAAAATAGTGTATGCCTGCCTATAATTCTCTTGAAGCAGAAGGAAAGTTTTAAAAAACATGTCGTCGTGTTGGGTACTTCACTTTCACGCACGACGCGACGTCCCAGGATATCGAAATGCTGCCTAGTGAAAAAGAACGAAGTGTAACTCCTCAAAGTTGGTAAAATTATCAAAAACATTTAATTTTTCAAAAACATCAGAAAATTATGTAAATGTGTTTGTAAATGGTAAGGAATATAAATTTTCGCAATAAAGACAAAACAATTTTGAATTTAAATTTTTGAAATTTAAATTGAAAATTTAAAAACACTTGCCACAATAAATACACATTCAATAAAAATGATAAGTGTGTATTTCTATGTTCACTTTTGATGCTCCTAAAACAGAAAAAGCGACACAAAACTATGACGTCAAATTGATGCCTCTTTTGCTAACGTTGCGCCAGATCATCGATAAGCTTCCTATTGAAAGAAAAAGAAGTGTAAATGTTATCCGTTGATGAAATTTTCAAACTATTTCACATTTTGAACAATAAAAAAATATTTGAATGATTTTTAAAGGTTAAGATATATATCTTAAAAAGTAAAAAATGCGCAAATTTTATTTTTTTAAACACTTTTCAAGCTAAGTATTCACTAGAATAACATTAAACATGCCTAAGAGTTTATATTCAAGCATATAATGCTCCTGAAGCGAAAACACACGTACTTGCACATCATGGCGAAGTTTTGGGTAGCTCATATTCGCATACTCCCAGGTCATCAAGACTCCTCCTAGTAAAAGAAAGCATGGTGAAAAACTAAAATACGTGATTACTTTTTTTTAAGTTTCAATTTTTAGAATAAATCTAAAAACATTTTAGGAGGTTAGGGACTTATATTTTCCGAATAAACACGCAAAGAACATTTTCATAAAATTTCAATTTCATTTTAATTTTTCAATACTATTATTACACTGATCAGGCTAAATATTCCTTAAAATAATATTCGGAATACTTAATGCCTGTACTGCAGCTCATGATTCTCGTGAAGCAGAAGAAAACACACGAAACGTTCATATTGACAACGTTTTGGATAGGCCACTTTCTCGTACGGTGTCCCACGTCATCGAGACGCTTCCTAACGAAAGAGAGGAAGGAGAAACACTGAATTAAGTGATTTTGAACTACTTTTAAAGTTTTCGGAAAGTGGCAAAAATATTTGATGCCATTTTTAGGGGTCAGAGACTTACTACATCAGAAACACCTAAAAAATGGCGAAAAAATTCATATTTTATTCCCTTTTTCCTCAATTTTAATGAACTTGTCAAGCAAAATATTGTCGCGTTGGTCGATAGCGATACAACAATAATATACAATGTCGCGTTGGTCGTTGCTATGCATATATTTAGCGTTGTCTTTGTCCCAACGTCGGGAGAGGATAGGTCCCAGAGGAAATAATTAGAATACTCGCTTGGCAATAATTCTCTATTCAGGTTTTTGGCGTTTGGTTAATAAAACATTGACAAATATAAACTGTAACAAAGGTTTAATAATTGAATTTGCACATAAGCTCGAAGAGAGCTTATAATTAAAAAGTTATAATGATGCTCCCATAAGCAAGTGATTACATAGTTATGTTAAATGCCCTTATCGGAGCGAGAGATCAATATATTGCATTAACATGTTCTAAAGACTCGTAAGGACATCAAGGTCCATTTAGAATGTTCCATATTCTTCCAATTATCGTCAATACAGACCGTCATCAGAACTCTTGTCAACTGCACCCCGTGAAGCCGCGCAGGGTCGCTTCTTGAGTCCCGTCGTCGACATACTCAGTCTCAGACACGTCACATCGTCTCCAGCGAGTCCCCCATAGCAGAAGAAGGCAAGAAGGCAAGAAGGCAAGAAGGCAAGGGGCCTCGGATGGGCGGTCACCAGTTTAAGTAACCGTGAGGGGTGTAACTTGGTTTGTAACTTCCCGAAAGCGCCCTGGTAAGGGTGTGGATATTTGAATGTATTGAGGAGCTCTTCATGGTAGGAGAAGTCATTGGGAAGGGAGTCGTTGCACACGGCTCTACGAAAATTTGTGGAGATGGTAAGGCGTTGTCTTATGCATTTAAATGCAATTAGGAAGAAAGAGGGAGGAATGTCACATGGAGGGGGTGACAGAGTGCGGTGGCGTGGCGAGTCATACGATCGTGTGTCATTTCGGACTTGACCACAGAGAAAAATAGGTTCTCTGGAAAACCCACCACAGAGACGGGACAAACAAGAAAAGTTCTTATCTCTCGCGGCTGATGCCACGGAGATCCGGCTGAAGAGTCACGATTAAAATGACACTAACTATTTAAACTATCGATTTAAAGATCCGCCCTGGAAATATATTATAAAATTCTTGCGTAATGTCAGCTTTGAGTAATATTATAAACCTTTGCGTAATGTCAGTCCCGTGACAATATTTATTAGCATTAACTAAAAATATGTAAAATAGTGTATTGCATATCATGACGAGGTGTTGGATAACTCACTTTTGCGTACTTTGTTCCCGATCATATAAACGTTTCTTAATGAGAGAGAAAGCTGAAATACTATATTAATTGATTAAATTAGAAAAACTAAAAAAAATAGAAAGGTTAAACTATTGAATGAATGATAACATTTTGAAGATATTTTTAAATGTTCAACATGCTCATGCAGCAGAATAAATCTCACATGAATCCCACATCATGGCGAAACTCACTTTCACTTACTTAGTTCCACGTCATAGATACGCATTCTAATGAAAATGCCCAAGGCGAGTAAACGATTAAATTTTGAAAAATCTTTAAGTTCATTTGATGGAATTTTTAGAAATTTTAGACATATTTTCAAAATACATCAAAGTTTTCGGTGAAAATTTTCATTTTTTATTCTTTTTTTCCCATTTTTAATACATGTCGTGCTAAAAATTCAAAATAATTACATTAGGGATACGCAGGAGTGTATATTGCAGCTAATGATTCTCGAGAAGCAGAAGAAAACTCACATTTTGGCATTGTTCCGTGCAAGGCACGATGTTTGAGGTAATCGATTAGTTTCCTAATAAAAGAGAGTAATTTAAAAGACACTGGAAAATAATATTAAATTTCGGAATAATAAGAATTTTTCAAATAAAAATTGAAAAAAAGGTTATTTTTGGTTACGGGCATATATTTTCAGAAACAACACAAATAAGTGGACAGAAATGTCAATTTTTATATCATTTTTCCTCTAAAACTAACAGGACTTGCACATCATGACCATGTGTTGGGTAGCACACACTCACTTACGACTTCCCACGTCATCAAGACGCTTCACAACGAAAAAGAGTAAAGTATGGGAGCACTGAGAAAAGTAAATTATTAAAGCACTGGATTAAATTAATAAATTGAAATGAAAATGAGTAAAGTGAACTGGATAAACAATTAAATTTTAAAAAATTATTAATTAAGAAAACCAGAATCCATTTGTTGGCGTTTTTCGAATTTTAGAACATACATTTTCAGATTACATCACAAAAAATTGTTGCAAAAGTTTCAAATTTATTCAATTTTTTCTCACTTCTAATATATTTTCAGGTTTAATGATTTTTAGAGTAACATTAGGGATACGTAAGAAAGTGTTTTTCTGCTCATGATGCTCGTGAAGCATAAAATAAACTCACATGACTGGCCCATTTGGACGAATTATCGGATTGCGCACTATCGCGTGTCAAGTACCAGGTCAACGAGAATTTTCAATTAAATGAAAGAAATATACACACCGGAAAGTTTAATTAAATTTCGGAATTACTTTTTGGTTACGGACTTATATTTTCCGACACAACATAAAAAATCTAGGCAAAAAATAACAAATTTAATTTCACTATACCTCACTTTGAATACATTAAAAGCCTCTATGATTTGTAGAATAACAATAGGGATACGTAAATGTTTGTTTTGCTGCTCATGATACAATGCAAAGTAGAAGGAAGATTACACGACTTGCAGATCATGAAGTTTTTGAATAGATCACATTCAATTACTACGTCCCACATCATCTTTCCTAATGAAATTGATTAGGATAAATCACTGGAGTAACGAAAAAGTCTTTTTAAAAACTTTAATTTTT
Source organism: Laupala kohalensis (assembly GCA_002313205.1). Lineage (NCBI taxonomy): Eukaryota > Metazoa > Arthropoda > Insecta > Orthoptera > Trigonidiidae > Laupala > Laupala kohalensis. Next base: position 310,168 of record NNCF01127301.1, read on the forward strand.
CAAAAATAATCAGAAAATATTTTGGTGACATATTCAGAAATTTGGGACATATATTTTCAAAATATATTACAAAAAGTTTTTGGGAAAAAATCATTTAATTTTCAATTTTTTCTGTTTTAATACTCGTGCCATACTAAATATTCATAATAATTAAATTAAGAATACGTAAGAGAATGTATTGCAGCTAATCAATCTCGTGATGCAGAAGAAGACTCACAAGACTGGAACATTTTCACGATCTTTCGTGTAGCGCCTTACTGGGTACGATACCCAGGAAATCGAGACACTTCCCAATATTATTTATAACACAGTGAAAAATTAAATTAAATTTTAAAAATAATAAGTTTTTGGAAACGAAAATAGAAAAACTTTTGATGGTTTCTTTTTGGTTACGGACATATAATTTCCGAAAAAACACAAAAAATCTAGGCAAAACATGTCAATATTTATTTCATTTTTTCTCACTTTAAAACATTGTCAGCCTCAATAATTTTAAGACTAAAATTTTTTAGGATACGACTCACACGACTCACCTACCAGGACAATGTTTTGAGTACCACATTTTGGCTTGGGACACATCTCAGTCATCGAAACGCTTCCTAGTGAAAGAAAACAAGGAGTTTCCAAAGAAAGGATAATAAAATTTAGTATTTTTCAATTTTTTTAGAATTTGCATAATCTCGTAATTTTGGAGGTTATACGCATATATTTTACAAATAAACAAAAAATTCAAATAATTCTCACTTTTCATTATTTGAATTAAGTTGTCGCACTAAATATACCTTTTACTAACGTGACCGATGCGTAACAGTGTGTCGTCAAAGTCACTAGGTTTACAAAGAAGAAGAAAACACGACTCACATACCAAGACGACCTGTTAGGTGCCTCACTTTGACATGGCGTACGACGTCCAACGTCATCGAGTCGCTTCCCAGTGAGAGATAGGAAATGACATGGAATAGTCGATAAAATTTTAATTAATTATTAAATTTTAGAAACAATCACAAATCATTTGAAGACAATTTTGGAGGTTACACATACATTTATTAAAATAACGCCCAAATTTTTTTGACAAAGTTCTTCTCAAAATTTTCCCACTTTTTAATTTTTTTAAATAGATTTGTATCACTAAATATAACTTATAGTAACGTGAGTGAAATGTAAAAGTGTGTCTTGAAGGTCTTTAGGCTCGTGAAGCAGAAGAAAACACACATCTTCCCTACCAAGACGACGTTTTTGGTACCTCATTTGGTTTGGCGTCCGACGTTGCAGATCTTTGAAAGAGAGTAAAGAGGGTAAAGAATAGTGGATTAATTAAATTTCCAAATAAACACACAAAAAATCATTGTAAAAAATGTTTTCAACATTTCCATACCTTTCATCTTTTGGAATTAACATATCTTCTTAAATATCTCTTATACTAATGTAATTCATGCGTACGAGTGTGTCTTAAAAGTCATTAAGCTCGTGAAGCAGAAGAACACACGTCTCACTTACCAAGACGACGTTAATGGTACCTTACTTTAGCATGGTGTACGACGTCGCAGAACTTCGCGACGCTACCTACTGAAAGAGAGTAAGGTAATTCAAGAAAATAAATGAAAATTTTTTGAAATGTATATAATTGTTTTTAAATAACAAAATAATTGAAAGACATTTTTGGAGGATACACATATATATTCGAATAAACCCAATAAAAACTTTCTCAAAATAGGTTTCATAATTTCCTTACCTATCATTTTTTCAATTAACTTGTCGCACTAAAAATCTCTTATACTAACGTAAGTGATGTCTAAGACTCTGTCTTGAAGTGCATTAAGTTCGTGAAGCAGGAAAAAAAAAGCTATTCACCTACCAAGACGACGGGTTCGGTACCTCACTTTGGTTTGGTGTACGACGTTGCAGGTCATTGAGTCGCTTCGTAGTGAAACAGTGCTTCTAAGAACTAAATGATAAAATTGGTTTTATATTTCAAATTTTAAAAAAGTAAAAAAATTCTTTGAAGGCAGTTTTGGAGATTACATATTTATCTTTTCCGGAAAAACACTAAAAAACTTTCTTCAAAATATCATTTTCTTCCACCTTTTTGATTAGATTTGTCGCTTAAAATATTCATTATGCTAACTTGAGCGATACGTAAGAGCGTGTCTTGAAGGTCATTTGGCTCATGAATCAGAAGAAAGCACGACTCACATGACTTACCTACCAATTCGACGTGTTCGGTACCTAATTTTTGCTTGGCATACGACGTTGCAAGTCATCGAGACGCTACCTAATGAACGAGAAAAAGGTGTTTCTAAGGAAAAGTTGTTAAATAAATAAATATTTTGCAAATACTTAAAAAATTCGCAAAATAATTTAAAGGCAATTTTGGATATACAAACTTATATTTTCCAAATAAACACATAAAAATGTTTTGTTAAAATCTTTTTACTTTTTTACTTTTTGAAATAATTTGTCGCACTCAATATCCCTTATCCAAACGGGAGCGATGTGTAGGAGAGTGTCTTGAAGATACGGCTCACAAGACTCATGAAGCAGAAGAAAACACGACTCACCCGACTGAACCATCTCGTGTTGGTTGCCTCATTTTGGCCTGGAGTACGACGTCAAAGGATATCAAGAAGCTTCCTAGTGAAAGGGCATTTCTAAAAAAAATAGTTAATGAAATTTTGGCGGTAACACACACATATTTTCCGAAGAAACACAAAAAAGGTTTTGTCACAATTCTTTTCATTTTTTTTTAATTTCAAAGTTTTTTAATTGACTTATCACAAATAATATTCGTTATACTAGCGTGAGTGATACATAAGGTCATAAGGCTGTCATTAAGGTCATAAGGCACGTCAAGCAGAAGAAATCACTACTCACATGATTGACCTACCAAGACGACGTTTTGATTACATCACTTTAGCTTACCGTACGAGTAGTTTTGTAGTGAAAAGCAGCGAAGTGTTTCTGAGAAATAGTTGATGAAATAATGATATTTTTTTTCTTCAAAATTTTGAAATAATTACAAAATCACTTGAAGGCATTTTTGAAGGTTAAACACATATTTTTTCCGAATCAACACAAACAAGGTTATGACACAAATGTTTTCATATTTTCTTCAATTTTCAACTTTTTGAATAGATATTTTGCACTAAATATTCCTTATACATACGAGAGCGATACGTAAGAGTGTGTCTTGAAGTTTGAGAAGCAGAAAAACCGCAACCTCCCAAGACCTATTAAGATGAAGTGTTGGGTTCCTCATTTTGGCTTGGCGTAGTCTTTGCAGGTCATCATGACGCTTCCTAGTAAGGGAAAGAAAGAGGTTTCTAAGGAACAGTTGGTAAAATTTTGTAATATTGTTCAAATTTTTTTTTAAATATCGCAAAATTATTTCGAGCAATTTTTCAAAATTACACACATATTTTCCTAATTAAAATAAATTTTTTTGCACATATATCTCTAAGCGAGAGTGAGTCTTGAAATTCATTAATTTCGTGAAGCAGAAGAAAACACGACACGGCCTACTGACCTATTAAGATGACATGTTAGTTACCTTACTTTGGCATGGCGTACAATGTCGCAGGTATCGAGAAACCTATTAATGAATGAGAGTAAAGTGTTTTTAAGGAAAAAATTAAAAAAATTATTTTTAAATTTTTTTTTGAATATATCTTAATACATTTGATGAATTTTGGAGGTTACACACACACACTAATATATATACAATTCCGAATAAAAACAACAATTATTAACAAACAATTTTTAATTTTTTTAAACTTTCAACTTTTTGAGCTGACTTATTAGACTATATTTTTTGTGGAACATTAGGGTTCGTCAACATCAAGGTCATTAGAGCCCTTGCAGGTGGGGAAAAATGTGGTTTCGCACCATAGAGAAGAGCCGTAGTGACACTTCGCCGTGTATGGGACTCGCCAAATATCTCGGCCATACCCACTAAAAAAACCCTCGTGAATTCAAAAAATATCTAAATACGAAGATGAAAAGAAAAGAAAAGGAAACAGTTGCCGAACACAAAAAAACAGAAAAAAGAAAGAAAAAATTACAATTTTAAATTTTCAAATACGGAAATGTAGGATAAAAGGAAGTAAAACAGAGTAAAGGAAAGAAGAACGCAAATTTAAACCCTCCCGAGAACATGTGGGAACAGCCCCGAATTACTCATAAAATTCAATAGTTTATTAACATCATCCGTTTCATTTCCGAGAATTGTTGGTAAATCTGCAGAAGATCTTCATTAACCTTCGGTTTGTGCAAAGCCCAAGGAGGAGTCTTACTGTAACCTTGATTTAGGACATTTGGTGTGCGGATTATCAAGGTTTCCTTAATTTGTTTAGAGCGATATCCAAAAGGTTTCGTTGCTCTCAGTCCGTTGTTGTAGACACGGATGGAAGAAGAAGAAGGATAAAATACTGTGTTGTGTACCAGATTGTCCGGTAAAATTAGCACGTGGCAAAAGTGCAACTTTTTTAAATAGCTTGTACAAGCAGAGCTATATACAAGTATGTATGTATATATATCGTACAACACAGCCATAATCAATCCGAGAACTTATGAATGCTCGATAACATTGCAGCAAGGAGAAGCGATCAGCGCCCCATTCCCTGCTACTCAGGCACATCAATAGATTCAGAGACATCATATATTCTCGCTCTTAGATCTGTCAGATGTTCAATCCAATTAAGTCTCTGATCAAAGATTAGACATAAGAATTTTACAGACGGATATAATACTCCCTAGGGCGAGGTGAGATTCTGCCAGAAAACATAGTCTCCTACTGAAAAGACAGCGTGCTTTTTCAGCAGAGAAACGAAAGGAAGTAGTCTGAGACCAGTGGGATAATATATTGAGGACGAGTTGGAATTGTCGATCTGTGACAATCTGTGATGAACAAAAGATAGCAAAGTCGTCGAGAAAAAGAGAGTGTAGGACAAGATTCATTACAGCGGATGTTATGCTGCTTATGGCCACTGCAAATAAGGTCACACACAGCACTGATTCCTGAGGAACACCGTTCACTTGAAGAAGGAGATCCGAGGTGTCTCATCCAATTCTGTAACGGAAGAAACGCTGATCCTAAAAGAACTGTAACAGCTGCGGACTATGTCCTCTAAATTCCCAGGCATAGAGATGTTAAAAAATGATATGACGCCATGTAGTATCATAAGCCTTCTCGAGATCAAAGAATATTCGGACGACATGTTGTCTTCGGACAAAAGCATCTTGAATTGCTGTTTCCAGGAGAAGTACGTTGTCCAGGGTGGAATGAAACTTCCTAACACCACACTGAGATTGACTCAGCAGGTTATGACTTTCAAGATACCAGACGAGACGTCGGATGATAATTCTCTCCAGAGTTTTACCGACGCAACTCGTCAATTCGATACTTCGATAACTACTGATAGCCCTTTTGTCCTTTCGTAGTTTTAGTAAAAGGATAAGCGTAGCTTCCTTCCAGGAATTAGCTAATACTCCCCCGGACCATGAAAGATTAAAGATATCCAGAAGGTATTGTTTCGATTCGAGACTGAGTTGTCTCAGCATTTCATAATGAATTGAATCAGGGCCAGGATCAGTGTCGTGGACTGTCGCTAGACCTTTACTCAAGTTCCCACATAGAGAAGGAAGGGTTGTGGGGTTCCCAGTTGGTGGAACGAAAGTCCAACGATGCGCTCTCTCTTCCATTTCCCTTTTTCTCGCGAAATCAGGATTGCAGTTTGCTATAGATGGTAGGTCAGCAAAGTATTGAGCCATCACTGTTGCCATTACTCTGTTGTTGGTGAGAACCTGACCCTGATAATTGAGTCCAGATATTGGGACTCGAGAATACCTTCCAGATATCTTTAGGATTGTCTCCCATACTTTAGTAAACCACGTTGTTCTCTTAATGGTACTTGGAAACTCTGTCTAATTGGTGGATAAGATTTCTTTGTTAGTTCTGCGCGCTTTTGCTCTAGACATCCGATATGCGGCGAGGTTTTCCGGAGATGAACTACCCTCAAATTTCCGCAACGCTCCTCGCATCGCCCGAATGGCTGACCGACATGCGTCGTTCCACCAGGAGACATGAAGTCTTCGCGGAAACATAGATGTTTTCGGAATGGATTGTTCAGCGGCGTGATGTATCACCTGCGTCAGATGGTCGACCCTCTTTTAGACACTACCCGTTTCTCTGAAGACAGCCAGAAAACGGTACAGTGTCCAGTTAGCCTTTCTGAGAATCCATTTCCGTTACTTGCATTCGGGAAGAGTCCCACGGTCCTGCAAGGACAACAAGATAGTACGATGGTCGCTACCATGCTCGTTATCTTCTGCCGTCCATTTGGATGGTATCAGCAAATTCAGGAGAGAAAATTGACAGGTCTATCACAGTCCATGATTCTATGGTAAATGCAAACTGGGTCATCTCCCCGGTGTTTATTAGACATAAGTCTTCTCGCTCAAAGAGACAATTAAACAATTGGTCTCTGGGGCAATCGCTCGACGAGCCCCACAGTACATTGTGGGCGTTGAAATCTCCAAGGGGGAGAAATGGTCGAGGTAGCTTGTGAATTAAATGCCTGAGGAAAGTCTCCGAGAAATCTTGTGTCGGAGGGAGATATATAGAATACACGGTCATACCTGGTACGCTGGGAATTTTGACTGCTATATTCTGGATTTGAGTTTGTAGGAGAACAGGTGAGCAGAGAATTGTATTTCTAACAAACTCGACAACACCATCTCTTGCTTGATCTTCCGTTGTGTCGTCATATCTGAAGCTGCTGTATCCTTGGAGAGAGGATGAGTGTTCTGGTAAAAGGTGTGTCTCTTGCACGCAAATACAGATCAGGAGGAATTTTTTATCTTCACGGGATTAGCTTGGACATTTTTCTTGCTACATTTGCAATGGCATGTGCAGGACGTTGTCGAAGACACGTCAGTGTATTCGGCCTGGACCGATACGCTCTTCTTTATTACAGGAGTCTTTGCTGCTGTGGAGTAACTGGTAGAAAATACTAGGTGTAAAGTCCTGTATTTCTTCCGCGCTTCACCGTCCTTGATCTTCTCCGTAGTCTTGATCTCCTGTACTTTCTTTTCTTCCAGAAAGGCGATACACTCTCTTCTCCACACCGGGTGGCTGCCTGTGCAATTAATGCACTTAGCAGGCCCTGGGCATGAAACATCGTGTTCGTGTGCTAATTTCCCGCATGTATCTCGGTCCTTACAAGATGTCGTGGTATGACCGAACCTCTGGCACTTGAAACAGCGCAGAGGATTTGGAACGAAGGGTTGCACTGGCAGGGTAAGCCATCCAGCTTTAATTTCTTTGGGTAATTTCGGACAGCCAAATGTCACGATGATGGAACTGGTCTTCTACAGAACACCATTAACATTCCTCTTGATTGTACTGACCTCAACTACGTGGTAAGCCTCCCATTCTGCAACAAGCTCTTCTGTTGACATATCCATGATGTCCCTGCAAGATATGACTCCTCTGCTACGATTAAGTGCAGAGTTAAAGCTTGTTTGATGGAGTTGGTTTCCAATAACATAGAACCATTCCGTAAACGTTTGATACTTTACAATGTGCCACAGATACTCTGAAGTCCTTTAAAAATATAAAAAGACGAATCTCTTTCTAATGTTCCTTCCTTTCTTGACATTGTTATAAAAATATTCTGGTGTTGAATGTTCTGCATCATTTCCGTTGTATATTTTAAAGCGGGAGGGCTGTGAACCCTCGGCCGCTTTGAAGATGTTTGGATGGAATGCTCACCTTGCGGTACACCTACTCCGCAAGGCGGGAAAAACGAAACATCTGTCATTTTGTCCCATGAGTTCGGAGGAAAAAATGTCTAGAAACGTGGAGTCCCCGCATCATGCCACTAAGTCTTATTCAACTGAGGTGCGGCAGTTGCCACGGAGGTTGTCTGCTAGCGAGTGTTTATCCTCAACACTCATTCATTATATCGGAGCGTAACATACCTTGAGGTTGAGCGTTTCTTATAGAAGTTTAATCCTTCCTCGTGACCCGGCCGATGAAGGCAAGATCTCCGCTTTTTGAAACACGCAACTTTCCACCATCGCACCAATGGTGGTCGCAGAAGCTTTCCCAAAGCATACGGTGTCCGAGGACTGGTGGCGCAGTATCAGTCCCCAGCTCGGGGCCATGGGTTCGCCAAACCCATACTCAGTCGAAACTGAGCCCCTTGAGGGGTATTACACTATATATCCTTTATGCTAACGTAAGCAAAACGTAAGTGTGTGTCTCGAAGGTATTTATTCTCGTTAAGCAGAAGAAAACACGGCTCACTCGCCTGAACAACCAAGACGTCATATTGGTTACCTCTCTTCGGCGTGGTGTACGATATCAAGACGCAAGATATCAAGACGCTGTCTAGTGAAATTGAGCTAGGTGTTTCTAAGAAATAGTTGACAAAATTATTGAATTTTATTCTAATTTTGGAAAAAGAAATCACAATATCGTTCGTAGCCGAAGAAGAAAACAAAAAAATATCATAAATAAATTTATTGTTAAAGAAAACAGTGCAAACTGCTTATGTCCACGTGGAGGACAATAAATAAACCGGAAGCAAGCAGGGGACCATCTCATCAGTTCCGATCAAGAACCCTAGGGTAGATTCAAAAAAAAATTAAGCAAAAATTCCTAGATAAGATAAAAATTTACCTACGAGTTATACTACTAATAGAATGTCAACTCATTTGTAATTTAACACAAAAAATTTATTTTACACCTACAAATTATCGAACTATAGATTACACTGAGTATAGTGTTTAAAAATCATAAGAATTGAAATAACACTAAATTCACAATTTAATTGATTTATCAAATCTAAATATCCCTCATACTAGCGTGAGCGATATGTGAGTGTTTCGAAGGTTTTAGGCTCGTACAGCAAAAGAATATGTGAGTCACCCACCAAGATGACTCCATTGTTGGTTACCTCACTATGGCTTGGCGTACGTCTCTGGTTCTCGAGACGCTACTTAGTGAAAGAGAGAAATGTGTTTCTAAAGAATAAACAATAAAAATGTGAGTTATTTTTCACATAAAATTAAACACAAAATCGTTTGAAGGCAGTTTTGGAGATTCTCCCGTATCTTTACCGAATAAATTAAAATAAATTGACAAATGTTTTTCGAATTTTTGCCATTTTTCATTATTTTAGGTTTTTTTTTTTTTGCACAAAATGTACCCTATACTAACGTAACCGATGCGAAAGAGTGTATTTTGAAGGTCATTATACTTGTAGAGCAGAAGTAAACCTTATTCACGTACCAAGACATTTTTTGTACCTCACTTTGGCTTGTCTTACGACATCACTGGTAATCGAGACGCTTCCCAGTGAAATGAGTCTCGGATAAATAAGATAATTTTTTATTTATTTTTCAAATTAAAAAAACACACAAAATCATTTGAAGGATTTTTGGAGATTACTCACATTTTCCGAATAATCTCAAAAAAAAACTTTTGACACAATTTTTTTTAAATTTTCTGTTTTCAATTTTTTAAATTGACTTATCATATTAAACATCCCTTATACTAATATAAGGTATGTGGAAGAGTGTTTCTTAAAGGTCATTAGGCTCTTGAAGCAGAAGAACCAATAATTCACCCGACTCGCCTACCACTCCCATTTTTTAAGTTTATTCAGAAAATATATGTAATTTCCAAAAATGCCTTCAAATGATCGTTTTTTTACGTTCCTACTAAAATTTAAAATTTTATCAACTTTTTCTTTAAAAAAACCTGTCTCGTTTTCACTACTAATCACTATGTGTGTAACCTAGACGACCTGTGACGTCGTGCGCCAAGTAAAATAAGGTAATCAACACGTCGTCTTGGTAGGCGAGTCGTGTAAGTCGTGTTTTCTTCTTCTGCACGAGCCGAATGACCTTCAAGAAAAACTCTTACTTTTAGCTCACGTTAGTGTAAGGAATATTTAGTGCGACATGTCAATTCAAAAAGTTGAAAAGTTAGAAAAATTATAAAAAATTGCGTCAAAAAACTTTTTTGAGTTAATTCGGAAAATACATGTGAGCATTCTCCAAAAATGACTTAAAATGATTTTGTTGTTAGTTCAAAAAATTTTAAGTAAATCAAATTTTTATCAACTCTTCCTTAGAAACACTTTTCTGTCTTTCACTAGGAAGCGTCTCGATGACCTGTAACGTCGAACGCCAAGCCAAAATGAGGTAACCAACACAACGTCTTGGTAGGTCACTGGTGTGAGTCGCGTTTTCTTCTGCTTTACGAGCATAATGACCTTCACAACACACTTCTTACGTATCGATCACGATTGTGAAAGAGATATTTAGTACGATAAGTCAATTAAAAAAATAGAAAAGTTAGAAAAAAATTGAAAAAAACTTGTGTCAAAAAAGATTTTTACTTCTTCGGAAAATGTATGTATATAACCTCTAAAAATGCGTTCAAATGATAATGTGATTTTTTCACAATTTTAAAGAAAATTCAAAATTTCATCAACTATTCCTTGGAAACAACTTGCTTTCTTTCTCTAGGATGCGTCTGGATGACCTGGGACATCGTACGCCAAGACAAAGTTAGATACCAAACACGTCGTCTTGGTCACTCGTGTGAGTCATGATTTCTTCTACTTCACGAACCCAATGACCTTAAAACAAAAGTGAGAATTTTTTTAAAAAAAGTATCAAAAAATGTTTTGGTGTTTTTTCGGAAAATATATGTGTATATTCTCAAAAATGCCTTCGAATGATTTTGTGATATTCTCAAAAATTTTAAAAAAATTAAACTTTGATACATATTCCGTAGAATTACCTTTATCTTTTACACGAGGAATAGTATGGATGGTCTGCGACGTCGTAAACCAAGCGAAAATAAGATATCCAAGTCTTGGTAGGTCACTCGTGTGAGTCGGATTTTCTTCTGTTACAGGAACCTAATGACCTTCAAGACACACTCTATGTATCGCTAATGTAAATATAACGGATATTTAGTGCGAAGAGTAAATTCAAAACGTTGAAAAGTGAGCAAAATTTGACACTAACATTTTTACTTTCTCTTACACGTAGTTTGTAGAAAGTATTGAAATCATGAAAAAACTTCGAAAACGAGATTTTTGCGGAAATATCCGTTTTGGAGTCCCCTGATTCCGAAAAAGTTGTTTTTGGCATAACGTCCATTCGTCTGTGCGTCTATGAGCAGCGATTCTGAGTAAATGGATGAATCAATTTAATTCACATTTCGTATTTACGTTAGAATTTACTTGTTGTCGATGCACGTGTTCTGATCTTTTGTTTGCTTTAAAACAACGGTACTTCACCTGAAGGTAAAAGTACTCTTTTGAATATTTCTCAAAAACGGTTCCAACGATTTTCTTTAATTTTATGCACGTGAAGTACTATTAGTACGCATTACATCCGCATTACCGGCATTTCGCTTGAAAGTTTGTTATAGACGCAGTAAAATAATTTCTGTCTGCCACATTTACGCATTTGTTTAGCATTTCAAGAAGCTTGAATATTGTTTAACAAGCGAAATGCAGGGTGAAGCAGAGATAGAGTAAAATAATATTCTGAATATTTATTTTACTTTCAAATCTCTAGTAAAAGACACTAATAAGTTGAATTATTGGCTTTGTGTCCGACGAAAATGTTCATTATTCATTACACTATCATATATATATGTGTCAATGAATATTTTTCAATCTTGCTTTTATTACTTACACTCATAACATATTATTACGGCGCGTAGTTTTAATTTTGCCAATGATGTGAATCCAAAGAGTATATGTTTGAAGATGTGTCATTTTAATATGTTACCTTTAAATGGAGAACAGAGGAATGTCTGCATCATATGTTTCCATATGTTTCTCTTGGTATCGTGAATCTTCCACCCACGTGGCCTCTACCACTAGTCGTAACCTCACATCCGGTGACGGTGCATCATTTCGCTGCGTAAGCTTACGTATCAGATGTGTCCACTGCTTCTTTTGCCGGATTTTCTTGTTAAATTATTCATTCTGTGTCATATTTATTGTTCGTGTATATTATTCGATCCGTGAGGATGTTTTTATATTATTTCTTATCGTTTGAAGAATGAACTTGGCTACGATTTTTTGTTTTTGAAGGTAATGTGTGATAAATCTTTTTGTTTATTTTTCATGAATTTTTTAATTGAATGCATTTTAGAAGTTTCAATCGTTAAAAATAATATTATTGTAAATAATATATTTTAACACTTACAGAATTCTTTGACGAGATAGATAAGCGTTACAAAATAACAGGAAGTTAATAAAACAAAAAGACTATTTAACTGAAATTATTAATAAATACGATTAATGTTTATTAATATAATTTTAAAATTTCAAATTGCAAAAAAATTAACTCTTTAGTTCTTAATAAAGTTATATAAGAATACTTATGGTCTGCTGGCTTTGTTCTCGCGTTAATAATATCGTATTTTTCTATATATTTATTAATAAATATATCTTTTGAAACAGAATATAAATCTTACTTATTTTATCTCCTTCAAAAACGAAAGAACAGAATTTGTATATTAAAGATTCTTCTATAAAAATGCTAGTAAAATATTACCTTAATAAACTTTTTAAATTGGGTAAAATGAAGACGAGCAAACTATAGATAAACAAGTTAATATCAACTCTCTCCGAATAGAATGCTTTAATGCCGCTCTATAGTCCACACTGAAAAGCGTATATGAGAAAGTATATGCAATGGTTTTGCACCACTAGTTTCAAAAATCTTTTATTTTCACGTCTTCAAATAATTTTTTGATTTTTTTTTAAATTTGAACAAAATTTAAAACTTTTATTAACTACCCCTTAAAAACACGTTGCTCTCTTTCCCTTCAAAGCCTGCGACATCTCGATGACCTGCGACTTCGTACGCCAAGCCAAAATAAGGTAACCACTATGTCGTCTTGGTAGCTCACTTGTGAGAGTTGTGTGTTCTTCTGCTTCACGTGTCTAAGGGCCTTTAAGACAAACTCTTACATATTGCCTGTACAGAAATTTGAAGTGAAATTCCTTGTACAGCTAGGATGAGGTGATGAGGTTCGAAGGACCAAAAATATACAGACAATTACAGCAAATGAGAAAGGTAGATGAGGTGTGATTAAACATGCCATCATAACAGCATGCCCTGGACATGCCATCAAAACAGTTTAATGACATGAAACATGACAGTTGAAAGGAATGAAAGAATACAAAGCTGAAATTTAGGTGAGATACTTGGATAAGTTGAGACGATCCGTTTCTTCAAAGATTCAGCTTGGATGGCGTTGGGTTGATGCCGAGTTGATGATTTTGAGTTGAACGGCTGGAATGCAGTTCGCGGCCAAACTATGCTGCGGTGTGTGGAGAGGTTCGACCGTGAAGTTGTCTCATAGACCGGTTGCATGTTCGATGAATTACGGTCGAAATATCAGATGCGCTCCTGGTGAGCGCGGTTAGAACTGTAACTGTGCCTGTAACGCGGTGACTGTAACATCGGTGAAAAAGCTGGCTCCAGGTTGTACGAGTGGAGTACGATCGGAAGTATCAGATGGCCTCGACAGATGATGGAAGCGATGTGATGATGAGCGGTCGAGTGAGTAATTGCAAATGAGTTGCGGTCGGAAATATCATGTGAGCTCCTGGTGAGCGCGGTTAGAATACCTGACCGTAACATCGTAGACGTTGTGGCATGGCGCCAGATGATCAAGACACACTCTTCGTTTTACTCATGTTAGTATAAGAAATATTAAGTGTGATAAGTCAATTCAAAAAGTTAAAAAGTTAAAAATTTTAATAAAAATAATGCAAAAAATGTTTTGTGTGTTTATTTGGAAAATATATGTGAATTACCTCCATAAATAGTTTTTAATATTATTTCAAAAATTTGAAAAAAAATCAAAATATTATCAAATATTCGTAAGAAACATTATTTATTGTCTCTCTAAGTTTCTCTCTTTCAATAGGAAGCGTCTCAGTTACCTGCAATGTCGTACGCCATGTCAAAGTAAGGTACCAGCACGTTATATTGGTAGGTCAGTCGTGAAAGTCGTGTTTTCTTCTGCTTGACGAGCCTAAAGTCTTTCAAGACACACTCTTAGTCATCGCTCACGTTAATTTAAGGGATGTTTAGAGCTACAAATAATTGAAAAAGAAGAAAAACGAGAAAAATTTTCAGAGAAATTTTGTCAAAATTATTTCGAAAACATGTGTGTGTAACCTCCAAATACTCCATAAATATTATGTAATTTTTTCCAAATATTTGTTATATTTTGCCAATTATATCTTAGATACACCTTAATATCGTTCACTACGAAACGTCTCGGCAACTTACGACCTCGTACGCTAGGCCAAAGTGAGGTAACCAACACGTCGTCATGGTAGGTCAGTCTCGTGAGTCGTGTCAAATTTGACCATTTTTGGGGGTTATGGAGTTGGGAAAGTGTATGTATGTAACCTCAAAAATGCTCTGAAATAATTTTGTGATTAAAAAAATTACAATATATTAAAAAGTTATCTTTTATTCCACAGAAACACCTTTCTCTCTATCAATAGGAAGCGTCTTTATGACCTGCGACGTCGTACGCCAATCCAAAGTGAGGGACTTTACACGTCGTCTTGGTAGGTAGTCGTGTGAGAAGAATTTTTTTTGTTTCACGTTCCTAATGACCTACAATGCATACTTTTTTGCATCGCTCACGTTAGTAGAAAGAATATTTAGTGCAACGAGTATTTCAAATAGATAAATATGATAAAAACTTGAACAATTTAAAAAAAATATATTCATTGTGTTTATTCGGAAGATATATTTGTGTAACCTCCAAAAATGCCATCAAATTATTTTGTAACTTTTTCAAAAATTTGAAAAATAACGCAAAATGTTTATCATTTATTCCCTAGAAACACCATGCTCTCCTTCAATAAGAAGCGTCTGGATGCTCTACTTAAACCCAAAGTTAGAAAAACCTTGCTCTCTGTCATTAGGAAGCGCCTTTATGACCTGCGACGTCGTACGCCTATCCAAAGTGAGGAACCCTACGAGTTGTCTTGATAGGTGAGTCGCGTGATTCGTATTTTTTTCTGCTTCACGTGCCTAATGACCTACAACGCATAAATTTTCGCATCGCTCACGTTAGTAAAAAGGATATTTAGTGCAACAATTCATTTTGAAAAGATGAAATATGAGAAAAATTTAAGATTAAAAAAATATATTTTGTTGTGTTTATTCGAAAATATATTTGTGTAACCTCCAAAAATGCCATCAGTAACCAAAACAAAAAAGTTTTGACACAATCTTTTTCAAATTTTTGTCGCTTTTCAACTTTTTGAATTGAATTATTGCACCAAGTATCCCTTATTATACTAAAGTGAGCGATATGTAACAGTGTGATTTGAAGGTCATTTGAAGGCTCGTGAAGCAGGAAAAACCACGACTCACCCGAAGCTCTACCAAGTGATGGGTACCCTGCTTTGATTTTGCGTACGACGTCTCTGGTCATCGAGACTATTCTTAGTAAAAGAGAGCAAGTTGTTTCTAAGGAATAGTAGGAAATTTTGTGAAATTTTTAAATTTTTGAAAAAATTACAAAATTATTTGAAGTTATTTATAGAATTTTGGGACAAAATTTTGAATGTATCACAAATAAGTTTTGACAAAAAATTCCATTTTTCGTTCAATTTTTTTCTCTTTTAATACTCACCTCATACTAAATACTATCTAAAATAACACTAGGAATACGAAAGTGTGTGTATTGCAGCTAATGATTTTCGAGAAGCAGAACAAAACTCAAAATACTGACACATTTTAACAAAGTTTCGGATAGCGTGCTATCGCCCATGATGTCCCAGTTCGAGACGATTTCTAATAAAAGAGAGCCATATAAGTCACTGGAAAAATAACTTAAGTTTCGAAAAACATTTAGTTTTTAGAAACAAGAGTAGAAAATCATTTGAAGGCTTTTTTGGTAACGGACATTAATTTTCCGAACAACACAAAATAATTCTTGGAAAAAAAAGTCAATTTTCATTTAAGTTATTTTCCCTCACTCTTAATACATTGTCTGGCTTATATATTTACGTAATAACTTTGTGGATACGTAAGAGTGGTTTTGGTGCTCATTATGCTCGTGAATCAGAAGTAAGCTTTCACGACTTGCACATCATGACGAAGTGTTGGGTCGCTCACTTTCACCTGCGATGTCCCACGTCATCGAGACTCTTTGTAAAGAAAATGAGCAGGGTGAATCACTGGAGTTCATTTTAAAAATTTGAAAAAACCTTAATTTTAAAAAAAAAATCATATAATTATTTGATGCAATTTTGAGAATTTTGGGACATTTAGTTTCAGAATACTTCACAAAAAACTTGGCAAAACATTTTAGGCTTTGTTAATTTGTTTTTCATTTTTAATATATCTTTCGTGCTAAATTTTCATTATAATCATGTTAGGGATATGTAAGAGTGTGTATTGCAGCTAATGATTCTCAAGAAGCAGAAGAAAAATCACAAGACCGAAACATTTTGACGATGTTTCGGAGACTGGCACCATCGCGTACCGTGTCCCAGGCCATCGAGATATTTCCCAAAAGAAGAGAGCAATATAAGACGTTGGAAATTTAAATTAAATTTCGAAAAATATTTAGTTTTTGGAAACAAATATGAAAATAATTGAAAGGTTTCTTTTTGATCACGGGCATATATATTCCAAAACAATACCAAAATATTCTTAATACTTAAAGAGTGTTTTGCTGCTCATGATGCACGTGAAGGAGAAAAAGGTTTACATGACTTGCACATCATGACTTGAGCAGCTCTGTTTCACTTACGATGTCCCATGTCATAGAGACGCTTCCTAATGAAAATTAGTATGGTGAATCATAAATATAAACGATAAAAATTTGAAATATTATAATTGAAAAGATAAGAAAATTATATGATGGAATTTTTAGAATTTTGAGACATTTTCAAACTAGTTTTTTTGCAAAAAAACTCAATTGTTTTCAACTTTTTTCACTTTTAATACATTTATTGTCACGGGGCTGACATTACGCAAAGGTTTATAATATTACGCAAAGCTGACATTACGCAAGAATTTTATAATATATTTCCAGGGCGGATCTTTAAATCGATAGTTTAAATAATTAGTGTCATTTTAATTGTGACTCGCCAGACGGAACTCCATGGCGTCAGCCGCGAGAGATAAGAGCCTTTTCTTGTTTGTCCCGTCTCTGTGGTGAGGTTCTCAGAGAACCTATTTTTCTTTGCGGTCAAGCCCGAGATGACACACGATCGTATGACTCGCCACGCCACTGCACCCTGTCACCCCACTCCATGTGACATTCCTCTCTCTTTCTTCCTAATTGCATTTAAATGCATAAGACAACGCCTTACCATCTCCACAAATTATCGTAGAACCGTGTGCAACGACTCCCTTCCCAATGACTTCTCCTACCATGAAGAGCTCCTCAATACATTCAAATATCCACATGGAACTCCCCACCCCTACCAGGGCAGTTTCCAGGGTACGTGGCGCTTTCGGGAAGTTACAAACCAATCCCCCCGCCCACCCCTCACGGTTACTTAAACTGGTGACCGCCCATCCGAGCGGCTTCTCTTCTTCTTCTTGATCATCATCTCTTCTATGGGGAACTCGCTGGAGACGATGTGACGTGCCTGAGACTGGGTGTGTCGGCGACGGGACGCAAGAAGCGTCCTGCGCGGCTTCACGGGGCGCAGCCGACAACAGTTCTGATGACGGTCTGTATTGACGATAATTGGAAGAATATGGAACATTCTAAATGGACCTTGACGTCCTTATGAGTCTTTAGAACATGTTAATGCAATATATTGATCTCTCGCTCCGATAAGGGCATTTAACATAACTATGTAATCACTTGCTTATGGGAGCATCATTATAACTTTTTAATTATAAGCTCTCTTCGAGCTTATGTGCAAATTCAATTATTAAACCTTTGTTATAGTTTATATGTGTCAATGTTTTATTAACCAAACGCCAAAAACCTGAATAGAGAATTACTCTAACTATTGCCAAGCGAGTATTCTAATTATTTCCTCTGGGGTCTATCCTCTCCCGACGTTGGGACAAAGACAACGCTAAATATATACATAGCAACGACCAACGCGACATTGTATATTATTGTTGTATCGCTATGTACCAACGAGACCGTATCATGCTAAATAATCATTATAATAACATTCGGGATACATAATAGTGTGTATTACAGCAAATTATTCTCGAGAAGCAGAAGAAAACTCATAAGACAAGCATATTTTGACGATGTTTCAGGAAGTACACTATCGAGTACGATGACCCAGGTCATTGAGACGCTTCTTAATAAAACGGATAAATATAAGACACTGGAAAATTAAATTAAATTCGGAAATATTTATTTTCTGTAAACAAAAATAAAATGTTATTTTTGTTTGGTTTTGGTATTTCATTGTTCCTCCTCACTTGATCAAGACAAAGTGTTCGGTAGCTCTCTGTCGTGAACGATGTCACAGGTCGTCGAGACGCATCTTAGTGAAAAAGAGTATCGTGACACACTGATCAAATATGAATAAATGATCAAATTTTGAAAAACTTATTTTCAAAAAAGTCTCAAAAAAGTAAAACTGTTGAGGATTGGGACACATCATTTCCGAAAAACAAAAAAATGGCTAAATATTTTACTTTTTATTTCCTTTTCAGTTAAGTATAATACTCTCTCAAGCTTCTTATTTATTACAAAACAATATGAGAACGGATGAGACTTTTTGCAGCTCATAATTCTCGCGAAGCAAAAGAAATGTCATTAGACTTGTACATCAAAACGTCGTGATTGGCGGCTCACGTTCTCTAATGATATCCAAAATTACTGAGACGCTTCCTAATTAAAAGAGAGCAAGGTTAACTGGAGTATGTGTTAAAGTTTTAAAAATTCAATTTTTTGAAAATAATCTGGAAACCGTCTTAAAGAATCCCTTTTGGTTAAGAACTTATTTTAAAATACAAATTTTTTAAATTTCAGTTGATAATCTATATTTCCCACAATATTTTTCTCAATTTTATTACATTTTTCAGGTTTAATTCACATTTCAAAAATATTTGAGATACGTGAGAGTGTGTCTTACAGCTTATTATGCTTGTAAAGAAGAAAGCCTACATGGCTCCCACATCTTGACGAGATGTTGAGTAGGTAACTTTCGCGTACGATGTCCCAAGTCTCGAGACGCTTCTTAGTGGAAGAATTCTAGGCGAAACACTGGAATAGTTGATCAAATTGTTGTTGATCAAAAAACTCAGAAAGTAATTTGGAGTTTTTTTTAATAGGGACATGTATTTTTCGAATAAACACAAAAATTGTTTTCGGCAAACATTTCAATTTGTTCATTTTGTTTTGTAGCTCATGACACTCGCGAAGCAGAAGAAAACTCACACGACTCGCATATTGTGAGAACGCGTTGGGTTGATCACTTTCGCGTACAATATCCCAGGTCATCGAGATGCTTCCTAGTGAAAGTAAGCACAAAAACTGATAATTGTTTAAACATAGAAAACGATTCAAATACTCGTAAATATTAGGAAATCATTTGAAGGTATATTTAGAGGTAAATGACATATATTTTCCAAAACAAAAAAATGCAGAAAATTTTCAGTTTTCTTTCTTTTCTTTCTGTGTTTTAATATACTTTTTAGGCTAAATTTATATTATAATAATATTATAGATACGTAGGAATGTGTATTGCTGCTCAAAAGGCTCTTGAAGCTGAAGAAAAATTACGTAACTGACATATGATGATGTGATGTGAGCTTACTTTTGATATCCCAGGTAACGAGACGTTTCGTAGTGCCAGAGCAAGATGAATTACTACTATAGTTGATTAAAATTTAAAAGAGATTTCAATTTTGTGGAAAATACATAAAATTATTTTGTGTCACTTTTAGTGTTTAGGGACAAATAATTTCCGATAAAACACAAAAGAATTTTAACAAAAAATTACATATTATTCCTTTTTTTTCATATTTTAATAAACATGTCAAGATTAAATCATTTGAATAACATTTGAAATACGTCAGAATGTATACTGCTGCTAATTCGTAAAGCAGAAGAAACATCACACGATTCGCACATCATAACGTTGTTATGGGTATTTCATTTCCGCCTACGAAGTCGTAGGGCATCGAGACGCTTCCTAGTAAAAGAGAGCAAGATGAGAAACTGTTGTAAATCATTCAATTTAGAAAAAAAATCAATTTTTCGAAATAATCATAATATTATTTGGAGGTATTTAAAGAGGTTAGTGGCATTTATTTTCCAGATATAAACAAAACACTATTAAAACACACTATTAAAAGGAGAAGAATTAATTTTAAATTCCACTGAATTTATATTTAACAATACTATCTACAAACAAACCCATGGAGCTCCGATAGGTGGAGTTTTAATGGATTATTTTGTGAATTGGCAATGAGAAGATTGGAAAGGTCTATATTATCTAAATTACAGGTGAAATTATATAGGATATATGTAGATGATACTATTATTATCACAAATGAAAAACAGATTACAATGACCCATAAACAGTACAACTCATATGATCCCAATATTGAATTTACCCTTGAAATGGAACAATATAGATATTTTAGATATCAAAATATATAGACAAGAAGACAAACTTCTATGCAATTGGCACAGAAAAAACACAGATTCTGGGAGAACACTAAACTACAATTCCGCACATCCTAAGATCATGAAAGTTGCTATCATACACAACCTTGTACATAGGATGCTCAATGTTAGTGATTAAATATTCCATAATGAAAACATCAGCATAGAAAAAAAATATTCTTCACAATAATGATTACACAAAAGAATTCATAGACAAAACAATAAAACAAATTCTGCATCCCAAAACAGAAATACCATGAATAATATGATTGCTGTACCCTTCGTTCCAGGACACACCAAGAAAATTAGAAAATCCTGCAAAGAATACAACATTAAGACAAACAACACAATTAATAATAAACACCCCTTTGCTAAAGCACACATGGACAAGAAAGATAAAAATTACAGGACCAATATAGTATATAAAATTTCATGTACAAACTGTGACCTCATTTATATTGGACAATCAAAACGTAAACTAATTACTCGAATACGTGAACACAAAAGCAATATACATTAAAAAAAGAGGTTGGTATTAATATACATATAAGAAAAACAGGCCATAAGATGGACTTTGAAAATACAACTATTGTGGATTATGAACATTATAAACACAAAAAGAATCATAGCAGAATCAATAAATATTAAAATTAACAAAGTTATGAATACACAAGTTGACTCAAACACATTCACTTCAAAATATGACACAATATTAAATATAATAAAAATTATAACAAAAACGATAGTATTGTTAAATATAAATTCAGTGGAATTTATAATAAATTCTACTCCTTTCAATAGAGTTTTGTTTATATCTGGAAAATAATTCATTCTTTCATTATTTCCCCCACCACGTGATTACGTCATAACATGAAGACAACCTGTATCGCACAGTGAAAAAATATCAAATTTTTTGAAAATTTCCTAATTTTTTTTAGTAATTTATGAGGGTTAAAGACATATATTTCGAATAAACACAAAAAAAATCGACAAAAATATTTGCCTTTTTCTTGTTTACCTCACATATTTTATACTATACATGGTAAGTATTCTAAATATTAACCCTTTGGATACGTAGAAATAAGTAATAAACCATTGTTACCTATTAATTTTTAATGAGAGACAACTGAGTCGCTCCACGTGTTGTCGTGTTGGGATCTCAAGGAAAATTTCTTAAAAATTTTTAAAGTAATTTTTGTGGGTTAGGGACATATATTTCGAAAAAACACAAAAATAAATAGACAATTTTTTTTGTTTTTTTACTCGCAAACCTCAAGTGTTTTACACTAGACATGATAAGTATTCTAAATATTAACCCTTTTGGATACGTAGAAATAATTAATAAACCATTGTTACCTATTAATTTTTAATGAGAAACAACTGAGTCGCTTCACGTGTTGTCATGTTGGGATCTCACTTTTCTATTTACTATGTAAAACACGTAAAGACGCTTTTTACGACTGAGAGCAACGTGAAAAGTGTAAATAATTGATTAATTTGTAAAAATAAAACCAATGTTTTAAAATTTCCTAAAAATGTTTGAAATCATTTTTGTAGGTAAGGTACATATATATTTTGAATAAACACAAAAAAAATTTCGACCAAAAATTTTGTCGTTTTTACTCGCTTACCTCGAATATTTTACACTAAACATGGTAAGTATTCTCAATATGAACCATTTGGTTACGTAGAAATAAGTAATATACTATTGTTTCCTGTTAATTGTAAATAAGAGACATCAGAGTCGCTTCACGTGTTGTCGTGTTGAGATCTTTCTTTTCAACTTACTATGTAAAACACGAAAAGAAGCTTTCTATCGACTGAGAGCAACGTTAAAGGAGTAAATAGTCTATTAGTTTGTGGTAAAAAATCTAATATTTTAAAAATTTCTTAAAGTTTGTGATGTTTTTTTTTTGGGGTTAGGTACATATATTTTTGGATAAACACAAAAAAAAATTAGACCAAAATTTTTGTGTTATTTACTCGCTTACCTCAAATTATTTACACTAGGCATAAAAGTATTCTAAATATTAACCGTTTATATACGTAGAAATAAGTAATAAACCTCTGTTACCTGTTAATTTCCAATGAGAGACCACTGAGTCGCATCGCGTGTTGTCGTGTTGGGATCTCACCTTTCTATTTACTATGTAAAAGACGTCAAGACGCTTTTTACAGATTGAGAACAACGTGAAAAGACTGAGTGGTCGATTAATTTGTGAAAATATATTATATTTCTGAAAATTTCTAAAAAATGTATGAAGTCATTTTGAGGGTTAGGGACATATTTATTTCGAAACAGCACAAAAAAAAATCGACCCAAAATTTTGTCTTTTTTACTCGCTTACCTTAACTGTTTTACATTAGACATGGTATGTATTCTTAATAATAACCCTTTAGATACGTAGAAATAAGTTAAATACCATTGTTACCTGTTAATTTTCAATGAGAGACAACTGAGTCGCTTCGCGTTTAGTCGTGTTGGGATCTCACTCCTCTATTTTCTATGTAAAAGACAGAAAAACGCTTCTTACTGACTGAGACAAACGTAAAAAGAGCAAATAGTCGATTAATTTGTGGAAAATAATCTAATTTTTTTTAAATTTCTTATAAATGTTTAAAGTCATTTTTGAGGGATAGGGACATATATATTTCAAATAAACACAAAAAAATTTCGAACCAAATTTTTGTCCATTTTACTTGCTTATCTCAAATATTTTACACTAGACAAGGTAAGTATTATTAATAATAACCCTTTGGATACGTGGAAATAAATCATAAATTATAATTCCATGTTATTTTTCAATGAGAGACAACTAAGTCGCTGCTCGTGTTGTAGTGTTTGGTTCTCACTTTTTTATTTACCATGTAAAAGACTTAAAGAAGCTATTTACCGACTGACAGCAACGTGAAAAGAGTAAATAGTCAATAATTTGTAAAATAGTATCTAATTTTTTCAAATTTTTTTAAAATATTTGAATTAATTTCTGAAATATTTTACACTTGAAGTGGTAAGTATTCTTAATAATAACCCTTTGGATACGTAGAAATATGTAATAAACAATTGTTACCTGTTAATTTTCAATGAGAGACAACTGGGTCGCTTCGCGTGTTGTCGTCTTGGGATCTCACTTTCCTATTTACTATGTAAAAGACATAAAAACGCTTCTTACTGACTGAGAGGAACGAGAAAAGAGCAAATAGTCGAATAATTTGTGAAAAATAATCTAATTTTTTAAAATTTCTTAAAATGTTTGAAGTCATTTTTGAAGGATAATGACAAATATATTTTGAATAAACACAAAAAAAATTTCGACAAAAATTTTTGCCTTTTTTACGTACTCCTTAAGTATTTTACCCTAGACATGGTAGGTATTCTTAATAATAACCCTTTGGAAACGTAGAAATAAGTAAAAAACCATTGTTACCTGTTAATTTTCAATGAGAGCCAACTGAATCGCTTCACGTGTTGTCGTGTTGGGATCTCACTTTTCTCTGTCCTCTGTAAAAAAATAAAATCTTTTTTTACTGACTGAGAGGAACGTGAAAAAGTGCAAATAGTTGATTATTTTGAAAATATTATAATTTTATGAATATTTCTGATATGTTTGAAGTAATTTTTGAAGGTTAGGGACATATATACTTTGAATAAACACAAAAAAAATTGACCGATATTTTTGTCTTCTTTCCTGGCTTACCTTAAATGTATTACACTAGGCATGGTAAGTATTCTTAATAATAACCCTTTGGATACGTAGAAATAAGTAAAAAACCATAGTAACCTGTTAATTTTCAATGAGAGCCAACTGAATCGCTTCACGTGTTGTCGTGTTGGGATCTCACTCTTCCGTGTCCTCTGTAAAAAAAATAAAATCTTTTTTTACTAACTGAGAGGAAAGTGAAAAGTGCAAATAGTTGTATCATTTGTGAAAAATAATCTAATTTTATGAAAATTTCTGAAAAGTTTGAAGTAATTTTTGAGGGTTAGGAACATATATATTTTGAATAAACACAAAAAACATTTCGATCGATATTTGTGTCTTTTTTACTCGCTTTCCAGAATTATTTTACACTAGACATGGTAAGTATTCTAAATATTTAACCATTGGATAAGAAAAATAAGTAGAAATCATAGTTTCTGTTATTTTTCAATGAGAGACAACTAAGTAGCTGCACGGGTCTTGTATTGGGATCTCACTTTTTTATTTTCTATGTAAAAGACATAAATACGATAATTACCGACCGAGAGCAACATGAAAAGAGTAAAAAGGAATAATTTGAAAAAAAATATCTAATTTTTTTTTATATTTAAAATTTTTGAATTAATTTTTGAGGGTAGGAGACATATATATCTTGAATGAACACAAAAAAATTCGACAATTTTTTTTCCTGATATATTTTAAACTAGATATGGTAGGTATTATTTATATTAACTGTTTGGATACGTAAAAATATGTAATAAACATATGTTACCTTTTTATTTTTAATGAGAGACTACTGAGTCGCTGCACGTGTTGTCGTGTTAGCATCTCACTTTTCTATTTTCTATGTAAAAGACATAAAAACGCTTTCTACCCACTGAGAGCAAATTAAAAAAGTAAATAGTTGATTAATTTGTAGTAAAAAATTTAAATTTTTTAAAATTTCCTTAAAAATTTTACAGTCATTTTTGAGAGATAGGAACATATATATTTCGAATAAACACAAAAAAAAATTCGACCCCAATTTTTGTCTTTTTTACTCGCTTATTTCAAGTATTCTACACTTGACATGGTAAGTATTCTTAATATTAATCCTTTGGATACAAAGAAATAAGTAATAAACCATTGTTACCTGTTATTTTTCAATGAGACAACAAAGTTGCTTCAAGTGTTGTCGTGTTGGGATCCGACTTTTTTATTTACTATGTAAAAGGCATAAAAACGCTTTCTACCGACAGAAATCAACGTAAAAGAAGTAAATAGTGGATTTATTTTTTGTAAAATAATCTAATTTTTTGAAAATTTCTTAAAAAATTTTGAAGTCATTTTTGAGAGTTAAGGACATATATATTTCGAATAAACACAAAAAAAATTTGACCAAAATTTTAGTTTTTTTTTCTTGCTTACTTCAAGTATTTTACACTAGACATGGTAAGTGTTCTTAATAATAACGCTTTGGATACGTAGAAATAAGTAAAAAACCATTGTTACCTGTTAATTTTAAATAAGAGACAACTAAGTCGCTTTACGTGTTGTCGTGTTGGGATCTAACTTTTTCATTTACCATGTAAAAGACGTTAATACGCTGTTCACCAACTGAGAGCAACGTGAAAAGAGTAAATAGTCAATAATTTGTAAGAAAATATTTATTTATTATTTAATTTCTTAAAATTTTTGAATTAATTTTTGAAGGGTTAGTGACATATATATTTCGAATTAACACAAAAAAATTCTACCAAAATTTTTTGTTTTTTTACTTTTTTACCTTAAGTGTTTTTCACTGGATGTGGTAAGTATTCTTAATAATAAACCTTCGGATACGTAGAAATATGTAATAAACCAATGTTACCTGTTAATTTTAAGTGAGAGAGAACTGAGTCGCTTTGCGTGTTGTCGTGTTGGGATCTCACTTTCCTATTTACTATTTAAAAGACATAAAAACGCTTTCTATCGACTGAATGCAACGTAAAAGTAGTAAATAATGGATTAATTTGTAGTAAAAAATTTAATTTTTTAAAAATTTCTTAAAAAATTTAGAAGTCATTTTTAAAGGTTAGGAACATATATATTTTGAATAAACACAAAAAAAAATTCGACCAAAATTTTAGTTATTTTTACTTGCAGACCTCAAGTATTTTTCACTAGACATGGTAAGTATTCTTAATAATAACGCTTTATATACGTTGAAATAAGTAATAAACAATTGTTACCTGTTAATTTTAAAAGAGAGAACTGAGTCGCTTCACGGGTTGTCGGGTTGAGATCTCACTATTTTATTTACTATGTAAAAGACGTTAATACGCTATTTACCGACAGAGATCAACGTGGAAAAAGTAAATAGTCAATAATTGTAAAAAAATATCAAATTATTTTTAAATTCCTTATAATTTTTGAATTAATTTTTGAGGGTTACGAACATTTATACTACGAATAAACACAAAAAAAATACCAAAATTTATTTTTTTATCACTTTTTTACCTGAAGTATTTTACACTAGATGTGGTAAGTACTCTTAATAATAATCCTTTGGATACGTGGAAATGTTTAGTAAACCAATGTTACCTGTTAATTTTAAATGAGAGACAACTGAGTCGTATTGCTTTTTGTCGTGTTGGGATCTCACTTCCATTTACTATGTAAAAGAAATAAAAACGCTTTCTACCGACTGAAAGCAACGTAAAAGAAGTAAATAGTGGATTAATTTTTTGGAAAAATCTAATTTTTTTTAAATTTCTTAAAAAAAATTTCAAGTATTTTTGAGTGTTAGGAACATATATTTTGAATAAACACAAAAAAAAACTCGACCAAAATTTTAGTTATTTTTACTTGCTGACCTCAATTATTTTTCACTAGACATGGTAAGTATTCTTAATAATAACGCTTTGGACACATAGAAATAAGTAATAAACCATTGTTACCTGTTAATTTTAAATGAGAGACAACTGTGCCGCATTGCGTGATGTCGTGTTGGGATCTCAGTTCTATTTACTATGTGAAAGACATAAAAACGCTTTCTACCGACTAAAAGCATCGTAAAAGGAGTAAAAGTGGATTATTTTGTAGTAAAAAATTTATTTTTTTAAAAATTTCTTAAAAAATTTTGAACTCATTTTTCAACGTTAGGAACATACATATTTTGAATAAAAACAAAAAAAATTTAGATAAAAATTTAGTCTTTTTTACTTGCAAACCTCAAGTATTTTTCACTAGACATGGTAAGTATTCTTAAAAATAACGCTTTATATACGTTGAAATAAGTAAAAAACCATTGTTACCTGTTAATTTTAAAAGAGAGAACTGAGTCACTTCACGTGTTGTCGTGTTGGGATCTCAGTTCTATTTACTATGTAAAAGAAATAAAAACGCTTTCTACCGACTGAAAGCAACGTAAAAGGAGTAAATAGTGGGTTAATTTTTTGGAAAAATCTAATTTTTTTAAAATTTCTTAAAAAAATTTCAAATCATTTTTGAGGGTTAGGAACATATATATTTTGAATAAACACAAAAAAAAATCGACCAAAATTTTAGTTTTTTTTACATGCTTGCCTCAAGTATTTTTTACTAGACATGGTAAGTATTCTTAATAATAACGCTTTATATACGTTGAAATAAGTAATAAACCATTGTTACCTGTTAATTTTAAAAGAGAGAACTGAGTCGCTTCACGGGTTGTCGGGTTGAGATCTCACTATTTTATTTACTATGTAAAAGACGTTAATACGCTATTTACCGACAGAGATCAACGTGGAAAGAGTAAATAGTCAATAAATTGTAAAAAAATATCAAATTTTTTTTAAATTCCTTATAATTTTTGAATTAAATTTTGAGGGTTACGAACATTTATATTACGAATAAACACAAAAAAATACCAAAATTTATTTTTTTATCACTTTTTTACCTGAAGTATTTTACACTAGATGTGGTAAGTACTCTTAATAATAATCCTTTGGATACGTGGAAATGTTTAGTAAACCAATGTTACCTGTTAATTTTAAATGAGAGACAACTGAGTCGCATTGCTTTTTGTCGTGTTGGGATCTCACTTCCATTTACTATGTAAAAGAAGTAACAACGCTTTCTACCGACTGAAAGCAACGTAAAAGAAGTAAATAGTGGAATAATTTTTTGGAAAAATCTAATTTTTTTTAAATTTCTTTAAAAAATTTCAAGTATTTTTGAGGGTTAGGAACATATATATTTTGAATAAAAACAAAAAAAAATCGACCAAAATTTTAGTTTTTTTTACATGCTTGCCTCAAGTATTTTTCACTAGACATGGAAAGTATTCTTAATAATAACGCTTTGGATACGCAGAAATAAGTAATAAACCATTGTTACCTGTTAATTTTAAAACAGAGAACTGAGTCACTTCACGTGTTGTCGTGTTGGGATCTTACTTTTTTATTTACTATGTAAAAGACGTAAATACGCTATTTACCGACTGAGAGAAACGTGAAAAGAGTAAATAGTCAATAATTTGTAAAAAAAATTCTAATTTTTTTAAAATTTTTGAATTAATTTTTGAGGGTTAGCGACATATATATTTCGTAATAACACAAAAAAAATTCTACCGACATTTTTTGTTTTTTTTTCACTTTTTTACCTGAAGTATTTTACACTAGATGTGGTGAGTAATCTTAATAATAATCCTTTGGATACGTGGAAATGTTTAGTAAACCAATGATACCTGTTAATTTTAAATGAGAGACAACTGAGTCGCATTGCGAGTTGTCGTGTTGGAATCTCACTTCCATTTACCATGTAAAAGAAATAAAAACGCTTTCAACCGACTGAAAGCAACGTAAAAGGAGTAAATAGTGGATTAATTTTTTGGAAAAATCTAATTTTTTAAAAATTTCTTAAAAAATTTTCAAAACATTTTTGAGGGTTCGGAACATATAAATTTTGAAAAACCCAAACAAAATTCGACGAAAATTTTAGGTTTTTTTACATGCTTACCTCAAGTATTTTTCACTAGACATGGTAAGTATTCTTAATATTAACGCTTTGGATACGTAGGAATAAGTAATAAACCATTGTTACCTGTTAATTTTAAATGAGAGACAACTGAGTCGCTTCACGGGTTGTCGGGTTGGGATCTCACTTTTTTATTCGCTATGTAAAAGACGTAAATACGCTATTTACCGACTGAGAGAAACGTGAAAAGAGTAAA
The DNA here is from genome assembly GCA_002313205.1 of Laupala kohalensis. Taxonomy (NCBI): domain Eukaryota; kingdom Metazoa; phylum Arthropoda; class Insecta; order Orthoptera; family Trigonidiidae; genus Laupala; species Laupala kohalensis. Next base: position 339,722 of record NNCF01127301.1, read on the forward strand.
TAGTCAATAATTTGTAAAAAAATATCTAATATTTTGAAAAATTCTAAAAATTTTTGAATTAATTTTTGAGGGTTAGGGACATATATATTTCGAATTAACACAAAAAAAACTACCGAAATTTTTTTTTTTACTTTTTTACCTGAAGTATTTTACACTAGATGTGGTGAGTACTCTTAATAATAATCCTTTGGATACGTGGAAATGTGTAGTAAACCAATGTTACCTGTTAATTTTAAATGAGAGACAACTGAGTCGGATTGCGTGTTGTCGTGTTGGGATCTCACTTCTATTTACTATGTAAAAGACATAAAAACGCTATCTACCGACTGAAAGCAACGTAAACAGAGTAAATAGTGGATTATTTTTTGGAAAAATCAAATTTTTTAAAAATTTCTTAAAAAATTTTCAAATTATTTTTAAGAGTTAGGAACATATATATTTTGAATAAACACAAAAAAAATTCGACGAAAATATTAGTTTTTTTTACTTGCTCACCTCAAGTATTTTTCACTAGACATGGTAAGTATTCTTAATAATAACGCTTTGGATACGTAGAAATAAGTAAAAAACCATTGTTACCTGTTAATTTTAAATGAGAGACAACTGAGTCGCTTCACGGGTTGTCGGGTTGGGATCTCACTTTTTTATTTACTATGTAAAAGACGTAAATACGCAATTTACCGACTGGAAGCAACGTGAAAAGAGTAAATAGTCAATAAATTGAAAAAAAAATATCTAATTTTTTGAAAATTTCTTAATATTTTTGAATTAATTTTTGAGGGTTGAGGACATATATATTTAGAATTAACGCAAAAAAATACCGACATTTTTTGTTTTTTTACTTTTTTACCTGAAGTTTTTTTCACTGGTGTGGTAAGTTTTCTTAATAATAAACCTTCGGATACGTAGAAATACGTAATAAACCAATGTTACCTGTTAATTTTAAATGAGAGAGAACTGAGTCGCTTTGCGTGTTGTTGTGTTGGGATCTCACTTTTCTATTTACTATGTAAATGACATAAAAACGATATCTACCGACTGAAAGCAACGTAAAAGGAGAAAATAGTGGATTATTTTGTAGTAAAAAATTTAATGTTTTATAAATTTCTTAAAAAATTTTGAATTAATTTTTGAGGGTTAGGAACATATATATTTTGAATAAAATCAAAAAAAATTTCGATAAAAATTTAGCCTTTTTTACTTGCATACCTCAAGTATTTTTCACTAGACATGGTAAGTATTCCTAATAATAACGCTTTATATACGTTGAAATAAGTAAAAAACCATTGTTACCTGTTAATTTTAAAAGAGAGAACTGAGTCACTTCACGTGTTGTCGTGTTGGGATCTCAGTTCTATTTACTATGTAAAAGAAATAAAAACGCTTTCTACCGACTGAAAGCAACGTAAAAGGAGTAAATAGTGGGTTAATTTTTTGGAAAAATCTAATTTTTTTAAAATTTCTTAAAAAAATTTCAAATCATTTTTGAGGGTTAGGAACATATATATTTTGAATAAACACAAAAAAAATCGACCAAAATTTTAGTTTTTTTTACATGCTTGCCTCAAGTATTTTTTACTAGACATGGTAAGTATTCTTAATAATAACGCTTTATGTACGTTGAAATAAGTAATAAACCATTGTTACCTGTTAATTTTAAAAGAGAGAACTGAGTCGCTTCACGGGTTGTCGGGTTGAGATCTCACTATTTTATTTACTATGTAAAAGACGTTAATACGCTATTTACCGACAGAGATCAACGTGGAAAGAGTAAATAGTCAATAAATTGTAAAAAAATATCAAATTTTTTTTAAATTCCTTATAATTTTTGAATTAAATTTTGAGGGTTACGAACATTTATATTACGAATAAACACAAAAAAATACCAAAATTTATTTTTTTATCACTTTTTTACCTGAAGTATTTTACACTAGATGTGGTAAGTACTCTTAATAATAATCCTTTGGATACGTGGAAATGTTTAGTAAACCAATGTTACCTGTTAATTTTAAATGAGAGACAACTGAGTCGCATTGCTTTTTGTCGTGTTGGGATCTCACTTCCATTTACTATGTAAAAGAAGTAACAACGCTTTCTACCGACTGAAAGCAACGTAAAAGAAGTAAATAGTGGAATAATTTTTTGGAAAAATCTAATTTTTTTTAAATTTCTTTAAAAAATTTCAAGTATTTTTGAGGGTTAGGAACATATATATTTTGAATAAAAACAAAAAAAAATCGACCAAAATTTTAGTTTTTTTTACATGCTTGCCTCAAGTATTTTTCACTAGACATGGAAAGTATTCTTAATAATAACGCTTTGGATACGCAGAAATAAGTAATAAACCATTGTTACCTGTTAATTTTAAAACAGAGAACTGAGTCACTTCACGTGTTGTCGTGTTGGGATCTTACTTTTTTATTTACTATGTAAAAGACGTAAATACGCTATTTACCGACTGAGAGAAACGTGAAAAGAGTAAATAGTCAATAATTTGTAAAAAAAATTCTAATTTTTTTAAAATTTTTGAATTAATTTTTGAGGGTTAGCGACATATATATTTCGTAATAACACAAAAAAAATTCTACCGACATTTTTTGTTTTTTTTTCACTTTTTTACCTGAAGTATTTTACACTAGATGTGGTGAGTAATCTTAATAATAATCCTTTGGATACGTGGAAATGTTTAGTAAACCAATGATACCTGTTAATTTTAAATGAGAGACAACTGAGTCGCATTGCGAGTTGTCGTGTTGGAATCTCACTTCCATTTACCATGTAAAAGAAATAAAAACGCTTTCAACCGACTGAAAGCAACGTAAAAGGAGTAAATAGTGGATTAATTTTTTGGAAAAATCTAATTTTTTAAAAATTTCTTAAAAAATTTTCAAGTCATTTTTGAGGGTTCGGAACATATAAATTTTGAAAAACCCAAACAAAATTCGACGAAAATTTTAGGTTTTTTTACTTGCTTACCTCAAGTATTTTTCACTAGACATGGTAAGTATTCTTAATATTAACGCTTTGGATACGTAGGAATAAGTAATAAACCATTGTTACCTGTTAATTTTAAATGAGAGACAACTGAGTCGCTTCACGGGTTGTCGGGTTGGGATCTCACTTTTTTATTCGCTATGTAAAAGACGTAAATACGCTATTTACCGGCTGAGAGAAACGTGAAAAGAGTAAATAGTCAATAATTTGTAAAAAAATATCTAATATTTTGAAAAATTCTAAAAATTTTTGAATTAATTTTTGAGGGTTAGGGACATATATATTTCGAATTAACACAAAAAAAACTACCGAAATTTTTTTTTTTACTTTTTTACCTGAAGTATTTTACACTAGATGTGGTGAGTACTCTTAATAATAATCCTTTGGATACGTGGAAATGTGTAGTAAACCAATGTTACCTGTTAATTTTAAATGAGAGACAACTGAGTCGGATTGCGTGTTGTCGTGTTGGGATCTCACTTCTATTTACTATGTAAAAGACATAAAAACGCTATCTACCGACTGAAAGCAACGTAAACAGAGTAAATAGTGGATTATTTTTTGGAAAAATCAAATTTTTTAAAAATTTCTTAAAAAATTTTCAAGTTATTTTTAAGAGTTAGGAACATATATATTTTGAATAAACACAAAAAAAATTCGACGAAAATATTAGTTTTTTTTACTTGCTCACCTCAAGTATTTTTCACTAGACATGGTAAGTATTCTTAATAATAACGCTTTGGATACGTAGAAATAAGTAAAAAACCATTGTTACCTGTTAATTTTAAATGAGAGACAACTGAGTCGCTTCACGGGTTGTCGGGTTGGGATCTCACTTTTTTATTTACTATGTAAAAGACGTAAATACGCAATTTACCGACTGGAAGCAACGTGAAAAGAGTAAATAGTCAATAAATTGAAAAAAAAATATCTAATTTTTTGAAAATTTCTTAATATTTTTGAATTAATTTTTGAGGGTTGAGGACATATATATTTAGAATTAACGCAAAAAAATACCGACATTTTTTGTTTTTTTACTTTTTTACCTGAAGTTTTTTTCACTGGTGTGGTAAGTTTTCTTAATAATAAACCTTCGGATACGTAGAAATACGTAATAAACCAATGTTACCTGTTAATTTTAAATGAGAGAGAACTGAGTCGCTTTGCGTGTTGTTGTGTTGGGATCTCACTTTTCTATTTACTATGTAAATGACATAAAAACGATATCTACCGACTGAAAGCAACGTAAAAGGAGAAAATAGTGGATTATTTTGTAGTAAAAAATTTAATTTTTTATAAATTTCTTAAAAAATTTTGAATTAATTTTTGAGGGTTAGGAACATATATATTTTGAATAAAATCAAAAAAAATTTCGATAAAAATTTAGCCTTTTTTACTTGCATACCTCAAGTATTTTTCACTAGACATGGTAAGTATTCCTAATAATAACGCTTTATATACGTTGAAATAAGTAATAAACCATTGTTACCTGTTAATTTTAAAAGAGAGAACTGAGTCACTTCACGTGTTGTCGTGTTGGGATCTTACTTTTTTATTTACTATGTAAAAGATGTAAATACGCTATTTACCGACTGAGAGCAGCGTGAAAAGAGTAAATAGTCAATAATTTTTTGAAAATTTCTTAAAATTTTTGAATTAATTTTTTAGGGTTAGGGACATATATATTTCGAATTAACACAAAAAAAATTCTACAGAATTTTTTTGTTTTTTTACTTTTTTACCTGAATTATTTTTTACTGGATGTGGTGAGTATTCTTAATAAGAAACCTTCGGATACGTAGAAATGTGTAATAAACCTATGTTACCTGTTAATTTTAAATGAGAGACAACTGAGTCGCTTTGCGTGTTGTCGTGTTTTAATCTCACTTTTTTATTTACTATGTAAAAGACATAAAAACGTTTTCTACCGACTGAAAGCATCATAAAAGGTGTAAATAGTGGATTAATTTTTTGAAAAATAATCTAATTTTTGAAAAATTTCTTAAAAAATTTTGAAGTCATTTTTGAGAGTTAAAAACATATATATTTCGAATAAACACAAAAAAAAATTGACCAAAATTTTAGTTTTTTTCTTGCTTATTTCAAGTATTTTGCACTAGACATGGTATGTGTTCTTAATAATAACGCTTTTGATTCGTAGAAATAAGTAAAAAACCATTGTTACCAGTTAATTTTAAATGAGAGACAACTGAGTCGCTTCACGGGTTGTCGGGTAGAGTTCTCACTATTTTATTTACTATGTAAAAGACGTTAATACGCTATTTACCGACCGAGAGCAACGTGAAAAGAGTAAATAGTCAATAAATTGTAAAAAAATATCTAATTTTTATTAAATTTCTTAAAATTTTTGAATTAATTTTTGAGTGTTAGGGACATATATATTTCGAATTAACACAAAAAAAACTACCGAATATTTTTTTGTTACTTTTTTACCTGAAGTATTTTACACTAGATTAGGTGAGTACTTTTAATAATAATCCTTTGGAAACGTGGAAATGTGTAGTAAACCAATGTTACCTGTTAATTTTAAATGAGAGACAACTGAGTCGGATTGCGTGTTGTCGTGTTGGGATCTCACTTCTATTTACTATGTAAAAGACATAAAAACGCTATCTACCGACTGAAAGCAACGTAAACAGAGTAAATAGTGGATTATTTTTTGGAAAAATCAAATTTTTTAAAAATTTCTTAAAAAATTTTCAAGTTATTTTTAAGGGTTAGGAACATATTAATTTTGAATAAACACAAAAAAAATTCGACGAAAATATTAGTTTTTTTTACTTGCTCACCTCAAGTATTTTTCACTAGACATGGTAAGTATTCTTAATAATAACGCTTTGGATACGTAGAAATAAGTAAAAAACAATTGTTACCTGTTAATTTTAAATGAGAGACAACTGAGTCGCTTCACGGGTTGTCGGGTTGGGATCTCACTTTTTTATTTACTATGTAAAAGACGTAAATACGTAATTTACCGACTGGAAGCAACGTGAAAAGAGTAAATAGTCAATAAATTGAAAAAAAAATATCTAATTTTTTGAAAATTTCTTAATATTTTTGAATTAATTTTTGAGGGTTGAGGACATATATATTTAGAATTAACGCAAAAAAATACCGACATTTTTTGTTTTTTTACTTTTTTACCTGAAGTTTTTTTCACTGGTGTGGTAAGTATTCTTAATAATAAACCTTCGGATACGTAGAAATACGTAATAAACCAATGTTACCTGTTAATTTTAAATGAGAGAGAACTGAGTCGCTTTGCGTGTTGTTGTGTTGGGATCTCACTTTTCTATTTACTATGTAAATGACATAAAAACGATATCTACCGACTGAAAGCAACGTAAAAGGAGAAAATAGTGGATTATTTTGTAGTAAAAAATTTAATTTTTTATAAATTTCTTAAAAAATTTTGAATTAATTTTTGAGGGTTAGGAACATATATATTTTGAATAAAATCAAAAAAAATTTCGATAAAAATTTAGCCTTTTTTACTTGCATACCTCAAGTATTTTTCACTAGACATGGTAAGTATTCCTAATAATAACGCTTTATATACGTTGAAATAAGTAATAAACCATTGTTACCTGTTAATTTTAAAAGAGAGAACTGAGTCACTTCACGTGTTGTCGTGTTGGGATCTTACTTTTTTATTTACTATGTAAAAGATGTAAATACGCTATTTACCGACTGAGTACAACGTGAAAAGTGTAAATAGTCAATAATTTTTTGAAAATTTCTTAAAAATTTTGAATTAATTTTTTAGGGTTAGGGACATATATATTTCGAATTAACACAAAAAAAATTCTACAGAATTTTTTTGTTTTTTTACTTTTTTACCTGAATTATTTTTTACTGGATGTGGTGAGTATTCTTAATAAGAAACCTTCGGATACGTAGAAATGTGTAATAAACCTATGTTACCTGTTATTTTTAAATGAGAGACAAGTGAGTCGCTTTGCGTGTTGTCGTGTTTTGATCTCACTTTTTTATTTACTATGTAAAAGACATAAAAACGTTTTCTACCGACTGAAAGCATCATAAAAGGTGTAAATAGTGGATTAAGTTTTTGAAAAATAATCTAATTTTTGAAAAATTTCTTAAAAAATTTTGAAGTCATTTTTGAGAGTTAAGGACATATATATTTCGAATAAACACAAAAAAAAATTGACCAAAATTTTAGTTTTTTTTCTTGCTTATTTCAAGTATTTTGCACTAGACATGGTATGTGTTCTTAATAATAACGCTTTTGATTCGTAGAAATAAGTAAAAAACCATTGTTACCAGTTAATTTTAAATGAGAGACAACTGAGTCGCTTCACGGGTTGTCGGGTAGAGTTCTCACTATTTTATTTACTATGTAAAAGACGTTAATACGCTATTTACCGACCGAGAGCAACGTGAAAAGAGTAAATAGTCAATAAATTGTAAAAAAATATCTAATTTTTATTAAATTTCTTAAAATTTTTGAATTAATTTTTGAGTGTTAGGGACATATATATTTCGAATTAACACAAAAAAAACTACCGAATATTTTTTTGTTACTTTTTTACCTGAAGTATTTTACACTAGATTAGGTGAGTACTTTTAATAATAATCCTTTGGATACGTGGAAATGTGTAGTAAACCAATGTTACCTGTTAATTTTAAATGAGAGACAACTGAGTTGCATTGCGTGTTGTCGTGTTGGGATCTCACTTCTATTTACTATGTAAAAGACATCAAAACGCTATCTACCGACTGAAAGCTACGTAAAAGGAGTAAATAGTGGATTATTTTTTGGAAAAATCAAATTTTTTAAAAATTTCTTAAAAAATTTTCAAGTAATTTTTGAGGGTTAAGAACATATATATTTTGAATAAACACAAAAAAAATTCGACGAAAATTTTAGTTTTTTTTACTTGCTTACCTCAAGAATTTTTCATAGACATGGTAAGTATTCTTAATAATAACGTTTTGGATACGTAGAAATAAGTAAAAAACCATTGTTACCTGTTAATTTTAAATGAGAGACAACTGAGTCGCTTCACGGGTTGTCGGGTTGGGATCGCACTTTTTTATTTACTATGTAAAAGACGTAAATACGCAATTTACCGACTGAAAGCAACGTGAAAAGAGTAAATAGTCAATAAATTGAAAAAAAAATATCTAATTTTTTGAAAATTTCTTAATATTTTTGAATTAGCTTTTGAGGGTTGAGGACATATATAATTCGAATTAACTCAAAAAAAATACCGACATTTTTTGTTTTTTTACTTTTTTACCTGAAGTTTTTTTCACTGGTGTGGTAAGTTTTCTTAATAATAAACCTTCGGATACGTAGAAATACGTAATAAACCAATGTTACCTGTTAATTTTAAATGAGAGAGAACTGAGTCGCTTTGCGTGTTGTTGTGTTGGGATCTCACTTTTCTATTTACTATGTAAAAGACATAAAAACGATATCTACCGACTGAAAGCAACGTAAAAGGAGAAAATAGTGGATTATTTTGTAGTAAAAAATTTAATTTTTTATAAATTTCTTAAAAAATTTTGAATTAATTTTTGAGGGTTAGGAACATATATATTTTGAATAAAATCAAAATAAATTTCGATAAAAATTTAGCCTTTTTTACTTGCATACCTCAAGTATTTTTCACTAGACATTGTAAGTATTCCTAATAATAACGCTTTATATACGTTGAAATAAGTATTAAACCATTGTTACCTGTTAATTTTAAAAGAGAGAAATGAGTCACTTCACGTGTTGTCGTGTTGGGATCTTACTTTTTTATTTACTATGTAAAAGATGTAAATACGCTATTTACCGACTGAGAGCAACGTGAAAAGAGTAAATAGTCAATAATTATTTGAAATTTCTTAAAATTTTTGAATTAATTTTTTAGGGTTAGGGACATATATATTTCGAATTAACACAAAAAAAATTCTACAGAATTTTTTTGTTTTTTTACTTTTTTACCTGAATTATTTTTTACTGGATGTGGTGAGTATTCTTAATAAGAAACCTTCGGATACGTAGAAATGTGTAATAAACCTATGTTACCTGTTAATTTTAAATGAGAGACAAGTGAGTCGCTTTGCGTGTTGTCGTGTTTTGATCTCACTTTTTTATTTACTATGTAAAAGACATAAAAACGTTTTCTACCGACTGAAAGCATCATAAAAGGTGTAAATAGTGGATTAAGTTTTTGAAAAATAATCTAATTTTTGAAAAATTTCTTAAAAAATTTTGAAGTCATTTTTGAGAGTTAAGGACATATATATTTCGAATAAACACAAAAAAAAATTGACCAAAATTTTAGTTTTTTTCTTGCTTATTTCAAGTATTTTGCACTAGACATGGTATGTGTTCTTAATAATAACGCTTTTGATTCGTAGAAATAAGTAAAAAACCATTGTTACCAGTTAATTTTAAATGAGAGACAACTGAGTCGCTTCACGGGTTGTCGGGTAGAGTTCTCACAATTTTATTTACTATGTAAAAGACGTTAATACGCTATTTACCGACCGAGAGCAACGTGAAAAGAGTAAATAGTCAATAAATTGTAAAAAAATATCTAATTTTTATTAAATTTCTTAAAATTTTTGAATTAATTTTTGAGTGTTAGGGACATATATATTTCGAATTAACACAAAAAAAAACTACCGAATATTTTTTTGATACTTTTTTACCTGAAGTATTTTACACTAGATTAGGTGAGTACTTTTAATAATAATCCTTTGGATACGTGGAAATGTGTAGTAAACCAATGTTACCTGTTAATTTTAAATGAGAGACAACTGAGTTGCATTGCGTGTTGTCGTGTTGGGATCTCACTTCTATTTACCATCTAAAAGACATAAAAACGCTATCTACCGACTGAAAGCTACGTAAAAGGAGAAAATAGTGGATTATTTTTTGGAAAAATCAAATTTTTCAAAAATTTCTTAAAAAATTTTCAAGTAATTTTTGAGGGTTAAGAACATGTATATTTTGAATAAACACAAAAAAAATTCGACGAAAATTTTAGTTTTTTTTACTTGCTTACCTCAAGAATTTTTCATAGACATGGTAAGNGTAGGAATAAGTAATAAACCATTGTTACCTGTTAATTTTAAATGAGAGACAACTGAGTCGCTTCACGGGTTGTCGGGTTGGGATCTCACTTTTTTATTCGCTATGTAAAAGACGTAAATACGCTATTTACCGACTGAGATAAACGTGAAAAGAGTAAATAGTCAATAATTTGTTGAAAAATATCTAATATTTTGAAAACTTCTTAAAATTTTTGAATTACTTTTTGAGGGTTAGGGACATATATATTTCGAATTAACACAAAAAAAACTACCGAAATTTTTTTTTTATTTTTTTACCTGAAGTATTTTACACTAGATGTGGTGAGTACTCTTAATAATAATCCTTTGGATACGTGGAAATGTGTAGTAAACCAATGTTACCTGTTAATTTTAAATGAGAGACAACTGAGTCGGATTGCGTGTTGTCGTGTTGGGATCTCACTTCTATTTACTATGTAAAAGACATAAAAACGCTATCTACCGACTGAAAGCAACGTAAACAGAGTAAATAGTGGATTATCTTTTGGAAAAATTAAATTTTTTAAAAATTTTATAAAAAATTTTCAAGTTATTTTTAAGGGTTAGGAACATATATATTTTGAATAAACACAAAAAAAATTCGACGAAAATATTAGTTTTTTTTACTTGCTCACCTCAAGTATTTTTCACTAGACATGGTAAGTATTCTTAATAATAACGCTTTGGATACGTAGAAATAAGTAAAAAACCATTGTTACCTGTTAATTTTAAATGAGAGACAACTGAGTCGCTTCACGGGTTGTCGGGTTGGGATCTCACTTTTTTATTTACTATGTAAAAGACGTAAATACGCAATTTACCGACTGGAAGCAACGTGAAAAGAGTAAATATTCAATAAATTGAAAAAAAAATATCTAATTTTTTGAAAATTTCTTAATATTTTTGAATTAATTTTTGAGGGTTGAGGACATATATATTTCGAATTAACGCAAAAAAATACCGACATTTTTGGTTTTTGACTTTTTTACCTGAAGTTTTTTTCACTGGTGTGGTAAGTTTTCTTAATAATAAACCTTCGGATACGTAGAAATATGTAATAAACCAATGTTACCTGTTAATTTTAAATGAGAGAGAACTGAGTCGGTTTTGCATGTTGTTGTGTTGGGATCTCACTTTTCTATTTACTATGTAAAAGACATAAAAACGATATCTACCGACTGAAAGCAACGTAAAAGGAGAAAATAGTGGATTATTTTGTAGTAAAAAATTTAATTTTTTATAAATTTCTTAAAAAATTTTGAATTAATTTTTGAGGGTTAGGAACATATATATTTTGAATAAAATCAAAAAAAATTTCGATAAAAATTTAGCCTTTTTTACATGCATACCTCAAGTATTTTTCATTGACATGGTAAGTATTCCTAATAATAACGCTTTATATACGTTGAAATAAGTATTAAACCATTGTTACCTGTTAATTTTAAAAGAGAGAACTGAGTCACTTCACGTGTTGTCGTGTTGGGATCTTACTTTTTTATTTACTATGTAAAAGATGTAAATACGCTATTTACCGACTGAGAGCAACGTGAAAAGAGTAAATAGTCAATAATTATTTGAAATTTCTTAAAATTTTTGAATTAATTTTTTAGGGTTAGGGACATATATATTTCGAATTAACACAAAAAAAATTCTACAGAATTTTTTTGTTTTTTTACTTTTTTACCTGAATTATTTTTTACTGGATGTGGTGAGTATTCTTAATAAGAAACCTTCGGATACGTAGAAATGTGTAATAAACTATTGTTACCAGTTAATTTTAAATGAGAGACAACTGAGTCGCTTCACGGGTTGTCGGGTAGAGATCTCACTATTTTATTTACTATGTAAAAGACGTTAATACGCTATTTACCGACTGAGAGAAACGTGAAAAGAGTAAATAGTCAATAACTTGTAAAAAAATATCTAATTTTTATTAAATTTCTTAAAATTTTTGAATTAATTTTTGAGTGTTAGGGACATATATATTTCGAATTAACACAAAAAAAACTACCGAAATTTTTTTTGTTACTTTTTTACCTGAAGTATTTTACACTAGATTAGGTGAGTACTTTTAATAATAATCCTTTGGATACGTAGAAATGTGTAGTAAACCAATGTTACCTGTTAATTTTAAATGAGAGACAACTGAGTCGGATTGCGGGTTGTCGTGTTTTGATCTCACTTTTTTATTTACTATGTAAAAGACATAAAAACGCTTTCTACCGACTGAAAGCAACGTAAGAGGAGTAAATAGTGGATTAATTTGTAGTAAAAAATTTAGTTTTTTTAAAATTTCTTATAAAATTTTGAAGTCATTTTTGAGGATAGGAACATATATATTTTGAATAAACACAAAAAAAATTTCGATTAAAATTTTAGTCTTTTTTTCTTGCTTACCTCAAGTATTTTTCACTGGACATGGTAAGTATTCTCAATAATAACGCTTTGGATACGTAGAAATAAGTAAAAAAACCATTGTTACCTGTTAATTTTAAATGAGAGACAACTGAGTCGCTTCACGGGTTGTCGGGTTGGGATCTCACTTTTTGATTTATTATGTAAAAGACGTAAATACGCTATTTACCAACTGAAAGTAACGTGAAAAGAGTAATTAGTCAATAAATTGTAAAAAAAATATCTAATTTTTAGAAAATTTCTAAATATTTTTGAATTAATTTTTGAGGGTTAGGGTCATATATATTTCGAATTAACACACAAATAATTCTACCGACATTTTTTTGTTTTTTTACTTTTTTACCTGAAAAATTTTTCACTGCTGTGGTAATTATTCTTAATAATGAACCATCGGATACGTAGAAATATGTAATAAACCAATGTTACCTATTAATTTTAAATGAGAGACAACTGAGTCGCTTTGCGTGTTGTCGTGTTGGGATATTACTTTTCTATTTACTATGTAAAAGGCAAAAAAACGCTTTCTACCGACTGAAAGAAACGTAAAAGGAGTAAATAGTGGATAATTTGTAGTAAAAAATTTAATTTTTAAAAAATTTCTAATAAAACTTTGAAGACATTTTTTAAAAATTAGGAACATATATATTTTGAATAAACACAAAAAAAATTTCGATTAAAAGTTTAGTCTTTTTTACTTGCTTACCTTAAGTATTTTTCATTAGACATGGTAAGTATTCTTAATAATAACGCTTTGGATATGTAGAAATAATTAATAAACCATTGTTACCTGTTAATTTAAAAACAGAGAACTGAGTCACTTCACGTGTTGTCGTGTTGGTATCTTACTTTCTTATTTACTATGTAAAAGACGTAAATACGCTATTTACCGACTGAGAGCAACGTGAAAAGATTAAATAGTCAATAATTTGTAAAAAAATATCTAATTTTTTGAAAATATCTTAAAATTTTGGAATTAATTTTTGAGGGTTAGGGATATATATATTTCGAATTAACATAAAAAAAACTACTGAAATTTTTTGTTTATTTACTTTTTTACCTGAAGTATTTTACACTAGATGTGGTGAGTACTCTTAATAATAATCCATTGGATACGTGAAAATGTGCAGTAAACCAATGATACCTGTTAATTTTAAATAAGAGAAGACTGAGTGGCATTGCGTGTTGTCTTGTACAGATCTCACTTCTATTTACTATGTAAAAGGCATAAAAACGCTTTCTACCGACTAAAAGCAACGTAAAAGGAGTAAATAGTGGATTAAGTTTTTGGAAAAATCAAATTTTTTAAAAATTTCTTATAAAATTTTGAAGTTATTTTTGAGGGTTAGGAATATATATATTTTGAATACACACCAAAAAACTTTTGACCAAAAATTTAGTTTTTTTAACTTGCCTATCTCAATTTTTTACACTAGACATGGTAAGTGTTCTTAATAATAACGCTTTGGATACGTAGAAATAAATAATAAACCATTGTTACCTTTTAATTTTAAATGAGAGACAACTGAGTCGCTTCACGTGTTGTCGTGTTGGGATCTTACTTTTCTATTTACTATGTAAAAGACGTAAGTACGCTATTTACCGACAGAGAGCAACGTGAAAAGATTAAATAGTCAATAATTTGTAAAAAAATATCTAATTATCTTAAAATTTCTTAAAATTATTGAATTAATTTTTGAGGGTTAGTGACATATAGATTTCGAATTAACCCAAAAGAAATTCTACCGAAAGTTTTGGGTTTTTTACATTTTTACCTGTAGTATTTTACACTAGATGTGGTAAGTATTCTTAATAATAATCCTTTGGATACGTAGAAATGTGTAATAAACCAATGTTACCTGTTAATTTTAATTGATAGACTACTGACTCGCTTTGTGTGTTGTCGTGTTGGTATCTTCCTTTTTTATTTACTATGTAAAAGACGTAAATACGCTATTTACCGACTGAGAGCAACGTGAAAAGAGTAAATAGTCAATAATTTGTAAAAAAATATTTAATTATTTTTAAATTTCTTAAATTTTTTGAATTAATTTTTGAGGGTTAGGGACATATATATTTCGAATTAAAACAAAAAAATATCTACAGAAGTTTTTGTTTTTTTACTTTTTTACCTGAAGTATTTTTCACTGGATGTGGTAAGTATTCTTAATAATAATCCTATGGATACGTAGAAATGTGTAATAAACCAATGTTACCTGTTAATTTTAAATGAGAGAAAACTGAGTCGCTTCACGTGTTGTCGTGTTGGGATCTTACTTTTCTATTCACTATGTAAAAGACGTAAGTACGCTATTTACCGACAGAGAGCAACGTGAAAAGATTAAATAGTCAATAATTTGTAAAAAAATATCTCATTATCTTAAAATTTCTTAAAATTTTTGAATTATTTTTTGAACGTGAGTGACATATAGATTTCGAATTAATCCAAAAGAAATTCTACCGAAAGTTTTGGGTTTTTTACATTTTTACCTGTAGTATTTTACACTAGATGTGGTAAGTATTCTTAATAATAATCCTATGGATACGTAGAAATGTGTAATAAACCAATGTTACCTGTTAATTTTAAATGAGAGACAACTGAGTCGCTTTGCGTGTTGTCGTGTTGGGATCTCACTTTTCTATTTACTATGTAAAAGACATTAAAACGCTTTCTACCGACTGAAAGCATCGTAAAAAGAGGATATAGTGGATTAATTCTTTGAAAAAATCTAATTTTTTAAAAATTTTTAAAAAAATTTTGAATTCATTTTTGAGGGTTAAGATCATATATATTTTGAATAAACACAAACAAAATTTCGACCAAAATTTTAGTCTTTTTTACTTGCCTACCTCAAATTTTTTTCACTAGACATGGTAAGTATTCTTAATAATAACGCTTTGGATACGTAGAAATAAGTAATAAACCATTGTTACTTGTTAATTTTAAATGAGAGACAACTGAGTCGCTTCACGTGTTGTCGTGTTGGTATCTCACTTTTCTATTTACTATGTAAAAGACATAAAAACGCTTTCTACCGACTGAAAGCATCGTAAAAAGAGGAAATAGTGGATAATTTGTGAAAAATAATTTAATTTATAGAAAATTTCTTAAAAAAATTTGAAGTCATTTTTGATAGTTAAGGACATATATATTTTGAATAAACACAAAAAAAATTTTGACCAAAATTTTTGTTTTTTTTACTTGCTTACCTCACTTATTTTGCACTAGACATGGTAAGTATTCTTAATAATAACGCTTTGGATACGTAGAAATAAGTAATAAACCTTTGTTATCTATTAATTTTTAATGAGTGACAATTCGTCGCTTTATGTGTTGTCACGTTGGGATCTCACTTTTTTATTTACTTTGTAAAAGACGGAATAACACTTCTTACTGACTGAGACGAACGTGAAAAGAGTAAATATTCGAATAATTTGTGACAAAATATCTAATTTCTTGAAAATGTCTTAAAAATTTCTGAAGTCATTTTTGAGGGTTAAGGACATATATATTTCGAATAAACACAAAAAAATTTCTACCCAAGTTTTTGTTTTTTTACATGTTTACCTAGAGTATTTTACTCTGGACATGGTAAGTATTCTTAGTAATAACCCTTTGGATACGTAGAAATAAGTAATAAACCATTGTTCCCTGTTAATTTTGATTGAGGGACAACTGAGTCGCTACACGTGTTGGCATGTCTTTTTTTCTATTTACTATGTAAAAGACATAAAGACGGTTCTTACCGACTGAGAGCAACGTGAAAAGTTTGGTGGGTCAGAGTTGGAGGGTAACACCAAATGCCGCACAACAGGCTAATACCGCATGACACACAACTAGACGAACATGCAACTAAAATAGCATTAGATAATTTTAATAAGTTTATCATAATTTTTAATCAGTATAGGCATACATGTAAGAGCGTTTAGGTTTGTACTTTCTCACGTTTTAAGCTAAATATTTGTAACAATTGTACTGGTGGTCAATGATGTGATATACTAAAAAAGTTCTATATTTTTAGTAGCAATTATAAAGTTTACTATGTAAGTTACAATAAGGATTTTGTACAATTTTGAGAAGAAAGGAAGAATACATCTGAAGAGGGGGAACATACGTCACCGAAACGTAATGTGCAAGTGCGAACTGTAAAGAGTTTATGCCTCCTTAATACATGTTTTAATAAAGAAGGGCACTGCCAACTAATTTAACACGTTGAAAGACAACATTACTCTTATCTAAATTATATCTATTTTTCGATCAAAAGTCAAAAACAATTTACGTTTTTTTTCGATTTTTTTTAAATATTGTAAAATTAATGGTTCTTAGTTATATTAATTATTTGATTAGAAGTAAAAAAAATTAAAAAATTTCTAAATTTTTTTTAAATACTTAAGTATATATATTCTTTAATTGAGATCATAAAAATTTAATAACTTTTTTCAAAAAAATATTCAATATTTGTTTTGAACCATTTTTCGATATATTTTGATATATTTTTGGGGGTACAAAGGTATATACTTTTCTCAATCGAGACCAGAAAAAAATTTTGAAAATTTTTGGACAATCGTTTTTTAAAAAATTTTGAAAATTTTTGTTTACTTAAAAATATATATTTTTCGTATGGGACTATTAAGAAACTTTCGGAAAAATAATTTTGAAAAGTTATTTTAATTTGGGTACTTAGGTACATATATTTAACGATTAGGACCATAAAACTTTTCATTATTATTTAAAAATATTTATGGTACCTACGT